>JAJHSJ010000005.1:5375075-5975075 GCA_021015155.1 Magnolia officinalis
CTAAACCTTCTCCTAGGTGTCGGTTTTAACCCATGCAACCTATAGAAAAATATTTGCCTTTAAACACAGATCTGACGATGGAACAAGAACTCCGGTGGGCCACGGAAAATCTAATCCAGAAAGCATCCTCCCGGACGGTTTTTCGCCCTGGAACTAATGGACGGTGTGGATTTTTCCATAATTGTCAATATGGGACCCACCGACCATCTTCACCAAGAAAAAATGGAACTTTCCGTTTTGAGACAGCGTTAACGCTGTCTGGTTCGATTCGCAGTTGTGGGCCCCATCCAGTGTGCAAACGGACAATCAGAATCATTCATCCGTTTCCTAGGGCAGCTACAACCTATGCCTAGCTGACAGAAATTGAAGATGTGAAGTTCTTGGGGATCTCAGCCGTTCAAAAGAAAACAGACGGTAAAGCAGAAAACCTTGTGGGCCACACTGAAATCAACCGGGTCTTGGGCTCTTCTAATGGTTTTTCATTCTGCATTGAATAGACGGATTGGATTTCTCTGGCGATATCAATTTTTGGGGTCCACAGTTAATGCAAATAAAGGCTTCCGTTAAAGTTACGCAGTTACACGAAGTGCGGAGAATCTTCGCAGCCGACTCCATCACGCGTCCGCACCTCTCCACATCAGCAGATATAAAAGAAGAAAAAGAGAAAGAGAAAAGGGACTTCAGGCAGCCGTGGAGGCATCACGTGGAGCATCTCATCTTTTGGCTTGGCTTGAACGGGAGAGAGAGGAAGCTAGTATTTGTGTTTTCTTTTCTCTTCTTTTTATTTTGTTTTGATTTAAGGGATTCAGTCCATTCATGTTGGGCTGAACCTCTTAGCTAGGGCTAAGAGGTGAAGCTTGTAGCGTGATGGGTAGTTTCCTATTGTTTGATTCATGTCGATGAACCCTCTCTGATTATAGTTTGATATATGGAGTGCATTTAGTTTTTAATGGTTTGTTGTGACTTAAATTACAATAGATCTGCGATATCTTCTGGTATTTTCATACATGTATGGAGGTTATGATCGTAGGGACCCTGTTGTTCACCATTCCCCCTTGGACATGGTTGGATGATTCAACTTTCCTTGACTTTCATACATCTCTCTGATTGGCTGTGGGTTGGTTGAACTCTATTGTTTGCTTTGTCTCACGGGCATGGTTTTGTGATGGAATCCATTCTAATTTACATCTGTCTTATCTCTTGAAAACTATATCAAAGGAAGTTCAGTTGATTTTCATGAATCAAGTGTAGTTCTCCCTGATTTCTACAAGTGGATCCTTGGCACCCTAGTTCCTTACCTCTGATTTCCACAAGTTTTTAGAGTAATATTTCACCATTATTCCCTCATATCCTTTTGGTTTAGATTTCATCTTTTTCTAGTTCTATTTCTAGTTATTTTCAGATAACGTACAGGTTTCAGTCCCTGTGGATTCGACCTCGGTCTTACCGAGTTTATTACTACATCACAACCCTATACTTGGGGAGTGAACAAGTTTTTGGCGCCGTTGCCGGGGATTGACGGCTACGTTTCCTGAAGATAACTGGTTTTAGGATTAGTTTGAGATTAGGACTTTTTTTTTTTATTCTTAGGTTTTATTTTTAGAATTTCCTAATTCAGGTTTTTCTTAAATTTTTAGAAATTTTATATTTAAAGTAACTTTCTATTTTTATATAGTTTTTCCCTTTTTAGAAACTAACCCAACTTTCCCGTTTTGTAGGATTTTGAGATAGGCTTCTAATTTGGTAATTCCTTTCTTAATTTCTTCCTTTCTATTTTTCTAGATTAGGATTTGTCTTCCTTTTTAGCAAGTTTCTAATTCTCACTCTTTTAGAATCTAACTTTCTTTCCTATTTAATTTTTAGAAATTTTCTATTTATAGACCTTCTGTTTAGAAACTAACTTTCCTGTTTTGTAGGCTTTATAGAAATTTCTAATTCGGTAAGCACTTTCTAATTTCTACTTTCTATTTTAGGGTTAGGATTTCTAATTTAGAATTTTCTAACTTTAGGCTTAGAACTTTCCTAATTATTTTTTAGAATTTATTTTATTTTATTTATTTTTAGAACTTTCCTCTTTTGTTTTTAGAAACTAGGTTAGCTATTTCCCTTTTTAGAGACTCTTTCTAATTTTAGAAAGTAACTCATCTCTCCTTTATTTTATTTTTAGAAAATTTCCTTTTTAGGAATTAGTTTATTTTTAGAAATTTTTTAATTTTTAGGTTCAAATTTTCTATTTTAGAAACTTTCAAAGTTTAGGGAACTTTCCTTTTTAGAAACTAATTTTCTATTTTGTAGGAACTTTCTAACTTTAGACTTTCTATTTTAGAAGCTAATCTCTTTTGGTCTCTTTTTGCAGATCTTAACATAGGAATTTCTCAATTGGTACCTTCCTTCTAACTTCTCCTCCTCTTACTTTCCATACTGCTGTAGGATCTTTTCTTTTATTTTTCTTAGGAGTAGATTCAGAGTTAAGGGTTTCACAATGTATATGCATGAGTGGGAACATCAATATGCTGAGATAGCTTTTGAGCATGCGAAACAGTGTGAAGGGATGTATGATGATTATGATCAACATCAGCCTATGTCTCAGAATTTTTCTGAACCAATCATCGAGAACCGACCTGAGCATAACACTCCATCGGTTAAGAAGTCCTTACGCGATCATATACGGGAGAACAATTCTACCCCACGGACAGTACGTGAGTGTTGGGGTTATCATAACTATGGGAGTGAGAATTATTATCACCCATCCGAGAAAAAGAAAACAATGCGTGATTATATTATGAGTGATAATAAGTATTACCAACCATCAGATTCTCTCACTTATGATCCGTATGACTATAACCAGTGGAAACATCAATGTCGGGAAGCTGAACCAGTTATATATCATAGTGATAATTCTCTTGGGTCATCTACTTTTGAAACCCAATCAGAAACAATCCAAGAGGACTCACTTCAGAAGCTCATGAAAGCACAAGAGCAGTTCAATCAACTTTTCATACAATCATGTGAATTGCTTAAATCCTCAATTTCAATAATTCAATCACATCTTATGGAGAAGGAAGAGGCTAGGTTACCCCAGTTTCATCCCAATCTAGAAGCACAATGCGAAGAAAATGATCATAACTCGCTTGTGGCAGAAACTGAAATTACGAATGAGGAATTGGATTCCATTAGTGAGCAGATGGTTCAATTTCCTGATGAGTCGATCTCGATGACTGTCCAAAGGAATGATCAAGAGACGTGGGTGTCTTTCAAATATAATGATAGTGACACATTTCACTCACATGACACACATGATTACACTGATGAGGTAGAGGTTAGTTTATTCGAACCTCAACCCAATCTAAGAATAGAATGTGAGGGATGTGATCCCATCCCAAGTGCACACTGCACAGAACTGGATGATCATGAGTACTGGGATTCAATCGCAAGTGTGGCCCCTGCCAATGATCAAGAGGTTCAGGAACTTGTCAACCATAAGGAACAACTCCACCTGTCTGATATGACTGATTTAAATGTGGAGGATGAACCACTTTCAACTAACTCTTCCGACCTTTGTGATGCATGTTTGGACCACTCCTCTGAATTGAATGATGATATGATTCAGGAGATGGACAATTTACTTGACATGACTCTGGAATTTGAAACTACCCAGTTGAGGCTACAATCTGAGCTATACACTTTAGACGATTCAATGCCTCCACTGAGAAGCTTCAATGACCAGAGTCTTCATAACAATGCTTCCCCTATTGATCTCCAACTTGTCTGTGCAGGGCAAGAGAAAGAGAGCATGCGTTCATCTGCTTCTAGAGACGATAGAATCCCTAGGCAAATCATCACAGACTTCGATGCAGGAGACGAGTCACTCTCAGCTGAATTTCCCAATTCTTTGGACGATTGCGTGGCACACTTTTCAGATTCGAATGATCCTATGATTAAAGAAATAGTGGATGCCTTGCAAGAGACTATCTCGGTAGTTGTTACTAACCGAGAGCACCCTTACTCTGAAGCCCCTTCTTCCCCAGACCCTGAATGTTTACCATTAAAGGAAGAGGAGCTAAAACTTGAACCGAAGTCTGGAACTTCGAAATGCATTGAGACCACATTACTTCCTGAAAATTTTCCTAAATTTTATCTACCTGTAGTCTCTGATTCACCATGGGATACTAACTTTGAAACTTTTTCTGACACAGGTGAATCATATATACTTTGGATACCTCAGGCGGATCGATAACAAATTTTTCTGAGGTACATAAGTTTCTCTGGCCATTCATGCTCCAGGGCATCAAAGCCTATTGCAAAAAGGGCTTTTGGATGATCCTGTTGAGAAACCTACTGAGAAATTTATCTAAATATTGGCCGGAAGAGGAACTTTGTGGCATTACTGAGTAGTCTTTCCCTTGCTTTCATAGGATTAGGGTAGTTTCTTTAGTCTGGCTGAAGTCGTTAAACTTAGCGCTCCTGGGAGGCAACCCAGCTTTTGATTCCATGAATAGTCAATTCAATGTTTGTGGGTAACATTGCTGCAAACCCTCACGAGACTACAACTCGTCCACTAGGGGCAACCTAGGGGTTTAAAGGCTTGTTGCATATGCTAAATGCAATCGAGAGCACCTGCGAAAGTGGTATAGGTAGGATTTTATTTTTGTTAGTTTTGTGTTGCTTTCTCTCTCATGCTGATTGGATTCCATACTGCGATCTCTTGGACAGTCTCCCTTGATTCTTTCGTCCAGGTACTATCTCCCCATCACTTCTCATTTACTTTCGTTGTCTCATGAGCATTGCATGCTTATACCTTTTACATTGAGGACAATGTAGATTTTAGGTTGGGGGTGGGAGATTAGGTTTCCTAATCAGTGTTTTCTTGGTCTTGAACAGAAATTGTGAAAATTTTTAAATTTTTCTGGAATTTAGCACAAATTCGAAGCGATTTGGACAGTCATCTTGGATTTAGACTTACAAGATACATGATGTTGGTAATTTATGACTCTTGAATTCAGTTATCTGTTAGACTTCACAGTTAAGTTCGAACTATTAATCCATGGTTAGAGGTTTCAAAATATTGATTGAGTCATGATTGCACATAACACATCTCGCTTGCGCATTAACGGTTCAGTTCGATATTAAAGGATTAACTTGGTGATCATTAAGCATGGAAGGAACCAACCTGGGGAATTTGGCCATGTTCAATAAGAAGAATGAAACAAAAAGAAAATACTCGGTTACAAAAAAAGATACCTTTGGAAAGGGTTGGGTGAATAATCTTTACCATAGGTTTGCTCCCTATAGGTGTGGATTTAATTCCCCATGGATAGTATGTGAAAAGGTTTAGGTATATGGTCTGCACCATAGGTTTGCTCCCTATAGGTAAGGACTTATTCCCCTTCGTGGCACACGTTAAATAGAAAACTCAAAAGCCGGAAGAATGAAAAGAAGAACTGAGAGGTAAGTTCTGGTTTAAGTTGTCCGGAATGCACTTTTGATTGTCAAATGTTACCTTGGATAGTGACGACTTGATCTCTTAATGATGGTGAGCAGAGTTTACACTATACACTCATGGAACTCGATGTTTAGAATCATTCTAAGTGATGGATTAACATGTCAAACTTGATTGTGAAGTTTATCGTGCGCTTGAGTCTGAGAGAAAGTAATGCTCAACACTCATGATTCTTAGACTTCTAGCATCTGGATTGTTTCCCAAAATCATTCAAGTTCTTGGAAATTATCATATAAATCTCAATCTATTTTTCGCATACTTTGCTCGGGACTAGCAAAATGCTGGTTGGGGGTTGTGTTGAGGGTCGAATATTGCATATTAGACCCCGATTAATACCTGATTTTATGTACATGATAGTTCTTAATGTCATATGTTAATGGTGTTTTGCTGCAGGATGCAATTACGAGCGTGGATTGAAAAAGAGTATTAAAAGCATGGAATTAACGCTCCGAAGTCACCAGAGCGAGGGACGAACTCCAAGGAATGAAATTGATGGATTTGCACGGCAGAGATCAGAGGAAATCAGGCCACTCGCTTCAAACGGGCCCGAAAACCAGCCAGAATGCAAGATCACAGGCTTCCCACCATCTGTTCGGCTCGAGACTTCATACGTGGCCTGAGGACCATAATTTAACCATACACGTCAATTTTCAGCCATTGAAAACCTATGGAAGTGAGCCAATGGCCAGATCAGCCCCTTAACTCAATAAGTGGGGCCCACCTGATCTCCGGATATGCTTCAATTTTGGTCTAAACCCGATAATTAACAGGTGGAAAAGAATGGACGGATCAGATTGTTCAAATACCTAAAAGGGGGACCCACTTCACATTGTGCGTGTGCACAGCACATGCACAGACGCCAAACACCAAACGAAGGAAGTCGGTCAGCGCCTGCGCTGACCGACGATTTTTTTTTAAAAGAGAAAGACGCCGCAGCGTCTTCACAGTCGACGTCGGGTCTTGCTTGTGGGCCCCACTCATCGTTCTTCTGGAAGATCAGAGCCGTTCACTCGATCTATAGGACGGCCTAAACCTTCTCCTAGGTGTCGGTTTTAACCCATGCAACCTATAGAAAAATATTTGCCGTTAAACACAGATCTGACGATGGAGCAAGAACTCCGGTGGGCCACGGAAAATCTAATCCAGAAAGCATCCTCCCGGACGGTTTTTCGCCCTGGAACTAATGGACGGTGTGGATTTTTCCATAATTGTCAATATGGGACCCACCGACCATCTTCACCAAGAAAAAACGGAACTTTCCGTTTTGAGACAGCGTTAACGCTGTCTGGTTCGATTCGCAGTTGTGGGCCCCATCCAGTGTGCAAACAGACAATCAGAACCATTCATCCGTTTCCTAGGGCAGCTACAACCTATGCCTAGCTGACAGAAATTGAAGATGTGAAGTTCTTGGGGATCTCAGCCGTTCAAAAGAAAACAGACGGTAAAGCAGAAAACCTTGTGGGCCACACTGAAATCAACCGGGTCTTGGGCTCTTCTAATGGTTTTTCGTTCTGCATTGAATAGACGGATTGGATTTCTCTGGCGATATCAATTTTTGGGGTCCACAGTTAATGCAAATAAAGGCTTCCGTTAAAGTTACGCAGTTACACGAAGTGCGGAGAATCTTCACAGCCGACTCCATCACGCGTCCGCACCTCTCCACATCAGCAGATATAAAAGAAGAAAAAGAGAAAGAGAAGGGACTTCAGGCAGCCGTGGAGGCATCACGTGGAGCATCTCATCTTTTGGCTTGGCTTGAACGGGAGAGAGAGGAAGCTAGTATTTGTGTTTTCTTTTCTCTTCTTTTTATTTTGTTTTGATTTAAGGGATTCAGTCCATTCATGTTGGGCTGAACCTCTTAGCTAGGGCTAAGAGGTGAAGCTTGTAGCGTGATGGGTAGTTTCCTATTGTTTGATTCATGTCGATGAACCCTCTCTGATTATAGTTTGATATATGGAGTGCATTTAGTTTTTAATGGTTTGTTGTGACTTAAATTACAATAGATCTGCGATATCTTCTGGTATTTTCATACATGTATGGAGGTTATGATCGTAGGGACCCTGTTATTCACCATTGCCCCTTGGACATGGTTGGATGATGGAACTTTCCTTGACTTTCATACATCTCTCTGATTGGCTGTGGGTTGGTTGAACTCTATTGTTTGCTTTGTCTCACGGGCATGGTTTTGTGATGGAATCTATTCTAATTTACATCTGTCTTATCTCTTGAAAACTATATCAAAGGAAGTTCAGTTGATTTTCATGAATCAAGTGTAGTTCTCCCTGATTTCTACAAGTGGATCCTTGGCACCCTAGTTCCTTACCTCTGATTTCCACAAGTTTTTAGAGTAATATTTCATCATTATTCCCTCATATCCTTTTGGTTTAGATTTCATCTTTTTCTAGTTCTATTTCTAGTTATTTTCAGATAACGTACAGGTTTCAGTCCCTGTGGATTCGACCTCGGTCTTACCGAGTTTATTACTACATCACAACCCTATACTTGGGGAGTGAACAGTCAGTACGGTGACGTTCGTCCGTGGAAATCTGAAATTTTCGTTCAGTTGTGGCCCACCATCCTTGATTGGGTGGCCAATCCAAACCGTTTAGAGGATTCTCAGGTCAGGGATGACCCTGGCCATGAAGTTAGAAGGGAAGGTATCACGATCAGCCGGCCAAAACAACCTTTAAACGCAAGTTGTCTTTGCGTTTTTCCTGCGTAAAGCAGAGTCTGTTTCCTCTTGAGTTTTGGACTGCAGAAACAGGGGAGTTCTGCCAATCTTTCCACGGACCTGGGTCTGCTCGTTGCTGCATATAAGTTAGAGAGAGATGAGGGGAAAAATCATCTTCGGCTGGACGTGGAGCACGAGAGGAGAGAGGAGTTTCCTATTTTCTTTTGTTTTTTCTGTTTCTTTTTCTTTTCTTTTAAGAGATTAACGTAATTATGTTGTTATTTAGCTAACCTCTTAGCTAGGGCTAATAGGTGAAGCTTGTAGTGAGATGGGAGTGTTTTCTATGCTTTTAATTTGATTTTAACTTATGAATTGAATTTGATATTCGTTTCATTATGGGAATATTTTTTTAGTCATTAATGGTCTGTTGTGACTGAAATTACAATGGGTCTGCGATGGCTTTGAGTATTTCCTTTTCCTTTTATGTTTTATGACGTCAGGAAGCCCTGTTGTTTACCATCGTCTCCTGGGCATGGTCAGATGACGGTACCTTTCCTAACCTTCATGGCATGTTGATTGGTTGGTAATTAGTTTAATTCTGTTGTTTGCTTTGTCTCTTGGGCATAGTTTGGTGATGGAATCCATTCTAATTCATATACCTTTCATCTTTTCAAAACCACATCAAAAGAAGTTCAGTTGATTTTCATGAATCAAGTGTAGATCTCCCTGATCTCTACAAGTGGATCCTTTGAATCTCTAGTTTTCCTTCTCTGAATTTTCTTCTCAGTTTAGATAAATATTTTACCATTATTCTTCAAATTACACTCAATTTAGATTTCATCTCATTCTAGTTCTAGTTCTAGTTGGTTTCAGAAAACGTACAAGTATCAGTCCCTTGGGATTCGACCTCGGTCTTACCGAGTTTATTACTACAACACAACCCTGCACTTGGGGAGTCAACATTTTGCAAAAGAAAATGTACAGACATGTATTTCAGGTGGGCTCCACAAGAGAAAACGGGCCTCATCTAACATTGTTGTAGAAACAAACTCGAATTATAACGGAGGCAGCTTACAACCCCCAAGCCGCAGCTCCATGAAATATTTGGTATCGATTAGGTGCCATATATTTAGCCCATTCGACAATCAATTAACTTCAGAATTACTCATATCTTGCCTGAAGGAAATGCAGTTGCAGTTGTGGATGCTCTAGCTTTTGAGAAAAGTCTTAAATCTAAGGTTTTGAGGTCGTTCGACCGGTCGTGGGAAGCTTCGACTGGTCGTAGGAGACACTCGACCGGTCATAGGTTCGAGCCCTTGTACGACTCAAAGTCCAGCAAGTTTTTGCTGTTTTTTACTGTAGCTACGACTGGTCGAAGGGATGCTCGACTAGTCGAAGGGGTCCTACGACTAGTCGAAGACTAGGTTCGACCAGTCGAAGGTTACGCAGATTGTTCCACGATTTTGCGCGAAACTGCGGATTTGAGTCCTTTCGCAACTGGGATGTGGAAGGGAAGTTTCCTAAATTATAAATAGGTATTCCCAGGTTTTTCTAGGAAGTTGTGATGAATGTTAAGGCTTTCTAAAAGGGTTCCAGGGTTTCTAAAGGGTGTAGCAAGGGTGAGATTCGAGGTTGTTCGAATCGGGTAAGTCCTTTCTCTTTGTAATTGATGCTTTCATAGTGGTGATTTGTCGCTTTGTGCCGTGGTTTTTTCCCGCAAGGGTTTTCCACGTTAAATCTGTGTGTTCTCTTTTCTTGTGCGTGCTTGGTGCCATTGGATTACCATCCTAGATCTAGATCTGTGTGATTCCGCAGGCCAAAAATCCCAACAAGTGGTATCAAAGCAATCGGTTGGGACACAGATCTGAATCTGAGGGATTAGTAATAGTGGCAAGCGCCAGGTATGATATTGAGAAGTATTCAAGGAAAAATAATTTTGAGTTATGGAAGATCAAGATGATGAGTTCCTTAATCAAGCAAGGCGAGATGGTGCTCTTGAGGAGCGGAAGTCCACCATGAAAGATGATGATTGGAATACTCTTGATAAGAAAGCCTTATCATCGATCCGTATATGTCTCACGGATGAGGTTCTTTACAACGTCATGAGGGAGAAAACTGCGGCTAATTTATGGGCGAAGTTGGAGGATGTTTATGCGAAGAAATCTTCTGAAAATCGTCTGCACTTGAAGCGGCAGTGGTATAACTTCAAGATGGCAGAGGGTGGAGATCTGGAGGCTCACATCAGCAATTTTAATAAATTGGTTTGCAAATTGCTCGATATGGATGAAGTGATGAAAGATGAAGAACAAGCATGTATGTTGCTGAATTCTCTCCCGGCGTCCTATGAGTCATTCAAGGACACTATGTGCAGCATGAATAAAACTCTGAGTGTCGACACTGTTATCTCAGCCCTTCAAGGGAAGGCTATGAGATAGCTAGACAGCAACATAGGGACATCTTCTGATGCACTGTTTACAGTGGGTAGGAATTCTGAACACGGTACAGGTTCTTCAGGTTCTAGATCCAAATCCAAGGGCAAGGGCAAAGGAAAGGTAAAGTGCTGGAATTGTGGGAAGGAAGGACATGTGAAAAGGGATTGTGAAAATCCTAAATCTAAGAGGGAAGATTCTGAGGCTTTATGCAGGGAGGCTAACACTGCCACATCAGATGAATCGAGTGGATGTGATGGTGATGTTTTGTCTGTGTCTTCGCTCAGACGGTCATACGATGATCATAAGGATGAGTGGATGCTAGACACAGGGGCATCTTTTCACATGACTCCTCATCGGAGTTGGTTCACCAGCTATAGGGAGTGCGATGGTGGACAGGTATTTATGGGCATGCAATGACATTACCTGTAATGTTGTGGCTATTGGTACGGTACGCATCAGGATGTTTGATGGGGTGGAGCGTACCCTGACTGATGTCAGGCACGTTCCTGATTTGAAACAGAATCTGATTTCTCTTGGTATGCTTGAGGCAAAGGGATGCAAGTACACAGGTATTGATGGTGCTCTTAAGGTATTTAAGGGGGCACGGGTAGTCATGAAAGCGCAACGACTCGATCATGTTTACAGGTTGATCGGGAGCACTTCAAAAGGTGGAGCTACAGTGGATGTAGCGAATTCCACCTCTGCACGTGTGTGGTATGATGGGCATGGCCACATGAGCGGGCAGGGCTGGAAGGCTGAGACGTGCGGATAGGGATACAGAGCAGGTGGAGCAACCACCTGTGAGAAGAACCACATGGCATGATTGCAGGATATCGGCAAGGTACATGGACGACTCCAATATTGTGGGGGATTCATCTTCTATTCTGATGGCTCTAGGTGAGCATGGTGCTGAGAAGTGGAAGGTGACTATGGGCGATGTGATGGATTCGTTGTACCAGACCGACATATGGGAGCTGGTGGAGCTTCCAGTGGGCCGGTGAGCGGTTGGATGCAGGTGGATCTTCAGGAGGATACGGCATAAATACAGGGCAAGGTTGGTAGCGAAGGGTTATGCTCAGAGAGAAGGGATCGACTTCTCAGAGATATTCGTGCCGACGGTATAACAAGTATCTATCAGATCCGTGATTAGCACTGGTTGGCCAATGTGATCTTGAGCTATGATGTGAAGCAGAGATAAGAGAAGAGGTCAAGGAGCTACACGGTTGAAGATTGAAGACTTGGTGGAGATTGTTGAGAAAAGTCTTAAATCTAAGGTTTTGAGGTCGTTCGACCGGTCGTGGGAAGCTTCGACTAGTCGTAGGAGACGCTCGACCGGTCGTAGGTTCGAGCCCTTGTACGACTCAAAGTCCAGCAAGTTTTTGCTGTTTTTTACTGTAGCTACGACTGGTCGAAGGGATGCTCGACTAGTCGAAGGGGTCCTACGACTAGTCGAAGACTAGGTTCGACTAGTCGAAGGTTACGCAGTTTATTCCGCGATTTTGCGCGAAACTGCGGATTTGAGTCCTTTCGCAACTGGGATGCGGAAAGGAAGTTTCCTAAACTATAAATAGGTATTCCTAGGGTTTTTCTAGGAAGTTGTGATGAATGCTAAGGCTTTCTAAAAGGGTTCCAGGGTTTCTAAAGGGTGTAGCAAGGGTGAGATTCGAGGTTGTTCGAATCGGGTAAGTCCTTTCTCTTTGTAATTGATGCTTTCATAGTGGTGATCTGTCGCTTTGTGCCGTGGTTTTTTCCCGCAAGGGTTTTCCACGTTAAATCTGTGTGTTCTCTTTTCTTGTGTGTGCTTAGTGCCATTGGATTACTATCCTAGATCTAGATCTACGTGATTCCGCGGGCCAAAAATCCCAGCACTAGCAAGGATGGGTAGTGGTGGATGGCTTAATAAAAGATATCTTAACAAATTGGAGATACCTAGTCCAGTGAAGGGTCTTATCACCATAGACAATGCTGGTTTGGGTGCAATTAAAAATGCTAATTGCTGTTTTTCCGTCAGCGGTTTTTTCTCTGTGCTCGCCTTTAGGTTCTAATTTTTCTTTATAGCTTCTTAGTTAGGGGCTCTTTGAGTGAGGTGCGCTCCGGGTATATGATAGGTGAGGTCGTCATTCGTTTTTGTGGCGCCCACCTGAAATGTATTGTTGTTCATATTGATTAATAAATGAATAGTTTTTTTTTTTTTTTTTTTTTTTTTTTAAATTTTAAATCATGCATTCCAGTGCGTGTAAGACAGCTTTCCGACACAAAATACCACTATCCTCCATATATGATTGCATACGTTGTTGTTTTTTTTTAAAAAATAAAAAATAAAAAATTCTTACATTATCTTGACAATATCCTTAACTATGATTATGTGGGTAGATAAGCCCTTATTCACCGACACAAGTTTCAGAAGCGATGGCCCAACTTGTCATGCCGCCCCAGGAAAACTCATCCAAACCCATTTTTGGGGCACAAAAACATGGCCTATGATTCAAAATTTAAAACCAGTTATTTTGGAATCTACACTTTGTACCAAAATAACCCCCATGGAGTAGACTGAAAACTCGAGTTTGTTTGTTTTTTGTTTTTTTTTTTTTTTTTTTTTTCAGAAAGGTGGAAACACACCACCTACTTTGTAAAAAAAAGGATATACAACAGGTTTTTTGGGTGGGCACCACAAAAACAACGGGCCTCACCTATCATATAACTCCTACACAGCAATCACGAAAACTGGAGCTTAACAACAACAAAAGAAAGGAGAGGCTGCAGTTTCCCTGTGTGGTATATGAGGGTGTCTCCTTGAAAGATCCTAACCCTCAACCTTTTGTCTTTTCTCCATGGAGTATCGACTATGTACCGGTGCATTTCTTCTTAACCATGTATTTACATATAAACAATGAAAATGATAGAGTTGACCAAATGAAGAGATTTTGGAGCATGGTTGATCTACAATGGAGGCTATCAAATCAATAGATTGGATAAATCAATTATATATGGGCCCTGGTGTGGTACCAAACAGTGAAGTTCCATGTCCATGACGAATAGGAAACTCCATCTTTAAGAATGGAAAACCATGAAATGGACACAGCTTGAGTTAACCCCAACTCAATAGTTTAGTTGGAAGCGCACACGCTTTTATACAGCATTACCCAGGATCGATCGACCCTCTTTACCGCATTTAGAGAGGAAGTAGCCCCAACATCCTACCGAAAAAAAGAAAAACATTTTGGGCTTAGTATATAATATCTCACACTGTTACAACCTCATGCAAAATTAAAAGAAAAGAAAGAAAGAAAAAGAAAGAGCTTTCATGGGTACTTTTTTACAAGTAGGATATGTCGGCGAATTTCAGGTTTTATTTTTATTTATTTATTTATTTTTATTTTTTTGTGCAACCCCTGGATGTTAATGTTATCAAGCACAAGATGGTGGTATTTTTGATATTCCTTGCTTTTGTAGTTCCACCAACACACCGTCCATAGATGGGGGCTTTAGTCCAAGAGGAAGTGGCAGCCATGGCTTTGCTAAAACATCTCCAATAGCTGCATCTACGGTCTCTTTTGACTGTTCAAATCACAAAAACAACAGATGTAAATAAAGTTCCATGCTATAATTAAACAAGCGCATGCTACGTTATTTTGTTATAGAGACATATTGTTCACATATAATGATGTATGTGAGCCTTAGCGTACAATGTTTTTTTTTTTTTTTTTTTTTTTTTTCCTTTCTGTCAATTTGTTATAGAGACAAGCACAAGCAATGTTTTTTTTTTTTCCCCTTTTCTGTGGAACATCTTAGTCATGCAAAAGGAAGGCCACAACTTAAATATGAACTGGGAGAAAATTGGACCCATTGCATGCATCCCTTGATTTGGAAAGCATAGCCCACCCAATGAATGGACCGTCCCAGTTTTCTCCTATAAAAATTTTCATGGTATGTCCCACCGTGTGCACGTTTAGGATACTCTTTAGAATGTCACATTGGTGTGAAAGCAAGCATTGTATGTGGAAGTTCATGTATACACAAATGTTTGTCTCCGTCGTGGTCTTTAAAGAAATTAAAATAACTTGACACAGCAATGGTTGCAATGGAAGAACTCTTAATTTGATGGTCCTTCCACCTCCACCTCCATCATCAAATGATATTAGCCATCCAGATCACCACATAACATTGGACGGCTGCAAAACAAATCCTTTGCTACCTAATATTTATACACGTTCATTTGTAATTCATCTTGTTACTATGAATTCCATGTCGCTCTATGCATATATCATAGACACTCTATGAGTGGTTATTGTGTTTTCCGGAACAAATCTTGTTTGAGTGCCAGATCTAAAGATGAAGCTCTTGCTAATGTTGTTTGTTTGTTTGTTTTTTTTTTTTTTTTTTTTTTTTTTTTTTTTTTCTGAAATTTGTTGGCTTTGCTTGTAAGACTCTTATCAGGTGGGCCACACATGATCATCGGTTTAGACTTGATCGTTAAATTATTCAGCTCAAGAGATTCAATGGGCTCCATTACAGTTGTGATAATTGCAAATAGGTTTGAGGTGGGACGCTTGAACCGCGGTCCCTATACATAGTTATTAAGTCAGATATAGAAACCTACGGTGTGGAGACTGTAGAAGAGAGAAGTATGCTGGGTAAACTTCTCTGTCCCTTTTTTCTATAAATAAATGCATTGATCCCCTCACCAATACAATAGAGAAAACCCTAGTCCCATTGAAGGTTTTTTTAGAGGTGTGAGGTGAGGAAAATCAAAATTTTCATTTACGATATTGAGACATCGGGAATGTCTTCCAAATCAAGTACGCTTTTAAAATTAAAGCTTTGAATATTCATTATTGATGCATAAACGATCCATCAATTCCACAATAAAGATATAACATCACTTACTCCTTTGTGACCTAAGAGTGTTTTTAAAATTTTTATCAACGGTGTAGTGTGACAAATTGATTGGGACAAACATATTTGAAGCAGCTTCAATCAAATCCGAACGTTACTTCATACATAAATAAACCATTTTTAATCTGACTCATGACGTTCTTATGCAAAGGACTTTATGTATCTCAGTTTTGGGGGACGCAGTTGTGCTTGCGGGAGAGTGTTGAAATTCAAATTTCTAGGGTATTTGTATACTGTTTTAATGGACAATTAGACAGCCATCTTGTACCTGATTTAAGATATTAACAGATGGCCTTGCCTCTCTATGGCAATGGTGAGAGAGCAATTTCTTAAATTTGCTGCATTCGAATATGTTCAAAGCCCATGTTCAATCCATCCATAATGTAATTATTCTGTCCGTTGATCTCGAAAATCAACTCTGATAAATAATACCCAAAACTCTTCCATGCACATGGGAGATGATAGCCTGGACTTGGAAAAACTGGAAGATTGCAGAACCATCTCTCTTTAACTACAATTGTGCTAGGTCGGGTCTATCCATATATAGATAGACCTAGAATGGATGGCTTATCTCTGAAAAATTAGGCCTATTAAACAATCCTATCCATCTAATCAGTGGACAACATCAAATGGATGGTCTAAACTAAAAATAGTTAATGGTCAAGATAAGATTGTTCAGTAGGTTTGATTTTTGAAACATAAGTCATACATGCAAGGGCCCAGGAGATGGATGGACACGACTGATAAATAACCCTACTATGTGTGCTTTGGAGAGATGGCACAAGTATATTCCGGTTCTCCACTGTATCATCTCCCTTATCCACATATAATCTTTCTATATTACTTGTACTAAGATAGTACGCTTTTGTACTGTTCTAATGTCAAGAACAGAAAAGGGCAGTGTACGTAGCAAAAACTTGGGGGACAGATATCAATTCCCAAAAGGGAGGGAGAAAACAGAAAATAGCTTCTTACCGGATGGAAGTCTATATGGTCGGATTGTCCGCTTGGAATGGGAATGCCGTTGTCTACTTTGCGCAATGCATGGGGTGGAATGCCTGGAACTGGAACTGGAATTGGAGTAGGAAATCTCTGCATACATTTCCTTGAAAGAGTAAAACTCTCCATATTCTATTCTATTTACATGTGCAAGAGATGTTTTATTTGTTACAGTTACCATGGTATAAATGGAATCTGTCTCTTGTGTTTTGTAGCAGTGACCAACATGTGATAGGAAGCTAGTAAATGAATCCAAGGGCTAATGGAAAAGATGCACAAATGCAAACAAAAGAGTAAGGAAAAAGCTGAGACAAATACCGGGGCTGTCATTGGATGAGGGAAACAAGGAGTCCCTTGGGTGAAAGCATTTGGAGCCCAGCCATCTTTGGATACCTGAAGGGAAGAGTCACGTTTTGAGAGAGAGAGAGAGAGAGAGAGAGAGAGAGAGAGAGAGAGAGAGAGAGAGAGAGAGAGAGAGAGAGAGAGAAGATAGAGAGAGAGAGAGAGAGAGAGAGAGAGAGAGAGAGAGAGAGAGAGAGAGAGAGATTTGGGATGTGTTTCAATGAGAGAGAAAAAGAGTATTGGGGTGTGTTTGTATGAGAGAGAAGGAGAGATATGGGATGTGTTTGTATGAGAGAGAGTTAGCCTAGAGGTATGTTTGGATGAAGGCGAGTTAGAGTGGGGGTGTGTTTTGTCTGAGAGAGAGAGAGCGAGAGAGCGAGGAGAGAGAGCTCGAGCGAGAGCGAGCGAGCGCGAGAGAGAGCGCGAGAGAAGTTACATGTTGATGTGGAGGGTGCCAATAGGAAGGATCCAGAGGAGGGGGAGGAGGCACCCATGGTGGTGGCGGTGGAGATGGCGAATGGACCAGATGTTTCGGCCACAGATGTACCATGGACTGATCTACGGTCGGATGTCCCCACACGTGCAATGGCCTGAAATGCTGGAAGGCAGTAGGGGGAGGAGGAGGGAATCCCATTGTAGGTGCAATCCAAGGACCCATATCTCTCTTCCCTCCACCCCCATACATTTGCCGCCTTTGGCTCCAGCTTGCCGCCTCTGCCTCCCTTGCTAGCATATGCTTCCGATGCGACCGATATTTCTGTACATAACTCACAATATTCAGCCTCTTCATGCTATTCTTTGTTTTTTCAATTGAAGTCTACATCTCTTATGACTTCATTTCTCCCAATCATGACTCTGGATCAGCCACCATGTGTTCCAACATTGGGCCCACATGTTGAGATGATCTGATGATCTTAACTGTCCATGTCCTTGATGCTACCACATGCAGACATGAAGCTTGAACTGAAAAAAATTTAGATGGTTCACATTCAACCCAAAATCAAAGGTAAGGATTATCCTTGAAGTGATTGGGCCATAGCTTATGGTACCAGTGAGAAGATGGCGGCTCCTAATATTGGATCATCTCTGCGTGTGGGTCAACATGCTACAGAAGATGGTAATCCTGAGTTGTCGCCGCATAGGCAAAATATCTAATCAACTCACTAATCTAGCATCATATACGAATTTTAGCTCATAGAAAATATCAGAAGCTCCCCATTTGAAAATGGCCCCATTGTACAAGCTATTACAACCAAACCCTACTAAATCTTACACATATGAGATTTAGAAGATCTTTCAATTCATTAGCAAAAACCAAACAGCCCTTTCTATATTTTACTTAGGACTTCCAATCTTTCAAACAAACACCATGTTTTTAAATATGTTTTCCTAAATTAAAAAAGAGAAAAACATTTTTTAAAAAAATTGTTATATCTACAAGCTTCTTCTATCCATTACCAAGAACAAGGCTGGAATTCTTTTCAATGTTTTGGGAAGGGAGGAAAAAAAAAAAAACCATGTTTCCCATCAATGAAAACAAAAACATTAAAAAAAAGGTGAAAAAAAATAAAAAATAAAAAAAAACCAATTCATATCTAACATCAGAGAGGAAAGATTGAAAATAAAATGAAAATAGATAAGAGCATGAAAATTTCAAACGGTGTAGCAGATAGAAGAAAGGTATATGTACTTGAAGATGACTGGCAATGTTATGGCGCGTAAGACAATCAATCCCCATAAGCTCTAAAATCCGTGAAGGCACTGCCTTATCCACTCCCAGCTGCTCCACCACTTGAACAAATCGACGGTGCAGGTCTGGCGTCCAATCCACCTACACACAATCCGATGAAAGTTCACAAAAAATAAATAAATAAATAAATAAATAAATTGAATTTGGGATAAATGATCAGGTGGTCTCATTCCCACTAGCTACAACTCAGTCTGGACACTTGATTGGGATCGTCCATAAGGTCCAGAACACATTTCATGGGCTACCATTAAAAAAGAATCATATTAATTGGATAATCAAATCCATTGGTAAGATGGATTTTCTTTTTTGTAATTTCACCAAATCCCAATTACCTCTCTTCCCTTTTCTCACAAGACCCATATCTAACAAGCACCTTCAGAGTCTTGTGCTCATCTAAGGACCAAACCAACCCATGATTTTCGTGATACCTTTTTCCACACTCATGATATATGGGTCCATCTATTATCTTGTAATTCAGTTTTATTGTGTGAGAGAGAGAGAACCCTACTTGAATCTCCTTAGCAATAGTTACACCATGGGCTCATGTTAGCACGCTCACACACACCCCTCATTAGTACTTACCTTCACTTTCTTCTTCCCTTGGGACCCTTTGGCCTGCGCTAATGCCGGCTTCCGGCCTCTATCGCCATCCCATGACCCAGAATTTGCCGATGTAGTGACTGACTCCTCTCTCTTACTCACCAACTTCTCTCCTCCACTTGAACCCTTCTCCTCCTCCTCCACTTTCTCAACCACAGTCGTTGGTGGCGACATAGTCACCTCCAACGATGACTCCACCGGGAATTCTGTGAGCATCTCTGGGTCCATCTCCAAACCTGGAAGTACATCTCCATCATCAATTTCGATGAAGAGATCATCGAAGTTGATGTCGTCGAGCAAGTTTGCCGACAACCCATCAGTGAAATCATCTGCTCCAGCCAAGAAGCTTTCCATCTCTCCCTCCCTTTCATTCTTGGAGCTTCTAAGAGGTGATACTGAAAGCATTCCAAATTATGTAAAATAACCAAAATCCTTGCACATATTACATCAACATGACACATACAAAACATGTATCTTGTTGATGGTGTGCATGCACATGGTGCTACATGTAGACCTTATCGTCAGCTGGATTGGATCGAGAGAGAATTATCGGGTTTCTCAGCAAGTCGACTCCGGAAATCTGATGAGAGGAGGGAGAGGGAATTTGGAACTTATGGTTTGGTTTGGTTGGGTTTTTGGAGTGTAAGAGTATTCGGAGAGTGGAGAGAGAGATTGTGTATCAACCACAACTTCTTGTGAGATTTATGAGATTTTGTTTTCTGGGTTTTGTTTGGGCTTGGATTTGTTTTTCTGTTCTCTCTCTTTCTGGATCCTGTGGACTTGTTTTTTTGAAGGCTTTTGAAAATCAGAAGAGCTTGTGAGCTTGGTTTTTTTTTTTTTTTTTTTCTCTTATTTCAGTGGGAGAGAGAGAGAGAGAGACCAAATAATGTAAGAGGATCTGGTTTTTCCGTCTACAGAGGAAGGGAAAAAGGATGTCGAGTGGACGTAATTATACTTGCCTTTTCTTATAATGACAGCTATGTTCTTTCCATGCCGTACCTACGTTGGACCCACCAGTTTTCTCGGCCCAATACACTGTACACATTGGGCACATGTACTGGTGATCCCAATCGTTTATATGGTGGGTCCATTGACGATGTGATATGCCCACAAAAAAATCTACACCGTCTGATGATATTAACTGTCAGATTGGGCGTTGTTAAATGTGACACGTAGTTGTAACTATATATTTCAGTGACGTAGATTTGACCATCAGATAGGGAGATAATGGCGCGTAGCCCATCGCTGTCGTGGCCAAATGGCCAATTAATGGATTTATTTACAGAAAGGTGGGTCCCACTTGCGCAACATTTGGAGTCGAACATGGCATTTTTTTTTTTTTTTTTCGATCGAGCATTATGCTGGACAGGGAGATTGTAAAAGTACTGTTCCAGTTTTCAATCCGTAATCTGTACACTGACCCAAGTGGGGCCGTTGTTCACTGATCCAAACGGATGCGGATTGCGTCTTGTCCCGCCCGTCTATAGCGATAACGTGTAGTTCTGTAGGCGGGTCCACCATTGTATTTCTCTGTTTATCCGTGCTGTCCATCCCTTTATTTATATAAAAATAAGTCAATTCCAACTCTATAGTGGACCACACCATAGATGATTCTTTCATTCAATGCAAGTTGCATTTAATGCTGCATGCAACCCAGCTTACTGCCTCATTTTTTTACCTCACACCTTAAAATGATACTTCATTTGTGTGCACATACATTAATATGATGTCCCAATTTAAGGTTTTTTATTTTACTTTATTTTGGTTAGCTTGTTAGTACACCGACTATCAGCTCACACTTCACTATTAGCTACCCCACTAAGGAATCGATACCAAGACCGTTTCAGAAACGAGGTATCTTTCACTCAGTCTACCACTTAAGCTATGGATCTGGGTGTGAACGACTCGATGGAACACGAAAATGAGGTATCTTTCACTCGTCTACCAATTTAAGGTATATATATACACGAAAATGATGTTGGGATTTTTGGCCTGCGGAATCACACAGATCTAGATCTAGGATGGTAATCCAATGACACCAAGCACACAAGAGAATACACAGATTTAACATGGAAAACCCTTGCGGGAAAAAACCACGGCACAAAGCGACAGATCACCACTATGAAAGCATCAATTACAAAGAGAAAAGACTTACCCGATTAGAACAACCTCGAATCTCACCTGTGCTACACCCTTTGATAACCCTAGAATCCTTTTGAATACCTTTAGGAAGTCTTGGAATAATATTAGAATAGCCCTAAGGACCCCAATTTATAGTTTTGGCAACTTTCCTTTCGTATCCCAGTTGCGAAAGGACTTGCGTCACAAAATCCGCGAAACTCCTTTCGCATCCCAGTTGTGAAAGGACTTGCGACACGAAATGTGCAAAACTCCTTTCCGCATCCCAGTTACGAAAGGACTCAGATTTAAGACATCTCGCAACAATCTCCACCATGTCTTCAATCTTCAACCATGTAGCTTCTTGACCTCTTCTCTTATTTCTGCATCACATCATAGCTCAAGATCACATTGGCCAACCAGCGCCAATCACGGATCTGATAGATACCTGCTATACCGTCGGCGTGAATATCTCTGAGAAGCCGATCTCTTCTCTCTGAGACTAACCCCTCGCCACCAACTTCGCCCTGTATCTATACTGTATCCTCTTGAAGGTCCACCTGCATCCAACTGCTCATCGGCCCACTGGAAGCTCCACCTGCTACCATATGTCAGTCTGGTCTAACGAATCCATCATATCGCCCATAGTCAGCTTCCACTTCTCAGCACCAGGCTCACCTAGAGTCATCTGAATAGAAGATGAATCCCCTACAATATTGGAGTCGTCCATGTACCTCGCCGATGTCCTGCGATCATGCCATGTGGTTCTTCTCACAGGTGGCTGCTCCACCTGCTCTGTATCTTTGTCCGCACGTCTCAGCTTTCCTACCCTGCCCGCTCATGTGGCCATGCCCAACATGTCACACACGTGCAGAGGTGGAATCCACTACATCCATTGTAGCTCCACCTTTTGAAGTGCTCCCGATCAACCTGTAAACATGATCAAGTCGTTGCGCGCGCTTTCATGATTACCTGTGCCCCCTTAGATACTTTAAAAGCACTATCAATACATGTGTACTTGCATCCTTTTGCCTTAAATACACCAAGAGAAATCAGATTCTGCTTCAAATCAGGAACGTGCCTCACATTTGTCAAGGTACGCTCCACCCCATCAAACATCTTGATGTACACCGTACCAACAGCCACAACATTACAGGCAAAGCCATTGCCCATAAACACCTGTCCACCATCGCACTCCCTGTAGCTGGTGAACCAACTCCGATGAGGAGTCATGTGAAAAGATGCCCTTGTGTCTAGCATCCACTCGTCCTTACAATCATCGTATGACTGTCTGAGCGAAGACATAGACAAAACATCACCATCACATTCACTCGATTCATCTGACGTGGCAGTGTTAGCCTCCCTGCATGAAGCCTCAGAATCTTTCCTCTTAGATTTAAGATTTTCACAATCCCTCTTCACATGTCCTTCCTTCCCACAGTTCCAGCACTTTACCTTTCTTTTGCCATTGTCCCTGGATTTGGATCTAGAACCAGAAGAACCTGTACCTTGTCCAGAATTCCTACCCACTGTAAATAGTGCCTCAGAAGGCGTCCCCATGTCGCTGTTTAGCTGTCTCATAGCCTTCCCTTGAAGGGCTGAGATAACGGTGTCGATACTCAGGGTTTTATTCATGCTGCACATAATATTATCGAATGCCTCATAAGACGCCGGGAGAGAATTTAGAAACATACATGCTTGTTCTTCATCTTTCATCACTTCTTCCATATCCGGCAATTTGCAAACCAATTTATTAAAGTTGCTAATGTGAGCCTCCAGATCTCCACCCTCTGTCATCTTGAAGTTATACCACTGTCGCTTCAAGTGCAGGCGATTTTCAGAAGATTTCTTCACATAAACATCCTCTAACTTCGCTCATAACTTAGCCGCGGTTTTCTCCCTCATGACGTTGTAGAGAACCTCATCCGTGAGACATAAACGGATCGATGATAAAGCCTTCTTATCAAGAGTATTCCAATCACCATCAGTCATAGTGGACTTCCGCTCCTCAAGAGCACCATCTTCGCCTTGCTTGATTAAGGAACTTATCATCTTGATCTTCCATAACTCAAAATTATTTTTCCCTGAATACTTCTCAATATCATACCTCACGCTCGCCATTATTACTAATCCCTCAGATTTAGATATGTGTCCCAACCGATTGCTCTGATACCACTTGTTGGGATTTTTGGCCTGCGGAATCACACAGATCTAGATCTAGGATGGTAATCCAATGGCACCAAGCACACAAGAGAATACACAAATTTTGGCCGTCTCCAATTTTTTTGGTATCATTTTAGGGTATAAGCTCAAAAATTAGGAAGATCCAAGGCTCAAGCAAACCACATCACACGTAGCAGTGGTGATAATGTTTCTTACCATTGAAACTTTTCTAGGGCCCATCGTAATGTTTATTTTCCATCCAACCTATTTATAAAGTTAAGTGGACTTGGATGAATAGAAAACACAAATATCAGCTCCATCCAAAACTTCTTAATTAGGCCCTTAAAAAGTTTTCAATGGTAAGAGTTTAATCCCCATTGTCTAGTCAACTTCGAGCCTTATATCTGCCTATTTCTGGGCGTATACCGTATAACGATAAGTACCAAAAAAATGGATGAACAGTGTGGATAAGACCCATACATCACGATGGCCACTCAAAGCTCCTGCCTGTTCCCAGCTGGAGACAGGCTGTGGTAGGACGCAATATGCGTTCCTTAAAATGCTCCAGAGAAGGAATGGACGGCGTAGATAAACACATGTATCACGGTGTGCCCGCCCACAGAACTGCCCGTTCGGTGCTAGAGACGGGCGGAGGTAGGACGCAATCCGCGTCGGATCCAAACCACTTATATTATTGGCCCCACTGTGAACGGTCGATGGACCAAAAATCTCTCGGCTGGAAAATTCTTAAACCTTTCCAGTCAGTGGCTAACAAAGAAACGCGCGGTTAAGAAAGCAAGTACAACATCGGTTCCCATTCAGCCAATAGAAGACTAAATATTCTACGGCCAGGATCTTTCACTCTACCAAATACTGTGGTGGTATGCGCCAGCCACGGTGAGTCCCGTCGAACCAATGTTTTGGACCTCACATGTACGAACTTACTGTACAATCTCAAACCCGACAATGATATAATAATACGGTAATACCTTTGGGAGAAAAACTTTGATACTCTTGCAGCGCATGATGGATGATAGGCAGGCACTTACAAATTAATAAACATTATATACGTGTCACGTGCAGACAGCGTATCAAACATGCGGTGAGTCTCTTGCCCGCAGAATGGGGCTAAACGCTTCTTCATATATTTTAACATGGAAATATCGCCTGACACATTTGTGTACAAGGGTGCCGCAAAAACTGTAAATCCATTGCAGGCCAACCTGAAAATATTTTATTTAAGGTAGGTGTAACAACTCTGAATTTTTGTGACCCACTTGATATCTTAATTAAATAATAATAATAATTTATTTTTTTATTAATATAATCAAAGATTTAATCAGTTTGTAAAAGCACTCTCAACAGAGAGATAGATTGGTGGATTAATTTTTCTCTAATTTCCTACCTAAAAATTCTAGATTCAACCAATGAACATGGTTGATTCATCCTACATCTATCTTTTTTTATTTAAGAGAGAAGCTTTGAACAATATAAGATTGTTTTTTAATAAGTTTCTCCAACAATGATGATTAACTGTGAAGAATTTAGTTATTTTATTCTAAGTAAATTTGAATCTATGGATCTCAAAGTCAAATTATGTTAGAGCCTCAAATCTTAGATTGGATTAGCGAATAGATTTCATACAGCGATCTATCAAATTTTATAGTTAATGATAGTTATGTCAAAAATCGTTTTAATTATTAAGTTGTAAATGCCGGATGTTCGGATTTAAGTGATCCTTTGATTTTTTTTGAATTTGACTGTGAGGAAAATCATTGGATGGGTCGGATCCAATTCCACAATCAATGGAATCCATCAAAACTAAGAAACAAATCGATCAATTGATCAAAAGGTTCAATCGATTGAAGATGGTCGATTTTTGTCCAATCATCAAATTCAAAAAATTCATAACCTAATTCGAGTAATTGAACTCGAGATTTGATCGATCGAAGGGATCCTCAAGCGATCCCAATTAATCGATGGCGATCAAAATTGTCCAGCGAGCAAGCTGATTTAATTTGACCACGCTCATTTAATCGACGAGCAGGGGTTTGATCGATCAAAAGTGGCCAAATGTGTCCAAAGACTTGAGGAACTAAATTCAAATTTTCATTGATCCATGGTCGGTCGATCGAGGGCCCTCGACCTGACTCAATTGATTGACAATCCCTATTATTTTTTAAATTTTAACTATAGAATTAACGTTGGACTATCTTAACTGGAATCAAATGTGGATCCCATTTATTGGTAGAATATGAGATTATATTTGTTGAATGTTAAATCATCTTAATAAAGATTTGAAGTATAAATTTCAAAGCAGCAGATTAATTGAAGGATTCGACCCTACCGCAAAAAGGTGAGTGAATCTCAACATGTCTCATATCTACATGATTAAGATAGACAATTTAATAGTTGAGATTGTTATGATTGATATGGTTGTTATATGATTGCTGAAACGTTGTATAATTATGATCATTGCTTTATGATATATGACTTGAAAGGTTCTGATGAATGCTAAACATGCACATATGCCAATCATTGATATCATAAATCTGTATTTTATTTCAGTGAAAGATGTATCTGGTTGACTATATATATCGATGCATAGACATTGAACATATATTACATGCATCCATTGAAAATGCATGCACACCTTATGCCTTGAGTTCCTAGGAGATCTCCTTAGATGATTACGCATGTTAAATTTGTTATCAGATGCCTATGATAATGGAAGCCTACTCACAGAGTATATGTATGATTACCCATGCCTACTTAGGTGGATGTCTAATGGATACAGATTACCCATGCTTACCTACGGTGTCTGAAGAGTACAATTTACTGGTTGACGGATATCGAACCTAAGCAAGTTGACAAATAATTTGACTTGACATGCATATAATATGACATCTCTGCATCCATGCTCATACCGCGCGCGCATACACACTATTTTAATTTGATCATGCTATCTTATATTGTGCTACAAATGAACCATGTTGGGTTCACTCACTTTTCTGGCCAGCTAATGTTGTGGATTAACAACCGTACAAAGATAGACAATACTGAATGATCTAATCAGGTACCGGAGAATAAAGCCAGGTTGGTGGATGAAACTGAATACCCGTGACTGTATTTGGTGGAAGACAAGCTTGCCGCATTAAATGACTAAATCGATCGATTTTGAAATTTATTTTAGGAGTTTTAGTTTCCATTTATTTTAACGGTTGTTGGTTTGATTAAATTTGAAAATATTTAGAGTTATAACTTTGTTAATTAGATGATGATTGATTATTTTAGTTGAATAAAGTTCCAAATTAGTGGTCTTAGATCGGTTTTGAGAATTAAATTTTCAAATAAGAATATTATAGATGAAGTATTGTTAAATGAAGAGGAAACAATAGGATATATATGTGTTAATGTGATGATAATTTAGAATATATGTAATTGTGCCTCTTAATAACTATAAAATGGGTGAATTTATGTTTACTTAGTATACGAGTAATAGACTATAACTCAAGTCTGAGGGTGCACACACTGTATCCAAAGTGCGGGGCATGATAATAAGCCCCACAAAATTGATGTGGTGTTACATATTCTAGATGCACCAGGTCACTAAGTGGGGCCCATGGTTTATTATTCGTTCAGTTGATACGACGGGGTCCACTGTCGCTAGGTAACTGCCTAATCAACTAATCCTAGGCCTTTTGTTGGGCTAATGTTGTATTCTGCTTAACCATCTACTTTGTAGACCACTTTAGGATCATCCAATCTTGGACATCTTTGATCCGAATATCATCAGTTGCTTCTTGCAGCCAGGCCTATCAAATAAATTAAGGCCTATCTAATAAATTAAAAGACCTGGACCTTTGAACTGATCCAGTTGCATTCCTACCACTTGTAAAACCATTCACAGCGCCACATGCATTCCCTACCGCTTGCAAAACTGGTACCTTTCCACAATTTACCTTTTGTTGAGAAAGATGGTAACATGTAAAGATTCAGTGGCTGGCTTATACACCGGATCGACAGTTGGCATTAGACATGATTAACCACTTACAGCGAAGCAATGGTGGTGAGTGGGCCCCACCTTGATCGCATAGGTTAGACCCTTGGCTGTCCGGAGTTTCAACTCCCGGTCAAGGGTTCAAGTACCCATAGGTGGTGAAATTCCACTAGCGTGAGTGTCTGGCGTGTGTGTGCGCGTTTTTTTTTTTAAAAAAAGGTTAGACCCTTGGCTGACTCTAGCCCAATTAGGATAGAGTGGCTTGTAAATGTCTCAGGTAGATACAGTACATGAATTGTCAAATCCATTTCTATATATATCAACTTACCACATGCTTTTGTTGGCAAAGATGCCAACATAGCATACACTTATTATAGAAGGCAAGACGGAAGTGAAAGAAGATTATCCCTAGTTTGGTGTATATGGAAATATGATATCCTATGTATATGCACCTAGCTCATATATATACCAAATGTGTCACATGTGCAATCATTCATATTCAAATACTTCATGTGTCATCATTAGTCTTCAATTGATTTATCCATACAACATATGTTGAAAGAAAATGTATTGCCTTAAATTTTATATGCATGTACCACTAACTATCTTAAACTATCTACATATTTCACATTCCCTTTTTATGACCTGTGGATAATAAAATAACTGGTCCTAAGGTTGTTAATGGGCTGGGCTAGCTGACGTAGAGTGGGTCACTGACACTTTTATGGACAAAATGGACCAGAGAAGGCCTGATCAGAATTGAAAGTGATTGAGACCATCAGAACCCTAAAGTAGGCGTATCTCACACACTGGAATGAGTTATTCCACGTACCATATATGATTTTGGTGTAAGATAAGCTACTTTAGCCACCCAACCCTACCATGCTGGGTTGCCCATACCAGATTTGCGAGATTCCATCAAATTGAAGGTTGAAACTCTATTTTATTTCCATTTTTATTATTTATAGTAAGTTTTAGTTCGATCATAACTTTTGATCCGTTAAGTTTTAAGAGTTGTGCTCAAGATGAAAAGGGCTTATAAATTTTGGAAGAATAACGTGGTTAAGACAAATTTGACACTTACTATCTTTGACGGAAAACCATGAAGTCTAAGTAGAAATCATGATTGTCTATAAATATATAGTAAGTTTACTACTTATAATAAATCATGAATTTTAGGGAGTTTCATTCTGAAACTTCTTCTCAGGTTTGGTATTACTATTAATTAAAGGGTTGTAAATTCATTTTTATAATCAATTAATCTATTTTCAAATTTATTAGAATTTATTTTTATTTTCCTATCTTCCCTCATGGATTCGAGGAGTCTTGGAGTCCAGAGAAGCTCTGTGGATTCAGAGTAATTATCCCCTTTAAGGAAGATGGTGATCAACCTCATCACATCCATCCCTGCATCACTAGCCATCTGACTTTTAGGCCAAGCTCACCTTGAATCAAAGCTTGGGCTAGAGCATCAGAGTGGAGGGCTAGGATTGGACTTAGAATTTAAGCTCGAATCTCAATTGAGCCAAGTTTGAACCATGTACAATAACCTAACAGCTATGCCCATTGGGGTTTATGAGGCAATTTTGTAATACAATGTTTAAAAATTCTCATTTACTCTTCTTGTTGCTGCTCTTAACTCATGCCGCTCCAATCTACACCCTCCATCTCTCTCTCCAACCAAACCAAACCAACCCAGAACCTACCTATTGGCACCTATAGCTAGCTCATATGACGTACATATCTTATTTACTACAAAAAAATAATCAGTGTAGAAAACAACTTTACCGACATCCAAACACATCCTGAATGACTCACGGGTGTTTGCCCACCAGACATATTCCACTTTGATGTATAGAGATAGAGATAGAGATCCTTAGATCATGCAGATTAGTTGGACATGACGTGTCCCCACCTGCCTCGCACATTTACAACCCTACGTGGGGTATACGAGACTCAGTACCTTGGGATGGTGACGGTCTGCCTCATGGCCACTGAAAGTCAAGGTCCACCATCCATTTGTTTACCAGACAAATACCAAATATCTAACGTACAAGTATAAAAAGGTTACCTTTATTGTTACCGGCTTTTCCTATTTTCCTAGTTACTGCTTCCCTTTTATCTGATTTAGTTGGGCATTGACGCGAAGATAAGGACATACACGTCATATATTCTCGCATGATGTCTGCCTCTAAATACAGTTTCCCTCACCTGCAGCAAGAGGCGGGAAAGGGAGACGATACGAGAGACAGCCATAACAACGGAGTGTGGTAGAGCCATGTTGCTATATTGCACGTGGCACGATTATCATTCAATCAGAATCGCTTATATATCTAGTGGTACCCACTATGGATGGAAATCGATTCAAGATTGGCATAGATCAGATGATCCTAGCCATCTAAATAGTGGCCTTCAAACTAAGGGTGCAAAAAAAAAAAAAAAAAAAGGTTAATGGTAGTGCTGAATGGTAAAGATAACTGACGGCTACGGTTTTTGGGTAACTATGATTTTTAAAACATTATTCGTCCGTAATGAGGTCCACTAATTGGACAGTTCAGATTCATTGATAACCTGGGATTCTACTATATTATTGCTCTGGCTCTACAGCATCATCTATCGGTTGGATCAAGGCCAGGATTCGAGAAATGTCCTTCCATTGCCAACTCAAGCATTGAAAATGAAAAACCTATCCATCACTATTTTTTTCTAATCAAGACCCATGAAATACAGCGACTTTGATGCTATCTCCATTCCTGTCAAAAAATTCGTCCTGATTTTGGTGGTATTAAAAAGATTCCGAGCTATAACTATCATCAGAAAATTACATGATGTAATGTGGACCTTTTGCAAGGTCTACAAGTGGCATTAGCCAATGATCTGAACCGTTCATCCGGTTGTCCCTCTCATGGATGACATCACCCATAACGGTTACAATTCAATTCAGTGAGACTTGACCATTGAACATTGGGATTCAATTCAGTGACACTTCATCAATGAACGTTGGGGGATTGGTACTTTTTTTCTTTTTCTTTTTTTGTTTCTATTTTGCTGTGGAACCGGTGATTGGATGGTGTGTGCGTAACATCTGACCTACCCATCATGCTTGAGCCGGCAAGTTGGGCAGATGCCCTAAAACTCAGGTCAATCCATGAATCGCTTGGGCCATACAAAAGAAAACAGTGTACAACTGCCCAAAGACCAACAAATTCAAGTGGTGGGCCCACGTTGTGTGTTTGAAATTTAACCTGTTCAAAAAATACGCCCTTTATGATGATAGGATGCTCCAAGAATCAGGCCAGTCTAATCATCAAGTAGTCTCCATATGTGAATTTGCAGATTTTTAGGGTAATATTACATTAATTTCTATGGTGTGACCCACCTGATGGTTGGATTGGTTTGATATTTGGGACTTCTGGCATCAGAATGAGATATACTTATTCCACCGGTTTGATACTATGCACGCGCTGCATGAACCCCACCGTAGCTAGGTTCCCACCACTATTGTACCCGGTCCTTATTTTCAATATTTTAAATTTAATTATTAAACACCAAATCCACCCAATTTAAGACTCGATCTGGTCTTTGAGTCAACCCAGTCTTACTAGAAATCCAGCCGAATCCCGAGTGTTGGGATTTTTGAACAATGTATCCAGCCTAGTAGGACAGTTCGTTTAGTTACAAGGATGTTGTTTTTAAGATTAGGCCATTTTTCTTCCATTTTAGATGACAGGCTAATAATTAACGGTCAGCATTAGTGATACGAGTGCTGATCCTCTGCCTCCCTCCCTGCCTCCAGCGTTTTCATTGGTCAACGTCACTGTAAGTGCCACATCATCAGATTTTTTAAATATATTAAAAAAATACATTTAATAAGAAGTATAAGGGAGAAGTTAAACGTAAGCGGTTTGCGTGCTAAGTAAATCAGTATGTAAGTGTACTGAGTAAAGTCTGTGGAGCCCACCATCATTCGTTCATTGTATCAACTCCATCCATCTCTTTTATCATCTAATTTTAGGGTTTTATAACAAAAATTAATCATATCCAAAGATCAAGAGGACCACACCACCTGAAACAGTGTGAATTGAATTCTACCATTGAAAAGTTGTTGGGGGCCCACAGAAGTTTTATATCAAGATGATATTTGTTTTTCCCATTCATCCATGTCTTTGTGATCTTATGAACAGTTTAGATGAAAAATAAGCATCATTGGGGGCTTAGAAACATTTCAATGGTGAAAATCATCAATACTTCCAATGTTTCCTTTGGTATGGTTTACTTGAGCTTTTGATATACTTCACTTTTGGGCTCAACCCCTAAAATGATTTGAAAAAATGGATGGACCGCGTGGATAAACCACATGAATTCACAGTAGGCCCAATAGAGTTTACTCAGTACAATAAGACTCAGTACGCAATCTAATTTTACGTGTCTAACGGGTTAGACGTGGATTTCATGCCAAAGCAAGATCCTACACAAAGATTCCAGATGGGCCCACTGCGACATTTGTGATAAATCCAACCTGTTCATCCATTTTTAGATATCATTTTAGGACATAATACCAAAACTAAAGTGTATACAAAACTCAAATGGGCCACATGAGAGGAAATAGTGAGGATTTAGTGTCCACCGTTGAAATATTTATATGGCTACAAAAGTTTTGCATCGGTCTAATATTCTGGTGTTTTCACTTCATCCTAGTAAAAATGACCTTATAAACAGTTTGGATGGCATATAAACATTAAGATGCCCAGGAAGGTTTCAACTGTAGGAATTTCTTTCTCCACTGTTTCATCTTGTATGGCCTAGTTGAGTTTTTGATCATCCTAATTTTTTGTTACATATCTTAAAATGAGCTCTAAAAATGGATGAATTGATTAGAATTCTTATAAACATCATGGTGGACCCCACCATACATCTCGGTGCTTGAACTTCATGCAAAAGGCTTTCCCCGGTGAATCCGCGTCCATGGTTTCCATTGAAAACGGACGGGCTACTCCCCTGCCACTCCATGTTATGTGGGCCCACTATGATGTATGTGTTTCATCCATGCCGTCCATTTATTTTTCTAGATCATTTTATGGTCTGAGACCAAAAATGAGGTATAACCCAATCTCAAGTGGACCACATTACATGAAACAATGTTGAATGAACGTTGACCATTAAAAACTTTTCGGGGGCCATAAAAGTTTTGAATCAGGCTGATCTTTGTTTTTTCCCTTCATCTGGGTCTTTATGACCAAACCAACAGATTGGATGTCAAATAAACAGTACGGTGGGCCTTAGGAGGACTTTAATGATGGATATCTAATCACCAATGTTTTCCTGTGGTGTGGTCCATATGAGATTTATATCCCTCTCATTTTTGGGATCAACCCCTAAAATTATATGTAAAAATATATTAACGGAATGGATGAAACACATACATCGTGGTGGGGCCCACAAAGTACCGACCACTACCACCACCGGGATGGTGGTGGGGGAGTAGCCAATCCGCTTTCATTTCCATTTGGGATTCAGTGCCACATTGAGCAGTGAGACTCGCTACTGAAGTGATGTCACCTATTTATATGGGTCCCACTATGATGTATGTTTTGTATCCACACATTCCATCCATTTAGAGAGATCATTTTAGGGCATGAGCCAAAGAATGAATCAGATCCAAAACTCGAGTGGACCCCACCACAGAAAATAGTGGAGAGAGTCATGCCTTTATTATGACTGAATCCAATCCCGTCACTTTGTCTACTGAACCCCGTCACTTTGTACTGCAACCCCGTCACTTTATCTACTGAACTCCGTCACTTTGTACTGAACCCCATCTACTTTGTCCAATAATCACGTCACTTTTTCTAGTAAAACCTTGTCACTTTGTCTATAGCACCTCTTTCACTTTATTTAGTGAAATCCCGTCACTTTGTCTAATAACCTCTGACGGGATTCATTGGACAAAGTGACGAGGTTATTAGACGAAGTGACAGAGTTATATTAAACAAAGTGACGAGGTTGCCCGACAAAGCAACATGAATTCCCTAAACAAAGTAATAAGGTTAAACGAGATAAAGAAAATAGGGTTCAATTAGATAAAGTTATAGATTCTCGAAAAAAAATGATGGACGTTACCAGACAAAGTTACTCGGTTCCACTAAACGAAGTGACGAGACTGGAAGACAAAGTGATTGGGTTTTACTATATAAAGTTGTGAGATTGCTGGACAAAGTGACAAGGCAGTTGGACGAAGCGACGAGGTTCACTAGACAAAGTGATCGGGTTACTGGACAAAGTGATGGAGTTTTACTGGACAAAGTGATGGAGTTTTACTGGACAAAGAGACAATGTAGTAAGACAAAGTCACAAAGGTCTATTATATCAAGTGACGAAGTTCTACTAAACAGAGAGTGACGAGGTTGCTAGACAAAGTGACGGGATTTCACTAAATAAAGTGAAAGATGTGCTAGACAAAGTGACAAGGTTCTATTAGACAAAGTGACGTGATTATTGGAAAAAGTAAACGGGGTCAGTACAAAGTGACGGGGTTCAGTAGACAAAGTGACAAGGTTGCAGTACAAAGTGACAGGGTTCAGTAGACAAAGTGACGGGGTTGCAATACAAAGTGACGAGGTTCACTAGACAAAGTGACGAGGTTGCAGTACAAAGTGACGGGGTTCACTAGACAAAGTGATAGGGTTGCAGCACAAAGTAACGGGGTACAGTAGGCAAAGTGACGAGGTTGTAGCACAAAATGACGGGGTACAGTAGACAAAGTGACAATGTTGCAGTACAAATTGACGGGGTTCAGTAGACAAAGTGACGGAGTTGCAGTACAAAGTGACGGGGTTCAGTAGACAAAGTGACGGGGTTGCAGTACAAAGTGACGGGGTTTACTAGACAAAGTGACGAGGTTGCAGTACAAAGTGATAGGGTTCAATAGATAAAGTGATGGGGTTGCAGTACAAAGTGACGAGGTTTGGATTGGATTCAGTCGTAATAAATGGTGGGCGTGACTCTCTCCACTATTTTCTGTGGTGGGGTCCACTCAAGTTTTAGATCTGATTCATTCTTTGGCTCATGCCCTAAAACGATCTCTCCAAATGGATGGACGGTGTGGATACAAAACATACATCATAGTGGGACCCATATAAATAGGTGACATCACTTCAGTAGCGAGTCTCACAGCTCAATGTGGCACTGAATCCCAAATGAAAATGAAAGCGGATTGGCTACTCCCCCACCACCAACCCGGTGGTGGTGGTGGTCGGTACTCCGTGGGCCCCACCGTGATTGTAACGACCTGAAAATTTTCGTACATTGGGCCGAGTACCACCTCGACCAGAAATCACATAGGATTAAATCCTTTAGAAATTTAACAAAGTTAACTAAGTACTAAACTCGGTAAATCATGAAATCCGTTGGGATCGCTTTAAATACGATCTGCAAGACCCAAAACTTGCAGAATTGGTAACTCTAGGTTACCCTAAAGTCTAGAGCCAAACTCATTACCCGTCTGCTCTCGGGACTGAAACGAAACTTCGTATGAGGTCTAGATCGCACATCGGGAGTCCGATTAACACGAAGCTAAGGAACCAGGACCGCCCCACTGGGCTTGACAATCATCTCAAAAATCAGATGATTCCGATGTCCCACGGCCATTATTTTCACTCCGGAGCGAGGGAGTGTGAAAAAACTATTTCCATTCAAGAGAAAATATCTGGAATAGTGATCTGGCACCTTTCGGTTGCACGTCAGTATTAAGCAACCTGACCGTCGGAATCAGACCAAATTACACCCTCGGATTAAGAAAAATTTCAGGAACATTTACATGTACTCAGAAATTCCGATCGTGGCCCACGGACCGTTGAACTGAGAGTGGTCCGCCACGTGCGATCTGGGAATCCGATCGAGCCGAAAACGTAATCCCACGTGGATCCGCAGTGGGTGAGCTTAAGTCTGACGTTTGGCTCAAAGGGGGCTACCAGAACACCCCTTTTGAGCTTGGAAATGGCGAAATGCCTATGTAAGCAGTTACCCTTGAACCTGAGTCTGTTTTGGGAAGGTTTGTGGCTATAAAAGGGGCTTAGAACAGCCCCTCTCACAGCCATACGAATTTGGGTTAAAACCCTAAGAGAGAAAGAGAGAAAGAGAGAGAACTTGTGGAGATCGAAGCCGATCTTCCTCCTGCTGCTTCCACCTCCCCCACGGCCTACACCGCGCTATTCCATGGTTTCCCGGCGGTTTCCACCCCATTTGAAGGTAAGAAACCCTAACCCTAGGTCTGATTTGAGCCTAATTAGTGTTAGGTTAAGGAAAGACTAATCGAATGCGATCTTTAGGCTAAGAAACTCCCGTATACGGAAGCACCAACCTTCTTGCTGATTCGTTGGAATTCCAAGGGCTGAGGTGAGGACTTTAAGCGTATAAGTTACGGTTTTCAACGCTTTCAATGACAGATAATGATAGATTCATGATCTGCATGCAAATGCACATGTACAAAGTGCTTTCCGTTTCCTGTTTCGATTAGCGATAAAGATTATGGAATTTTACATACTCTTGATATACGTAGAAATACCGTATACGTATTTTTGTTGAGAAAATGTTTGACATGTTTATTTAATGTTTGATTATATCATGTGTGGATAAAATACTAGTTCGGCGAAAGAGATCGCAAAATATATGTTCATGTGTAAATGCCATGTATGTCGAAATTGCGTATTCTAGAAATCCCGCATGCGTGCGGATTTTAGATATGTAATTGTAATGATTATTTGTTGTATGAATACGATATACGCGGGAAAAATACTCCCGGGGCTTAGGGACAGCCCAATCACGAACTTGCCTAACATACGTCATGTATGTTGGAAATGTGTATTCTAAGTGTTTGTGTATGTGCATGTAGGTACATGTGCATGTACTAGTGCCTTAGATAGGCGCTGATATGGATTCTCCAACTCCCTTAGAGACATGTAGGATCCCCTCCATGCGGTGGTTCACCGCAACCACTTAATTGCAGTGCACACACAATTCTATCCCTATGGGGATAGTGCTGTAGTACATGCATTACAATATGCTTTATAACATGCTTCTCAACATGCCTTGTAACATGCTTACTCCATGTCTTACTTTATGCTTTATAACATGTCGACTAACATGCTTGTATTGCTTGTTTACCATGCTTTACTTCACATGCTAGCGATGAAAACTGTTTGAGTTTGGGACTATGTTTATAGTCCAAACACTCGGTACCAGACTTGTGATTGTGGCTGAGATTCATGTCGCCACAAAGGACGGGTCCGGCGAACCCGAGTCGTACTTCGGTTGGCGATAGTGGTTGGCCACGCGGAGTGCTTTTGCGCTCCATATCGCTCAACTTGTGGTGCGCTCGAGCTAGTCAGGCTCGCCACTTGAACCGAAGTGTAGTTGTGTGTTCACCTTGTTTGGTCGCTACTGCTTGAACCTAGGGTACCAAACTTACCAGTGGTGATTCCTGTTTAACCATGGTACCTAGATCCGCTAAGACGCATGAGCCGGGCATGGTGGTATGGGACACCGTGGTCGAGCTGTCGGCCTATGCTGGGGCCATGTGCCTCCCCGTAGTGACCATTGCGCAACTATCTCGTGAGCCGAATACGGTGGTATGGGACACTGTATTCGAGCTGTCGATACTTCGGCGAGAGCCGAGTACGGTGAGATCTGTGCTCGTGCTGACGGGCGACGAGTCCTCCGTGGTATCATCGAGTGTACTTTAAGTATCTGTGATTGGCCACGAGCCTTTCACAGTAACTAGAGTGTGAGTTGAGCCGAGTACGGTGAGACCTGTACTTGAGCTGACGGCTAGTGATTGAGCCGAGTACGGTGAGACCTGTACTCGAGCTGACGGCCAGCAATTGAGCCGCATACGGTGAGATCTGTATCCGCGCTGACGGGTGACGAACCTGTTGTGATGCCATCACTAAGCTTCTCAAACCATAACATCGTATGAGAATAACTAGGACTGACGACCCTAGAATGGATCATGTTGGGAATGATACAAGGGAGGTACCTTAGTTTCCCAATACTGCTGATTGAAATGGACTAATAATAACTTGGCAATCACGAGCATCATCGCGCCGCATGTGCTTTGTAGATGTGGCGCACTGAGGGAGTTAAGCATTCGCGAACGTAAGATGATGTCGCTTGAGGGTGGTTTGGCAAGGGCATACAGCATCATGTCATATCATTTTTGCATTTAACAAGAGTAGTTAGAAATGCTTGATTTGTACTGCTTTATCATTACTGCTTGGTTGATTTGATAACATGTTAACTTATGCATTATTGTTCCACTGAGTTAGCTACTCACTCCCACGATACGGGACGGTGTTGTACACACCAACCAGACTCTGTTGCAGGATTAGAGGGCGCCTTGGTTCAGGAGCTAGAGCCCGACGTTGATGAGGACCAGGAGGAGTTCTCTTTCATGCAGTATTCTGACGGCTACGCCTAGGCCGGCTGCATCGCGGGACTTTTGGGGCCTCTTTTGAGGATGTATTTTGGGTTTTTAATTTACAAACTTTACGTGTATATTGGTGCTCAGCTAGTGCTCATACCCTGAAGTTCAGAAAATTTTGTTACTTTACATACTTGTATATAAAATTTCAGTCTTCCGCTGTTTTTAAATGCAATTGAACTGGGTATGAATTACTGTTTTGGTTTAATCTCATTCATGTTTATTGCGCTAACTCAGACAACATTTAACCGACATTGTGTATGTTGCATAAGTGATGCGTTGGAACTCGGGAGTTGAGTTCGTACTCGACCCCCGAATTTCAGGGCGTTACAGTGATGCATGTGTTTCATCCATTCCGTTAATCTATTTTTACATATAACTTTAGGGGTTGATCCCGAAAATGAGAGGGATATAAATCTAATATGCATGAACCACACCACGGAAAAACAATGGTGATTGGATATCTATCATTAAAGTCCTCCTAAGGCCCACCGTACTGTTTATTTGACATTCAATCTGTTGGTTTGGTGATAAAGACCCAAATGAAGGGAAAAAACAAAGATCAGCTTGATCCAAAACTTTTATGGCCCCCAAAAAGTTTTTAATGGTCAACGTTCATTCAACACTATTTCATGTAATGTGGTCCACTTGAGATTGGGTTATACCTCATTTTTTGTCTCATACCATAAAATGATCTAGAAAAATAAATGGAAGACATGGATGAAACACATACATCATGGTGGGCCCACATAGCATCGAGTGGCAGGGGAGTAGCCATTCCATTTCCAATGGAAATCGTGGACGCGGATTCACCGGAGAAAGCCTTTTGCATGAAGTTCCAGCGCTGAGATGTATGGTGGGGTCTACCATGATGTTTATAAAAATTCCAATCCATTCATCTATTTTTAGAGCTCATTTTAAGACATGTAACCAAAAATTAGGATGATCAAAAACTCAATTGGGCCATACAAGATGAAACAGTGGAGAAAGAAATTCCTACAATTGAAACTTTCCTAGGCGTCTTGGTGTTTATATGCCATCCGAACTGTTTATAAGGTCATTTTTACTAGGATGAAGTGAAAACACCAAAATATTAAACTGATGCAAAACTTTTGTGGCCATATAAATATTTCAATGGTGGACACTAAATCCCCACTGTTTCCTCTCGTGTGGCCCATTTGAGTTTTGTATACACATTAGTTTTGGTATTATGTCCTAAAATGATATCTAAAAATGGATGAACGGGTTAGATTTATCACAAACGTCGCAGTGGGCCCATCCGGAATCCTTGCGCGGGATCTTACTGCAAAAGGCTTTCGCAAGAAATCCGCGTCCCCGTTATACACTTGAAGTCGGATTGTATACCGAGTCTTATTGTACTGAGTAAACTCTGTTGGGGCCACTGGGAATTCATGTGGTTTATCCTCGCCGTCCATCCGTTTTTTCAAATCATTTTAGGGGTTGAGCCCAAAACTAAAGTATATCAGAAGCTCAAGTAGACCATACCAAAGGAAACAGTGGAAGTATTGATTTTCACCATTGAAATGTTTCTAAGCCCCCAATGATGCTTATTTTCATCCAAACTGTTAATAAGATCACAAAGACATGGATGAATGTAAAAAACAAATATCATCTTGATATAAAACTTCTGTGGGCCCTAACAACTTTTCAACGGTAGAATTCAATTCACACTGTTTCAGGTGGTGTGGTCCACTTGATCTTTGGATATGATTAATTTTTGTTGTAAAATCCTAAAATTAGATGATAAAAGAGATGGATGGAGTTGATACAATGCACGCAAACCGCTTCCGTCTCCGTTATGCTTCTTATTAAATGTACTTTTTTTTAATATATTTAAAAAATCTGATGATGTGTCACTTATAGTGACGTTGACCAATGAAAACGCTGGAGGCAGAGGATCCGCACTCTAGTGATACGGTCACCGTATCTGGTTATCCAAATAGCGTGGTTCCTAGTAGTGTTTTTTTTTTTTTTGGGGGGGGGGGGGGGGGGTTTTGTTTTTTTTTTTTTTGGTCTGTCCATGCGTTTTCACCTTAAGTCAGAAGTCGGAGGTGCGATATCTAGAGAGGCACTGGTCCATGTTTTACAACTCAGACGCGCTGCCAGGTATCTGGACCACATTGGATATGGGACCACCCTTTTAAACTTAAAGTAGACTGTGTACTACCGCTACGAGGAAGAAGACAGACTAAACGTTCAGTATTTGGTTGTCCCACAGGCGTTTATCACATATAAGGCCAGCTAAAGTAGAATTTGAATCTTGCCACAAGTAAGAAAATATTGCTTGTTGCAATTTAATTAGACCACATTATCACATTGCATTTAATGTTAGGAATATTAAATAATAACGTGAAGCAATCAAAAGGCAGAAAAATAAAATTTTCTTGCTGCAAACAAAGGATCTAAATTATATGAAGTATGTTGGATTGTCCAGCTGTATTCCAGGAGCTCATCTCTGATAGAGGCCCGTGAACTAACTAAATCCTGCCACGTAGTATCAGTTTCCTGTTGCATCCTGGCAAGGGTAGTACCCAATCTGGCCCCTTTAAAATAGGCCAGTCTCTCAACAGGAGCTATAACTCATGTGGACCACATGCACTAAAGTAAACAGCTAGGGAACATCCACCGTATAAACATTTAGGTAAAATTTTAGTGTGGAAGATGCCGTAGATATGTCATCCAACCCATCAATTAAGTTTTAGGAGATTTCAGGAGAGCTTGTCCCTTCTATCTGGAACCTGACTCAAGTAGACAGCTTCCTCCCCCATCAGATTATCCGATCGATCCAAGACAGCGGTATCTTTTTATCCAATAGAAGGGACAAGCTCTCCTGGAATCTCTCCCAATGAAAACTTCTCCACGAAATCTGCTTGGAACTCACTTCGGTCAGCCAGGCCCAAGCAGCGCTGGTCCATCTGGGCGTGGAATAAATGCATCCCCCCCCCAAAATTTCTGTTTTTCTGTGGAAAGTCATGCATAAAGCCATCCCTGTAAACGTGGTCATCCAACATATTGGGATCAGTTTGGCATCTTGCTGTGTGTGTTGCGGTTCAGCTTCTGACGAACCCATGTCAACTTCCTATGCCTATTCCCATTCGCCTTCTTTTGCAGATTTGCCTATGGCTGCCAACCCACCTCACCATCAACCTCCTCCCCCCAATCCCAACAATCCCAGCGTAGCTTCGGCCCTCCCCACTAACCAAGCTGAAGATCTCAACCACCTGTTCTGTCATAGCCATGTTGTGTCTTTCGTCTGGAACCACTTTGCCAATTTATACTGACTGAATCCAACTCAACCATTCTCACACCATCCAGGAGCACATTAACCAATGGTTTGCTGCTGCTTCTTCTTCCTCCCTCCGTCGAAGCCCGCCTTTCATCGTCTGGAAAATCTGGCTAGGGAGGAATGACGCCAAGTTTGAAAACCGTCCTTTCATAGCATCTGATATTATTAATAGAGTTTGTAAATGGCTTCTTGAAATTGGGTCCCATCTACTGAACGTTCAGCCTGTGGTATGGTCCAAGCTAGTTGTGCAAGGATTTTCCAGGTTCTCGTCCCCCTCCCATTTGGCAGCTAACAAGGCTACAGTCATTCACTAGCTATATCCAGCTGTGAATTGGATTAAATTAAATGTTGATGGCTCCGCGCGAGGAAATCCTGGCCCCGGTGGTGGTGGAGGTGTTTGTCGGGACCACGCCGGCAACTTCATTTTTCCTTTTCACCATTCGTTCGGTCAGATCTCGAACATGCAAGCCGAAGCTCGTGCGATGGTTGTTGGCCTCAATTTATGCAGGGACAAGGGGCTCAGATCGATTATCGTTGAAACCGACTCTCGTGTCCTCTTTGAAGCTATCTCCAACCAATCAGCCTCATGTGGTTGGAAGTTGTGCTACACCCTTGATGCGATCCATCAAATCAAACAGTCCCTTAACCTTACTTTTAGCCATACATTCAAGGAAGGTAATTCTGTGATGGATGGCCTCGCCAATATTGCTAGCAGCGGCACCCCTGATAGAATCTTCTTCAACTCAGCTGACCTTCCAAGGCGTATTAAAGGATTTTTGTTTCTTGACAAGGCCGGTGTGGGTTTTAGCTCAGCAAACACAAGACAGGGATAGGCTAACTCCCCTTCCCTTTGCCTCTGGCCCAGCTACCCCATGGTCTATGTCTCCTATTTTTTTGGTTTCCCTTGTTTAGCTTGCTCATCTTCTATATGATAGGTGCAGCCCCAGTCTTTTTTTTTGTAGTGGCCCACCCGAATGGTTGTACATCTCAAGTTCCATCAATACAATCTCTAATTTTAATATAAAAAAAAAAAGAAAAGAAAAAAGGAGTGATTATAAGGTTCTTCAACTAGTGTGTCCCACCAGAGTTTCTAATGAGTGTGATTCTTGTTTTTGTTTTGTTAAAAGGACAATATATACCAGATTCACAGTTTAGATTTTACATACACATTACAAGTGAGTGAACCAGAAAATACAATAATTGGCCATATGAATATCTATCTAAATATTGGAAACTCCTTTAATGGTTGAAAATAAACTATAAAGTGCTACTATTTGAACAAGAAAGTGTGTGTTTATATATATATATATATATATATATATAATAGATATATATATATATATATATATATATATATATATATATATATATATATATATATATATATATATATATATATAAAGTCACTAATCAATCTGATTTTGGAACCGTAACTAATTCGCAATGGTGTCCACATTTCTGAGTGCCGATACATGGCACGTATATAATTTATGAGTGCCGATACATGGCACGTATATAATTTCTGAGTGCTTGTGTGTCAAGTTAAACAGTTTCTAGAGTATCAAATATCCTCGATTTCCTCTTTTTTGGGACTGGGATTGCATCCTGCCTCAGCCCGTCTGTAGTCAAGAACCTGTAGAACTTTGTGGGGCTCACTATGATATATTTGTCTATCCACCTCATCTATCCATTTACTCAAATCATTTTAAAGTATAAATTTAAAAATAAGGCATATTCAACAATCAAATGAACCACACCACAAGTGACTTGCATTTAATGATTTTGCATTTAATACAATCCAAACTTACGATTTAGTGTCGTCTACGTCAGCGTTAGACCTGCCTCATTTTAGCTCATGTCACCCGCCTCATTGTTATGGGAAGATCCGAGCCCCTTGTAATTCTGAGGACTAATGTCATCAGACTGATATCTACATGCGGCGCCCACGGCCGAGTAAGTCGTAGAGGCGCCTCAGCCCTGAAACGATCAGGAGGAAACTCTGACTCAATAAATTAAACACGATGCTCCACCTCAGACCTCATGAAAAAGGTCTCTCGGAATGTGCAACCGTAATAGGCTAAGCTCATCAGCTCGGCTCGGATTACAAGTGCAGACATTATTCGACGATGGTTGATAACCACCCTAACTGAGATTTTATGTGCCTAAGTGAACGAGCCGAGGTTGGCTCCCGAGGCAGGTACTTCATGAGCCATGCTTAGAAACTACCAAACGTGGACGTGGCCAGATATTTTGCTCGTAGATGCACATGATATGGTACATGATCCTTGGATTGTGTATAGTATCTTCACGATCCGAAAATCTCCCTGATTGAGCAAATCGTGTCGTGATTAACGAACCCGGACCATCCGACAGTCAGGTATAAATACATAGGGACCCCATTGCTACAGGTACGTGACATCTCACACTCTCCCTCCACCCTACAACTAAGACCCCAATTCCCTTGACCTGACTTAGGCATCGAAGGGTCCCCCGGCTTAGCCAGGGTCTCCTTTGTTCACCCTTTGTGCAGGACCAAGGTCCATTCGAGGAGCGTCGCACGAAGTAGAGGGCGATCCAGATTTTGACCTCAACATACATCATAGTCAGCCCCACATAGATCAGCCCATTCATGGCTAGAGACCGGCAGGAGTAGGACACAATCCATATCCTTTTTATCCTAGATATACAAGATCATTGCTGTCTCACTTGATGTGGGCATCTACGGAGGTATGTGTATGGTAGGACCACATATGGGAAGTGGTGGTGAGGCTTTATTTATTTATTTATTTATTTTTGTTAAGATATATTTATTTAGATTTTTATTTTTTTTTCTTTCTTCATTTAAAAGTTATGACCTCTGCTGACGTCATAGATTAACTGGGTTGGATCAGCACTTGGACTGGGCATTCGTCCTCTTGTCTAGGTTTTAAATCACTGGCCCTGAGTTGAGTATTATCCGACTGAGTCTGGCGGTGAGGGGGCTGATAATAATCTGGACCTGTTGATAGTCATACATTACTGGCAAGAAAATAGAGCATCATATTGTTGGGGAAACCGAATTGGTCTACCATACAGAAAATTATAACTGACCAAGAGGAAGAGCTTGGAGGATATGGTTAATAATTCTTACGATAGAGAGATCAACCCCCCAGAGTCGACTCTGAGCTGAGCTTCCTAAGGGTAGAGTTCAGTTGCAAGAGTCATCTCCCAATTGCTGAGCAGATCGACTATGGCTAGGGCAGGGAGAGGATCTTGGAGAAAATTCTACCTGGAATCAAGAGATCGGGAGGATACATTCCACGGACGACACTCATCATCAGGTGATTCACCTTACTATCTCTCATTCTAAAGAGTCAAACCTATGCAAATCATGATGGCCGACTCAGATCCACTACATCGGTCCTGAGTCGAGTTGGGACTCGACCGAATCTGGGGGGCGACTCATGGAATCGAATCGGACCGGATTCTGCCGAGTCCGAGTTAAATCGGACGAGTGGTATCAGACTCGTCCGAGTCTTAAAACCATAAATGCAAATGCACTTTCATGTTAGTCTGATTTTGGATAAGATTCCTTGAATAGGTGATGCGAGACAGGTTTGCCAGGAGGTCCCAATTCACCTGTGAGAGCACATGGCATGTACAGGATATAAGAGAAAGAACACAAGCGTGTGAATTGTATAGGGCCCACCCATGATGTTTAAGAGGAATCCAAACTGTGCATCTGGTGCACAACCTCATTACGACCATACATTCCAAGAATCATCATGATAGAAAACTCAGGTGCGACACACCACTAGGAGAAATGTACAATCATGCCTAAAGCTCATATATTTTCACTTCTGTAGATCACCTAGGTTGAGCTTCGGTGTATCCGTTTACCGAGTGGGATGCACCTGATCTACCAGGTTTGATGACATAGTGGACCCCACATTCCATTGGGTGTTACCACCCTACCACCCTCCCATTAGCCTCTACTGTTCCATTTTTTGTGGTCCACCTGAGTTATTGATCAGGCAGGATTTTGTGATCTAGGGCTAACATTGGGGAATGTATCTAGTGGGCGAGTAGGATGGTACTCCAAAATCAGGCCGGGCTCCACAAAGCTGGAACTTATGTAATTAAGATGCCATGGAACATAGGTGAATATTCTCCTATAATATAATATGAGTTGTTCATATATTATAGGCTGTGGTCTGAAAATAATCTATTCATTAATTAAGTAGGCCGCATTGCACAAAAAGGAGGCCAGGTTGATAAGATGCCAAACAGTCCACATTCAGTGTACACAATTGGCCCAGTTGATGATGAGTTAGCATACCTTCCTTATTTTGAGGGACATCATACGTAGAGTGTTGGACCATTCATCATAGGATGCATGGGTTTTCGATTTTAGCTAGTGGGGTCATTTTAAGGAAATCTAGACCATTGGTTCTTGCCTCCCAACTCCGTTGATCTCCTTGACAGTATATTCATAGCCCTTTAATTTGTAATCGAAGAAAAAATATACATAGTAACACATCAAGGGGCGAAGAATCTGTAGTGGTATATAACGTCCTAAGCAGTATGCGAATATGCTTGTGGTTGCTGGGGAACTGTTTCCCCTGCACCGGATTGGCTAGTGACCCTGCCACTGGCCAATGGTTAGTGGTCGGTGCTCAGTGAGCCAACCATAATATATGTATTTCATCCATGACGTCCATTCAATTTTTTTAATTATTTTATTAAAATAGCTTTAAAATAATGTAGATCCAAATCTCAAGTGGACCACATCACAGGAAATAGTGTTGATTCAGTGCTCACCCTTAGAAAAAAGAATTAGGCGCCACAAAAGTTTTGAATCAAGCTGATATTTATTTACTTATTTCTTTTATCCAGGTCTATATAACCTAATCAGTTGGTTGCATGTCAAATAAATATTATAGTAGGCGGCGTAAGGTTTTGAATGGTAGACATTCAATCACTACTTTTCCCTGTGGTATAATCCACCTGAGATTTAGAATACCTCATTTTTTAAATCAAGCCCTAAAGAGATCTATAAAAATAGATGGACGGTGTGATAAAACACATACATCATAGTACGGCTATAGAGCAACGGACACTAGCCACCATGCTAATGGTAGCGTCACAAAGCCAAACTGCGTCCGTTTCCTGAGATCTAAAAAATGGAAGCCTGGTCTCAAAATGATGGGACCCAATACAATAATTGCCTGGTGAAATAATCTGGCTTTATAGGCCCCTAGGTCAGCTTGGCCACCTCATATTCACAATACTAACAAAACTAAGCTCTATCAAAGACTCATGTTAAGCTGTCTAAAATCATTAAAACTCACAGTTTGGCCTACCTGAGTTTTGGGTCGAGCTGATTTTTATGGATATCTCTTCATCCTGATGTGACTCACCTGCTGAACGGGCTGGATGGCATGCTGACATCACAATGACCCAATGAAGGTTTCAATGATGGGATCCCCACCCCATATTGTCCAGCTGAGTATTGAGTCCCCCTGATATTTGGGCTCAGGTACCAACATGATGTGTTACAACAGATGTAAGGAGATGTAAGTAGTAGATGTTACACAAACATCAAGGTGCGCACTCAAAGCTCTGCGTTGCACAATCTACATACAACATGTTTTGCTGGGGATTCCGGTCAATTCCAGAAAGCTGTACGGAGCGTAAGAGCGGAGGAGATTTAATATCAACTGCCTTCAAAAGGACACAATCGTTATTGCTAAGGACTGGGAATCTGCTTGGGACACAATCGTTATTGCTAAGGACTGGGAATCTGCTTGTCCCAAAAGACAAAGACGCTGGTGTCTTTATTACCTAAACGATTGGGTCCTCAATAATTGCTGATGATATGTGAAATAATGGAACTACCTGGGCTACAGTATACGTTTTGCTGCACTGGTATTGTTCAGAGATAAAACTTTTTATACTCTGGCGGAGTGTGGTGAATGATACACAGGCAATTATAAATTACTTAGAAATTGCATTATACTCAAACAAATAAGTAATTTTAAACTGTCCAATTATGGAACTGTTTAGATGTACCATGAAATAAGATTTATGTTTACACGACGGTTAAAAATGATGAGTATCCAAAGCTCCTAGTTCAACAAATAAGTGTCCACTTGTAGGCTGTAAGTGTCAACACACGTGCAAATGATCTAGACCGTGGTGAGCAAAACTCGGTTAGAGAGAGAGAGAGGCAGCTACATGCATTGGCGACGCATGCACGCTGACACATGCACATGCACAGAGAGAGAGAGAGAGAGAGAGAGAGAGAGAGAGAGAGAGAGAGAGAGAGAGACGAGAGAGAGAGAAGAATGAGAGATGAGAGAGAGAGAGAGTGAGTAGAGAGAGAGAGAGAGGCCGCATGCATTAATGGCCACATGCACACTGAATTTCTTTATCATTTTTGGTCCCCTCCGTGTTCTCTGCCACCTCTAAACAATCAATCCAAATCCGAGTGTACCCCACAACCGTTGAGGATGGCAATTGGCTGATTTTGGTTAGGGCTGAGCTAGATACAACCTAGCTACATGCCCCACAACCGACACTATAAGGACCAAGGCTGCTACTAGCATGGACCTAGCCTAGCTAGTAGGCCCAAGCCTCAGACAAAATAAAATTAATTGGACTTGATCCCTTACAAATACGATTTGTTTACTATGTGGATCACACATGTAATGCAAAGAAATAAACACTTGGAGAAATAAAAACCATTGATCTAGACATAAGATGCACATGTTGCCTAATCAATCAATGGTTTATTTGTAGTTAGAACATTGTAGTGTTGAAGTGATAAAAGTCCCTTGATATACATTGATACACCATACTCTGACAGCTTAAGCTTTTAGAGTGAATGGTTGTTTGACATGGTATCAGAGCGGAAGATCATATGTTCGAATCTCGAGAGCAGCAAAAACATGCCTCTCTAAAATATTATTCTCCCAAGGGGGACCAGGAAAATCAGGTCTAGCTCTGGGACTGGTATGTTCCCGTGCGGAGTTCTCACCCCGTACACACTCTGACAGCTTAAGCTTTTGGAGTGAATGGTTGTTTGACATGTAGACACTCTACTCGACATTAGAACAATTGATCAAGCCTGATCAAAAGGATCACTTCTCACAAAGAAAGCTTGAACTGCACACCCCTCAAGTCTGTGAAAGTTATTTAAGTCCATCCAAATCAGTCCGGGTCTAATCCATCTAATCCAAATTAACCAACATACATCTTAGTCTGAACCACCCAAATTCCAAAATAAGATCAAATTGCCCACTTGGCAAGGCGGAAATCCCCAAAATCCGCCCCCATCTCTCCTCCCGTAGTTGTCAAGTCTACTCGTGATCAACTAACCAATCAGTCAAGTGTTAAGAACTGATTGAAGATGAAGAATGAAAATTATATTTTTACTTCTAATAATGATCCAATTATAACATCATTTTCCAGTTTTAGTATTTTTATCACTCCTTTAACATAAGCTATTTTGAAAGCCTTTTATAAAAATTCTTAAGAAAATATCACTTTATGACATAGGGAAGGACATGTTGAGGTTAAGCACCGTCTTCCTCAAGGTGGGATAAGTACTCCGAAGAAGAAAATAGAAAATAATTTCTAAAAATTCCAAAATAATTGATTGATTCTCAAAAATGAGTTTACACCCTCTTAAATAATGACTTGAATCCTAGGAATAAGTTTTGGAATCAAATTACAATTAAAACTCCGAAAAATCATGACTTACTATAAATAGTAAACTTTCTATTTACATATGGTCATAATTTCCACTAGACCTCATGGTTTTTTGCCAAAAATAGTAAGTATCCTATTTGGATCAACCACGCTATTCTCCTAATTTTTCTAAGCACTTTTCATGTTGGAAACAACTCCTAAAGCCCAACGGATGAAGAGTTACAATCAAACTAAAGCTTACTATAAATAGTAAAAATGAAATTAAAATCAATTTTCGACCGTCAATCTGATGGAATCTCACAAATTTGGCATGGGCTACCCGGCTAAAGTAGTTTCTCGTACCCTAAAATCATATATGGTAAGCCAAATAACTCATTCCAATTCTCAAAATATGCTCGTTTTAAGGTTCTGACAGTCCGGATCACTTCTGCCTTTGATTGGGCTTTCTCTAGTCCATCTTGGCCATGAAATTGTCCGCGACCCACTCTACATCACTTTACTTCTCCACCCACATATTTGAACCTCATTTTGTATTTTGTCTCTCACTCACTAATAATTAAAATGCCATAACCCTCTCATTTCCAACACACCAACAAGCATGCACAGGTGGATGGAAGCCTTAGAGAAAAGGGCAAAGTCTCCCCTCATTTTTAGAATTGGCCATCCTAAATTTTAGGCAAGGAAGCCTTAAGGAGTAGGGTGAGAGTCTCCCATTTCTTTAAGGCTTTTTCATCAGTAGGCATCTAGGTGAGAAAACCGTAGAGAGGATGAGAACATTGCTTCTCTCTAAGGTCTTTTCCTCTCCAAGTGTTATAAAATCACAGCGGATCTAGCGCTATCCCTACCAGCATCAATCTAGTGGATTTAAGTGTTTTGCATATGTTGGCCAGCCATTATTTTGTTTGGCGAGGCTACTGTAAGAGGTGATTTGTATGTTGACAGTCTTACGCCGCCTCCACACTTATGCTTATAGGCTCTTCAATAGGAAGAGTAACTTCCATGTAACTTTACGTAGTGTTTGAGACCGGACACTCCGTGTAATAAAGTGGCTATGGGAAGAACTCACCCATAATAGGACTCTTCCATACCCACATCTCCTAACTCCTGGTGTAAGAGGAGAGATTAACTCCTAATACAACTATATCCAACAGTTGTGGATGGTACTCAATGCCCCACAAAACTATGTACACCCACTAATCACTATACCTAGGCCCCACCTTGATGATCATGTAATTGATCCAAACCCATCATTACATTGTTAGATTAAATATGCTATATATGGCCTAAAATTCCAACACTAAGTTCTATGTAAGAAAGCCATAAGAGTAGGGCATAAATTGAAGAATTCTAACCACTATCTCTAATCAAGAAGTGCTAGTATTTTTCTCTCTACATCTGAACAAGGCTTGTCGTCTTGCAATCAAAGATTTTTGCAGGATAGAGTTGAAGATCTAAAGTTTGTCAACAATACTCTTTTCTATCCATTTACCACTTTGGACTTCCAGTTCACCCAAGCGGCTCATTTATACTATATTTATTTATATTACCTTTTATGTACCATATTGCTACATTTCCTTCTCATGCACTTTAAGTTGTAATTTTACTTTATTTTCTGCATTGCTCACTCATATATTTTCAATCCATAATCTAAAGCTAAATTTTTAATAATCCTAAATCCTATAAAGTAATGACTGTACATTTGTATAAGTAGGAAAATGTGCATGTTATGGGTAAAAATGGACTGACCTAAGGCCACCAGTATAGGAGAATAGCAACCCCAAGAAGATAACCATGGTTGCATGACCAAGCACGACCTCCATGAATGGTTCAATGACCCGACCACAAGCAAATAGTCCCGCCACCGCCGAGCTCTCGTTGCTATGACGAATGAGTTACTGTACAGGTCAATTTGATCCCAGCCGAACACTTAACTCTGAAAAACCAACATCATGACGGCATCAAACCTTAGAACTATAGCTCGGCCTCAACTGGTCGGGTTCGACTATCTACTACGGTCTTCTTAGGTCCTGACTACTTAACCTTATCGCTACAATCATTCCGATATCTCTGCCGATGATATTGGAAGACGACTACAACCAAACTTGCGCCAACTAGGGAAATTTTTCATCTACGGAACTTACCCCAGGGCTATAAATGGGAGTCCAATCTACAAAGAAAGGTATACACTAAAACCCTAAAGCAAATAGACTTAGATTCTCTATCTAACTTTGACATCAAAGGGTGTCCTGTCTTAGCCAAGGTTTCCATTGTCATTTACTTATGCAGGGACTCAAATGTTTGGTTAGGATGACCAAATATCTGCATCAACAGTTCGTGTCGTCTGTGAGAAGTAACAACAAAGCCATTTCCATCTCCAATTCATCTGCAATGGTGAAAGGAAAAAAAAAAAAGGCTTGGTTATGATGATTAGATATCTGCATCAACAGTGTCTAATGTATTCATTCTTCGTAACGTTACTGAGACCCTTATTTGAAATTTGTAAATGTACACCATATGAAGTTATTTAAATCAAAATCGCACATCTTAATCTCCAGAGTATAATGGTTTTATAATTCTTAGCTTGTTTTAGATTATGAGTTTTTTTTTAATACTAGTGATGACTTTTCATTTTTTAAAAAATTTACATATATCCTTATGGCACATCCCTAATAGCACGTTCTGCAAATCTATTTCATAGACACATACATACACAAAACATCACCCAAGGTCTAGTTAAGCTAAAATGGCCTGAGCCTAAGTTAGGATCGAAACGTATCAGGTCTTTACATTACGCACCTTAGCTCGATCCATGGGTCTGGTTGGTAGGTCCAAGTAAGTCCAAAGCCAGTCATGGCTCCCTAGCCTAGGCAGACTGCCTGATGGATTGCCACTCCTGTTAATAATGCAAAGGAGGCACACTTGTTTCTTTGGGTCCTGTTCGGGAGATAGGATTACATGGTATTGAATTGCATTAGGTGGAAATAACACTAGTATCACACAATGATTAATATATGTTAGGAAATACCATGGAACAAGGAAATGTAATATTAACGGATCAGATTTCACAACTTATGCAAGTCACCTATATGCATATGCAACTCAATGGTCATGTAAAAAAGATGCAAATGTACCAACGGCGGATAAAACACATGCATTAATTAACATGGGACCACGAGTACAATAGTTTTCAAAATCTACCAAAATCTCACTGTATTTTCTGCTGGGACCAGATGATATGAAATTTACAGTAGAGTAAATACAATTCCATGCCACCCCAAACAGGCCTAAAATGCACTTCCATTGGAATTATTATCTCTACGTCAATCGTTGATTTGGTAGTGAAGAAATATTGGGTTGGTTGTTAGAGACTCTTTTCATGTCCTTTTCGTGTGCTAGTTAGGTGGCATCCGTCCCATTTTTCAGATAAGTGGTGTTGGGAGGTCCTTGAGTCAGTACATGTGGGCCCCATGGTTTCAGATCTATAATGTTGATCTGACGGGCCTCATACCTGACATGTTTGGCCTTCCGATATAGTGCATTACATGTTTGGCTTTTCCCGTTGAATATGGACCGTTCCTTTAATTTTTATTTTCTAACCATATTTTTTGGCAGACCCATTAAAACATGGTCATTCTGCAGTAGACCTCATTGATCAGCGATCCACCTCACCTGACCATTTGTCTCATGGTCCATCCAGTGCAGGGCCCAACACTTGTATGGTTCGGATGATGATCACATGGGCCATATCTGCGATGTGGATACGCTAGCTCTTGCTTTTATCAGGTGGATGAGGCATCAAGTGGCCAAGGTGGTACAGGTTAAGCCCCATGGTTCGGTGATCCGAACCGTTGATATGATGGGCCCTAGATGGAATGGGGGATGACCAAAATGCTTCCAGATAGGAAGATCACGTCCATCCAATCTTGGCTTTTCCCCTGAGCTCTGTTGTATGTTTTCCTTAATCGTCTATTTGGAGATCAACGCAAAGACAATGGAGGACTCTCCATGAACATGTCATGGGTGAAAATTACAAATGGTCCACTCGTTAGGTGGACCACATACGTAGCTTCTCACCATACATTTTTCTCATTCATTTGCAGCCCACAAGTTTTTTCAACTGACCTTATTTTTGGGCGAGGGCATGTTGGTAGCGAGTCCTATTCAATGAGCGGCCTGGATTTTACACGTGTACCACATTATAAGATAAGCCCGAGAAAGGATCCTAGATTTTCTTCCCTCGTATGCACCACTGACAATAGCCACGAGCGAACGTGGACATTCTTCAGTCTTCACGAGCATGTTACAAGTACTTGTACCCAGGTTTAGTTACTTTCGACATGTGATGTGAGTCCAGCTAGAAGGTTACACCATTTAGGTCCCAAGTTCCACTTAATCACAATTTTGCCACCAAGTGGCATGCTAATTCCGGACGCGGATTGGCTACTCCCCCTGACACCAGCCAATGGCTGGTGGTCGGTGGTCGGTGGGACCCACCATGATGTATGTGTTTCATCCATGCCGTCCATCTATTATTAAGGATCATTTTACAGTATGAAACAAAAAATGAGTTATATCTCAATCTTAAGTGGACCACATTAAATGAAACAGTGTTGAATGAGCGTCGACCATTAAAAAACATTATGTGGCCATAAAAGTTTCAGATCAAGATGATTTTTGTTTTTTTCCTTCATCTGGACCTCTATGACCTAATCAACATATTAGATGTGAAATAAACAGTACAGTGGGCCTTAGGAGGATTTTAATGATAGATATCCAACCACTATTGCTTTCATGTGGTGTGGTCCTCCTGAGATTTATATACCTCTCATTTTTGGGATCAAGACATAATATGATCTGTAAAAATGTATGAACGGAATGGATGGAACAAATACATCATTGTGGGGCCCACAGAGCACCGACCATCAGCCCCGGGGCTGGTGTCAGGGGGAGTAGCCAATCCGTTTCCGCTAATTCCAGGCTCCCCATCCTCCGTCGCCAAACACGAAAGTATCATACATGCCTGTGCGATTTGGGATGTCCATTTTATCTTCCTCACTGTCATTGTTCTCTAATAAAAGAAACCTCTCCCACCCAATCATCAATGTGGGCCACATGTGTATGAAACAATGGACAGTTAGAGTGATTATAACCAACGGTCTACATTCAGCATGAATGTGTCGCTCACCTGATAAGTGATCCAGACTGAATTTTAGGATGAGCCGTCAGAGGCATGGGTACCACCACTTGAACGTCCCTGATCCAACATACATGTGCTATATTGGCAAGGATGGGGCGTCTGAACCGAGGCTGACTTGAGGAGAGGTGGTTCGAGGAGAGATGCCTTGACCACTATGGACTTGACCCTGATTGACCTGGGTGATAACATGACTGATCGTAGTTGGGAGATCCCATGCATTATTTGAAGACTCGGGTCGGCGGACTACTGCTATGTCGTAGGGAATGATCATATATGTTCGAGCTGTGTGAGGCCTACCGTGGGGTTTCAGTACTATCCAACCCCATCCGTCAGATTCACCTCTTGTCGAGCCCAGAGCCCGAACATCAGCCTCATCAAAAGATACGGTGGGCTACACGACGGCCAGGAGACGCCCACCACAAAGACTTCCGCATTGGATGTGGGCCCAACGTGCTGTCTATATGCTATCCAATCCGTTGACCTCATGCTTTGCCCATGGTCCGTTCACATGGGGACGTAGATGGATGACTATTGCGCGGTGAACCCAACACCACGAAGCTACGTGGTGTACGGACTCTGTGGAGCCCACCGTGATGTATATGTTTCATCCATGCCGTACATCCATTTTTCCAGCTCATTTTAGAGCATATACAAAACTCGATTGGCCTACAAATGGATATTCAACGCCAACCATTGAAAACTTCTTGGGGGCCACAAAAGTTTTGGATCAGCTTATATTTGTGTTTTCACTTCATCCAGGTCTATGTGACCCTCTGAACAGTCCGGCTGACAAAGAAGCATCACTATGGGCCCAAGAGGGGTTTTAACGGTGGACATCATGATCCCCACTGTTTACTGAGATGTGGTCCACTTGAGTTTTGAATATTCTTCAATTTAGTTACTACCCTCTAAAATTAGCTGGAAAAATGGATGGACGGTGTGGATAAAACACATGCATCAAGGTAAGCGCCACAGACTCTTCTTACCACGTAGCTTCGTGCTGTTGGGTTCACCGCGCAATAGGCAGTGCTCGATAGTTTCTTCAAGCGAGTTGGTCCGTACCGAACATCTTTGGGCTGGCTTTGTTCATGAGGAAAGAAAACTAATCACTTACCACTTCTTTAGAGAATCAGTACCATGAAAACCCCGGAACAAGCGATGGGGTGCCGATCTCAGTGTATTCATTGTATATCCAATCCGTCCATCTATTTTGCTAGCTTATTATTGACCAGGTTTCAAAAATGAAGCATACACAAATGTTACGGAAAATGTTTTGATTAAAAATATTTTAAATAAAAAAAATTTATATAAATATATAAAAAGGTTTATAAAAAACTTAGTTTTTTGTGTTTTGAGAATAATGTCATATAGTAAGATGAGAAGAAAATTTTTTCTTAATAAGTAGGGTGTTGATCAGTACCTTATTATTTGCTTGGTGAATCAGGAGTATCGAAACTTGCGCATTCTAGTGCGAACACATATGCACGTGCACAGGCTCAGACTCAATGCGAAAGTGTGGGCATGTGAGGCAATGATAAACCAAACAATGCAAAAACTGTTGAATCTGGCTAGCCCAACAGTCATAAATGGCTAGCTACTAAAGGGCTTGTTTGGTTGAACCAATCCCATGGGATTAGGAGGGATGGAATTATTTTTAAGGTAATGATGGTGGTGTCAGTGGATGTCCTGTAATTCCATGGGATTGGTCGAATTCCAGGATGGAATCCAGGCGCGTTTGGGATGGCAGTGGAATTTGGTGTAATCCCACAATTTCAGCCTGCCAGTGTTTGGGATTGGGCATGGACTTGTGCTAATCCCACGACAACACCCATTTCCCGCGCTCCGTATCACCACCATCCACGAAGCTGTGTAGCAGTCTAGGCGACCTAAATCACTGATGTAGTAACCCCACATGGACGAAGAATGTCACGCCCTAAAATTTGGGTACCTAAATAAGGTATTCAGGACCCGAATCCCAAGGTGTGAATTATGATATGATGACATTTATTACAATCCAGTGGATTCAGTCAAATTCAATAAATACTCAACGTCATCTAATAAGAAAATACACCTGAAATGTTTATTAAATTCAAATATTTTGATAGTTTGTCCTTTCTACAGCGAACTTGAACATAAACTAACCTAAATAACCAAAAAAAAAAAATACTTAATTGAATTAAAACTAAACCTACTTTCCAAAAATAAATCTAATAGTAGAGGCCCGCCTGCTCATAGTATTCCAGCTCTGCATCTGTGCATTTGTTTTAGTAGGATGAGCATAACAGCCCAGTAGGGTCATTTCTTACCCAAAATTTAACATGTTCAGATAATATCAATTTTATAACAATGAAGGAAATAGAATACAGATAATGGAATGTAACAACAGAATTGTGAAAATGTAATGCATGTAATATTTTCATGAATACTTGTAACATTTATATTATTTCTTACAACACCGTACCCAAGTGGATGGTCATGTTGCATTAAAGCCCACGCACTGGTACCTCATGGTACTGGACCCATTTATACGTTAGCTGGTCAGACTACTGCTCCAGTTGTACCTCTGACGTATGTCCACGCACACAATTGTACTCATACGCTATACACAAAGGAGACTCCAAAGGATCCTGTGAGTTATACGGTCTTTCACCCAAGGGACACAATTGCCCTACTTGCTGGCTTTAAGGTTTCTCACCCAAGGGACACGATCGCCCTACTTGCTGATACAATCATACATATTTTTTACAATTTAAATAATTCAATAGATAAACATGAATAACATGAACAATTTTAATATCAACAAAAATAAATGATTAATAATTTAATAAATCTAATTTCTACACTATAATGCAAGTTCTGAACGAAGTGCATAAATTTGTTAAAATATCAGGTTCTACATGAGCTCCACCCTTGAGCAATAAATCTCACATTGAGTGGCTGGGGCCTACCAAAATTCATGGTTACTTTCACATTCTCAGCTCAAATTTCTAGTGGTCCAACATCAAAAGTTGGTTCAGCAATTTGGACGGTCTGATTGTCGTACAAGCATTTCATGATGGACGGTTAAGGAGTCACCACCATATTAAGAATGACAGTAAACTATCATAATAGTGTTATTTAATAAGGAGGTAGAGTGTGGTAATAAATCCATACAACAAACCGAGTAAATGGTGCAACTCAAAGTAATAATTTTAAAATGCAGGTATATGGTGAACCTATACACTACAGAACCCGAGGGTTTATGACCCTTTACACAATCCAGAGCCGTTGGTTCATTTCTAAAAGCCATACAGCAACTCCAATACCCCACCATTCAATTCTTCATGAAAAAAGGGAAAGTTACTCGCGCAAGTAGGATTTGAATCCTACTCGTGTATCACGTGCCACACGAGTCACGTGTGTGATATCTATTCCGTTCATCTGAGAGGTCATGTTTTCGATGTTCCCTTTACTGAAAATTTGGTAGTTAAACTAAATAGGTGGACCATATTTGTAAGTTGAATAAAAAACATTGTTAGCTTTCATTCATTCATGGTGCCCAAGAAAATAGACAGACCGTGTTCTTTTTATTTTTTCTTATTATTATTATTATTATTATTATTATTATTATTATTATTATTATTATTATTATTATATATTTCTATCTGGGCACGTCAAAGATGTGGATTGCATAGTAGATTTCTCAGACTTACACACGTGTGCTATGTTCTGCATATAGAGACGAGTAAGATTGTAGTCATACTGGCATATCTCGCACTAACAGTGTAACGACCTCAGTTTTGGGAGCCTAATGGCATACGTTTGCACATGTAGGAAAATAATGAATATTATCATCTTCCCTAATCATACTAGAAGCACTGAATTTCGGGGACGAAATTCTCTTGAAGGAGGGTAGATTGTAACACCCCGTACTTTCCAGTACTCGGGTGTTACCGTATAACCAAACTTAGTATAAATACAAGCTAGGCTTAAGTAAACATTCGCGTTCATTCTAGTTTAAATCCGATCGTTGAAATAGTCCCCATCCATATGTGGACCCATCCGTCCGTTGGTGCTCCAATAATATTTAATAAGTATATTATCTTATCTATTTATTATATTATAAAATGTTACAGAAACATAGGAAGAAAGAAAGTATAAGTGTATTTTGATAATTTAATTTTCAATTAAATAGTGTGTGAAAATGTATTGAACTAAAGTGATGTGTATGTACTGAATGAATGTAAAATATTATGAAAATAATATTATGATAAGTAAACATAATGAATAATAATTTTACAACATACGATTGAATTATAAATATTAGTGTAGCATTAAAAATCTTTTATAAATACGTATACATAAATTGTTAGACATTTTAATAAAGTTGTATATTATTTAACAATGCAGTTTTAAATGTGGTGTTGTATAAATTCTAATTCGTATATATGTATAGTATGACATTGTGTAGCATGAATTATGCACTAGTAAATGTGTGGCCAATAGCATGTAAATAGTGGTATGTTAATATTAAAATTATATTTATATAGGTGTAAATTGTTTTAATTAGTGTAACTATAAGTAATGTACTATATTAATAAATTTTATATTAATTGGCTACTAATACAGGATAAAAGCCTTACAAATGGGCCATTAGGATCTTTTAGCCGTTGAAGTCCAACCTAGGCATCATCCGACCACTAGGTTAACGAGAAACCACCCTTAGGTCTACCAAATAAGTCGTGGGCCCCACCTATACCTTGATCAGCTGATCAACGGTCAAAACCCTTTATTGGAACTCCCAAGAAGAATAGATGGTGTGGATTTCTCCCAATCATCACGGTGAGCCCCACCCACATGATGCATGTGCACAGTGGTCGTGCACTCAAGGTACACCCGACCCGTCAACTCGGTCAGCAGCGGGCTGACTCTCCATTTCTAGAAATGGAGAGGAATAACTCTCTCTCTCTCTGCGTTTGGCAGCGAACGGACGTCGTCCGTTTGTGACGATCTGTGGCCCACCAAGAGGAACCATCAAGGTGATCCAAACCGTCCATCTTGTGCGTAGCAAGGTCCTGAACAAAACCTAACTTCTCCCGCACGTGGAAACACGTGTGCATGCACACCATCTTCGACCCAAACAGGCCTACAAACACAAAAATTCCAGAAATAGAAACTGTTTCTCTTCTTGCCAGCTCCACGATCCGTGTGAAACGTCCTCTCTCAATCCTGACCGTCCCTTGGAGAGTCATCCTAGCCGTCCGTTGATGGCTCACATGAGCTAGGGCTTGCCAGGGGAAAACCGACACAAAAACCACCTTGTTTTCAGCTGTTTTGAGAAAACCGGATGCTGGGATCAAATCTCAGCCTTCCATTCGCATCCAACGGCCTGGGAAAAGCCGGTCTTCCTATAAGAAAAGGAGAGAAAACGTCTCTCTATCGGCCTCTCTCAAAAAACCCTAGAAAATGACTGTTTCCTTTCCACCAATGAACCCACCACCCAAATCATCTTTAAGCTTCGAAAAAGCTTATCTGCAAGCTTCCTAATGTCCCTCTGATCAATCCACAACGACCGGATTTGAGAAAACTCCATCGAGTGGCGATCTGCCATTGAAGCTGAAGCTTCTTCCCCGAGTTCAACCTCTTCGCCGCTACTGTCATAACCCACTCCAAGTTTCAGGTCTCGCGAACGGTGCCCGAGCTGAGTTCCGGCTTGGTCTGAGTCTCACCAGAGAGAAGAAAATGGTGAGAAAGAGAGAACGGGAGAGAGGAGAGAGAGAGAGAGGAGGAGGGTGCAGCTGTGCTGCGCCCGTCTGAGTCGGGTCAAGTCGGGGTCGAGTCGGGAGGCTTTTCCCTATCCATAGAGGAAGAAGAAGAAAGTGGAGAGAAGGTAGAGAGAAGAAAGGAAGAAAGAAAATACAGAAGAAGGAGGGTGCAGTCGGGCGTCTTCCCCATTCGAGCAGCACTGAGTCGCGGTCCGAGTTCGACCGGTTCATGCCTTGCTGAGTTTCCAGCAAAGGAAGGAAGAAGAGAGAAAGGAACAGAAGGGAAAGAAAAAAAAAAGGAGAAAGAAAGAAAGGAAGAAGAAAGAATCAAAGAAAAGGAGGTGAGAGTGGAGCTGTTGCAGCACTATTGCTGCAGCTGAGTCAACTCAGTTCATCCCACCGAGTCGCTGATGTGACCACCTGAGTTGCTGGGTCAACCAGCCGAGTTGAGCTCAGTGTGGGTCACCTCCAGCCCTTGCTGGAGTCTCAGAAAAAGAAAAGAACAAAAAAAGAGAGAAAACAAGAGAAAGAAAGATGGAGGAGAAGAGAACGAGAAGAAGGAGAGAGTGGGGTTAGATGAGGGGGAGCTGACTCACTGTCGAGTCAGCTGGCTCGAGTCAGAGACCTGCTGGGCGTTCCAGCATGAGAGAAAGGAAGTAGGGAAGCCGGAAAGAGAGGAAAGAGAGAAAGGAAGAACAGAGAGAAGAGGGCCGAGTCAACTCGACTTGAGCCGAGTCGGCAAGGTGAGAATTTCCAATTTTGAAGCTATTGACTAGAGAATTCTAATATATTGACTAGAATTTCCAATTTCCAATTTTTCTAATATAAATCATAACACTAATGCTAATAATGATTTTATAATTAGTAAGTTTATGTGGCAATAATGGTACACCAAACTAGAAGGATCTTGGTTCACAATCTCCATCCTTATTACTATTACCATAGTAATTTTATTAGAAACTTGACTAGCCACTAAATAGATTACTCATACTAGTACTAGCTAGTATAGATAAAACCACAACTGTAGTTATTAGGATTTTACTCACCATTCTTAGATATTGTCATTAGTGGTAAAAGTATATTGATTTTTATCATTATGATGATTATTACTGCCACGATTGGCTAATAGTAATTTTATCGTTAGTATTAATAATTATGCTATAGTTATAAACTATCATGATAATTAATTTCTCATGAACTAACGTCCAAATCCTAGAATCTAGATCCTATAACTAAAACTCTAGGATGAAGCCTAATTCTATACCAAAACCCTAAAAATAAAAATAATCTAAACCCTAGGTTGTATAAATCTTGACCGTAGGAATTTGGTAGAACATTGATCTCATGTGTAATTTCACAATCCATGGTAGGATTCAATTCTAAGGGTGCACACGTTTCCTATCAACATCAGTTGGCGATTCGATACATAAGGTGATGATTCTTCCCCTTGAGCTTTCCATCTTCTCATTAGCTTAAGTTATAGTTTTTATTTAAATTCATAATTGATATCTCTCTTTATAATCACATGTGTTAGTTGGTGAAAAATTGAATTTTTGTATTACATGCTTTGCGATTATCCTGTATAATTGTTCATGCTTGTGGATTTATTTTTGTGGATTGCTTGTGGAACTTAAACTGGTACATTAGTGAAAAATTTTCACATATGAATGTACACCCATACTTTGGATGTAACTTGACTAGTTGTGATCATAATGGACCTTCGACTTGGCGGTTACTGAGTGTGGTCTAGATGGATCATTGATGTGGGCCTACCATCCAGGATTGTGGTGTCCAATGGTTTTCAGGGATGGTCTTTTATCGCATGGTTCTGATACTCGCCCTATGTGGCCTACTTTGATATCGCCCTATGTGGCTTTGTTCAAGTATTTTCCCTATATGGGTTGAATATTTTATACTATACAACCATGCGATGGTAAGCCCCACATACTGTAATATGATTGGCCACTAGTCGATGGGTTTCCATTAAACATCCTAAGGTGGTAACCTCATGGGCCAGGGATGGTGGAATGGGACACTATGCCTGAGCTGTCGGCCTACACTGGGCTCTGAGCTCCCCGTAGTGACCTTTGAGCTTATTAAACCTGCTGAGTGTAATTGGATTAATAATGGGCTGACTAATCATGCATGCATCGCACAGACCAGCATCTATTGCTATCGTACGTGGGCTACGTATTATTTCCGACTGGTTGATATTTCCCAGGTTCGATGATTACGACTGGTTGATGATTCCCAGGTTCGATGATTGCATGGGCGGCGGCCCTGTCTGCACGGATGAGCATCCCCGGGGCGTGAACGCATTCCATACATCCATGCATATAATAAGATCTGCATCATGTACTGTTTTGTATGCTTTATTTTATAACTATGCTTACCTAATGCGGTGGTGTGTAATCTTGAGGGGAGTTCACACTGAGTTGGCCACTCATCCATCAAATATATAACCGTACAGGTAGCACAGATGTCTTAAGTGACTTTCAAGTTCAGGCTGATGTGGAGCCGAGTACAAGTGACAGAGTTCCATGGTTGTATCTACCTCAAGGAGCTGCGTGATCTTGCGGCTTATGTTTACATTCTTATGTTATTTTTCATATACTAAATTATTTGGATTCTTGTATTTGTAAGGATTGAGACATTGGTTTGTATAAGTCATTATGGGCACCCTCTTGTATACTCTAAATGAAATTAAAATCTTCCTTTATGTTAATTTGTCCATTCTACGCTCATCTGCTTAATTACTCTGATAAAAGAAAAAAAAATGTACATTCGAAATTGACCATCCTTTAAGGTTAACACTCGGGTTTTTGGGAAACGGGTCGTGTACTCAGGTCCTGAAAATTCGGGTTGTTACAAACAGAGTCTCATTAAAATAAGAAAATCTCCAGTACAATCGGTTGGAAACATTATGGTCCATCAAGTAAATAACTTCTAACCTTTAATATATGTGAAAAATCTAACCCATTCACTAGGTTTATTAAACAATTAGGATCTCTTACAAGAAAAACACTTACATTCACTCATTAAATGGATAATACTATTTATCAACAATTATAAGTTATTTTCTAATTTGAGGATATCCTGACTAGTATATAGGAATAATTTTTCTTATAAATGATCTTCATGCTGTCTTAGATGTATTGGAAGGGTTGGATTTTGTATGAACTTAGTATGTCATAAATCTATTACTGGGTGGACCGTAACTTGTGGTCCAGCTTGATGGACTTGAAACCTTCTCCATTAAAGTAGTTTCTCATGGTGCATCCTCTGACATCTCATGAGGAATTATTTGATACTCTGACAGAGTATGACGATTGAAACGCAGGCACTCTGAAATTGTAATTGTGGCATATAATAACACAAATATTTTTATAAATAGAATTTATAAATTAAATTATAACTTTAGATAAATTGTTTATTTATTTATTTATTTATTTTAAATTTATTATATTATAAATATATATGTAACTTATTTTAACATTAAATAACAGAATTATATAAAAATAAAAATTCCTAAATAAATAGGATTCCCTATATAATAATCAATTGACAAAAACAATATTCCTATCAAAATGTTAAATTAAATAAGCATAATTAAATAACTGAAAATGATAAATTCTATGATAAAATCACCTACTTTTTAAAAAAAATCTGATGATCCGGCCCCACTTTAATCTCTCTCTTGATCTACAGAGCTCTCTCTCTCTCTATATATTTTTTTATTTGATTGATTCCTTCCATTCTTTCTCTCTCTCTTTTTTTTTTATAAATGGATGCGTAATGAAATGGAGGAGTGGATTATGGGACGGTTTCATTTAGTGGGAGGTTCGGCGGCCATTACCGTACAAAAAGGAAGAAAATGGAGAAAGTGGTTTAGTCGTGCGGAAGATTTAACTTTTTATTTTTTATTTTATTATAATTTTTTTAAGATATGGTGGGTCTCACTAACGATAATTTAAATATACTCCGTCCATCATCTTGGCCAAGCAAAGAGAAGATATAAGGCCAAAAATGAGGCTGATCCAAAACTCAGGTGGGCCACACGCAAACCAACGGTGATGTTACTTCCCTTAAAAAAAAATGGGTTGTTACAAAGAATGGGCCAAGGTGGACGAAAACTAACTAGACAACACTGACCCTCAGTTCTGTGGCATGACAATGGACGGTCAGAAAAATGGTCAAACCATTCCTCATGGAATGGGGGCCACATCTAATATGATATTAACGAACAACCCAACCGGACTTCTTGCCAGTCGGGTCAATGGTATGGATCACCTAGGCCTGGGCCCACTCCAAGTTAAGGGAAAGACGTCACACTCACTGGTCGAGGTTAATAACTGAGTCCGAGCACAGCTTTTGTACTCGGCCTTCCTCAGTCCATCCTCTGCCACTACTGATGCGGCTCTCTGCCTGCAAGCTTCCCATCTTCTTCACCTCAATGGCAGGGTAAAAACCAGGTAAGACTTGCTCCTTTTCTTCCGAAAATGTCCTCCGCCCTCTCAGTGGGTTAAAGGACACTGAGCAGCACCAAATTCAATGTAACTGAGACAAGAAGCAGGTGCATCCGCCCCCTGCTTTTATTTCCCCAAATGCCCCTGATCTTTCGCCCTTCCATATTGGAACCAAATAGAAAATATCGAGAGTCGTTTGCTGAAAGTAGAGATTGATGTTGCACTTGATGTCTTAAATCTTGTTTTTTGGTATGCTCAACCGGTCGAGGGACTGGCTCGACAGGTCGAGGGAGCTGCTTGACTAGTCAAGGCTTGCTCAACTCGAAGTCCAGCGAGCATAGGTTTTGGGTGTCTGAGTTGCTCAACCGGTCGAGGGGATAGCTCGACCGGTCGAGGGGGTTCCTCGACCAGTCGAGGTTACGCAAATTCGAGTTCGGATCTTGTGCGGATTGCAAAAATTTGAGTCAGTTTTTGCAAGGGTGAGAAAGGAAAGTTGCCTAAACTATAAATAGGTGTCCCTAGGGCTTTTCTAGGGAATGGGGAAATAATTCTAAGGCTTCCTAAAGGTATTCTAAAGGGTTCTAGGGTTATTAAAGGGTGTAGCAAGGGTGAGATTCGAGGTTGTTCAAATCGGGGTAAGTCCTCTCTTTGTAATTGATGCTTTCATAGTGGAATTCTATCGCTTTGTGCCGTGGTTTTCTCCCACAAGGATTTTCCACGTTAAATCTACGTGTTCTCTTGTATGCTTGGTGTTATTGGATTGTTATCCTAGATCTAGATCTGTGTGATTCCGTAGGCCAAAATCCCAATAAGTGGTATCAAAGCAATCGTTGGGGCACGGATCTGAAATGGCAAGCACTAGGTATGATATTGAGAAGTATTCAGGGAAAAATAATTTTGAGTTATGGAAGATCAAGATGATCAGTTCCTTAACCAAGCAAGGTGAAGATGGTGCTCTTGAGGAGTGAAAGTCTACTATGACTGATGATGATTGGAATACTCTTGATAAGAAGGCTTTATCATCAATCCGTTTATGTCTCACGGATGAGTTCTCTACAACGTCATGAGGGAGAAAACTGCGACTAAGTTATGAGCAAAGTTAAAGGATGTCTATGCAAAAATGTCCTCTGAAAATCGCCTACACTTGAAATGGCAGTGGTATAACTTCAAGATGACAGAGGGTGGAGATCTGGAGGCTCACATCAGCAACTTTAATAAATTAGTTTGTAAATTGTTGGATATGGAGGAAGTGATGAAAGATGAAGAACAAGCATGTATGTTGTTGAATTCTCTTCCAGCATCTTATGAGTCATTCAAGGACACAATGTGCTCAACGGATAAAACCCTGAGTGTCAACATCGTTATCTCGGCCCTTCAAGGGAAGGCTATGAGAAAGCTTAACGTCGACATGAGGATATCTTCTGAGACACTGCTTACAAGGGGTAGGAATTCTAAACAAAGTACAGGTTCTTCAGGTTCTAGGTCCAAATCCAAGGGCAAGGGCAAAGGGAAGGTAAAGTGTTAGAATTGTAGGAAGGAAGGACATATGAAGAAAGATTGTGAAAATCCTAAATTGAAGAGAGAAGATTCTAAAGCTTCATATAGGGAGGCCAATGCTGCCACGTCAGATGGATCGAGTGGATGTGATGGTAATGTTTTATCTATGTCTATTATCAAGCGGTCATACGATGATCGTATGGACGAGTGGATGTTAAACACAGGAACGTCTTTTCACATGACTCCTCATCGAAGTTGGTTCACCAGGTACAGGGAGTAAGATGGTGGACAGGTATTTATGGGCAATGGCATTGCCAATAATGTTGTGGTTGTTGGTTCGGTGCGCATTAAGATGTTTGATGGGTTGGAGCGTACCTTGACTGATGTTAGGCACGTTCCTGACTTAAAGCAGAATCTAATTTCTCTTAATGTACTTGAGGCAAAGGATGCAAGTACACAAGTATTGATGGTGTTCTTAAAGTATCTAAGGGGGCACGAGTAATCATGAAAGCGCAACAACTCGGTAACATGTACAGGTTAATCGGGAGCACTTCAAAAGGTGGAGTTGCAGTGGATGTAGTGGATTCCACCTCTGCACATGTGTGGCATGTTGGGTATAGCCACATGAGCGGGCAGGGTAGGAAGGCTGAGACATGCAGATAGAGATACAGAGCAGGTGGAGCAGCCACCTGTGAGAAGAATCACACGGCGTGATCGCAGGATATCGGCGAGGTATATGGACGACTCCAATATCGCAGGGGATTCATCTTCTATTCAGATGGCTCTAGGCAAACCTGGTGCTGAGAAGTGAAAGGTGACTATGAGCGATATTGTGATGGATTCGTTGTACCAGACCCACATATGGGAACGGTTGGAGCTTCCAGTGGGCTGAAGAGCGGTTGGATGTAGGTGGATCTTCAGGAGATATAGCATAGATACAGGGCGAGGATGGTAGCGAAGGGTTATGCTCAGAGAGAAGGGATCGGCTTCTCAGATATATTCGTACTGACGGTATAGCAGGTGTTTCTTAGATCCGTGATTAGCGCTGGTTGGCCAACGTGATCTTGAGCTGGAAGGATGGATGTGGAGTCTACACTTCTGCAAGGGAAAGTGATGTGTAAGTATTGATCAAGGATGTGATGGGCCAGGTAAATTTGAAGAGCGTTCCCTACGCTTCTCTCCTCAAGTTTTTCTCAGACATGTCCCAAAACAGATGAGGAAAAGCAGGATATCTCATGAGCCTTATTCGAATGCGGTTAGCAGTGTATGTCGTGGTCTGGATTAGACCAGTTATTTCACAGGCTATCAGTGTTGTGAGCAAGTACCCCGGCAAGCAGTATTGGGTAGCGGTGAGATGGTAAGAAGACTACGTCTTTTTTTGAGAAGACAGGAGCAAAGGTGGTTGAGTACGTGGATTTTGATCAAGCAGACATGCTCACCTAGATCGTTCTGACAGAGAAGTTCAAGTTCTGTGTAACTTCTCTAAAGAAGAACGGAGTATGTAAGAGAAGCTATGATGTGATGCAGAGATAAAAGAAGAGGACAAGGAGCTACATGGTTGGAGATTGAAGACATGGTGGAGATTGTTGCACTTGATGTCTTAAATCTTATTTTTTGGTATGCTCGACCGGTCGAGGGAGCTGCTCGACTAGACGAGGCTTGCTCGACTTGAAGTCCAGCGAGCACAGGTTTTGGGTGTCCGAGCTGCTCGACCGGTCGAGGGGATGGCTCGACCGGTCGAGAGGGTTCCTCGACCAGTCGAATCCTCGGCTCGACCAGTCGAGGTTAAGCAAATTCAAGTCCAGATCTTGTGCGGACTGCGAAAATTTGAGTCGGTTTTCACAAGGGTGCGAAAGGGAAGTTTCCTAAACTATAAATAGGTGTTCCTAGGGCTTTTCGAGGGGATGGGGAAATTATTCTAAGGCTTCCTAAAGGTATTCTAAAGGATTCTAGGGTTATCAAAGGGTGTAGCAAGGGTGAGATTCGAGGTTGTTCGAATCAGGTAAGTCCTCTCTCTTATAATTGATGCTTTCATAGTGGAATTCTGTTGCTTTGTGCCATGGTCACTACCAAAAAAATGAGCAAAGGCTATAAACTATAGAGGTCTATGGCTACGGATTTAATCCGTAGCTATAGGCTACAACCCACTTATAAATTAACGGTCTCATAAGGGTCTCAGTGGGGCCCATTGTAATGTATTTGTTTTATCTAAGCTGTCCATCTGTTTTGATACGTATTGTAGGGTATGAGCCCAAAAAGATCGCATATTGAAGCCTCAAGTGGACCACACAATAGTAAAAACTTGAAATTATGTGCATATTGTTAAAAGTTATTTCGGAGTGGTGTGGTTGACTTGGGCCTTCAATCTGCCTCATTTTTGGTTTCTCGTCCTATCCATGGTTGCCTAAATGAATAGACGGCGTGGATAAGACACATCCATCATGGTGGTCCCCACGTAGTCCTAGAGATCACCGTCCAAAAGCAAGCGGATTGGCTACTGACACACGATTTGGTGTGTTGACGTCATCAAGTTGTGTGGGTCCTACCATGGCATATAAGTTATATCTAAACCGTCTATCCACTAGGCGACCTCGTCATAAGGCTTGAGATGAAAAATAAGACAGATCAAAAAATCAAGTGGACCACACTGTATAAAGCAGTGGAGGATTGAACGCCTGTCATTGAAACCGTTTCGGCAGTCAATGAAATTTTGGCCGCCTAAACCCTCTCTCTCTCCTCTCCCTCTCACCCCAAAAGAAAAAAGCCCTCCCTCTCCTTGTTGCTCTCGCTCTCGCTCTCGCTCTCTCATCGATCGTCTCCCTCTCCCTCTCGCTCTCTCGTGCTCGCTCACTCAATCAGATTGGCTGCCACTCTCCTTGTGGACAGAAGGCTTCTTCCTGTCAGCAAAAAAACAGAGCATTTCTTCCCATCTCGCTGCCACTCTTCTTGTGGACGGAAGGTTTCTTCCCATCAGGTAAAAACAAAGGGTTTCTTCCCATCAGCCCCTCATCGTCCTTGGTACTCTCTCTCTCTCTCTCTCTCTCTCTCTCTCTCTCTCTCTCTCTCTCTCAAATATTGAATGTCCAAACCCTATTCCGTTTTCTTCTATTTGTTTATGGTGGTTGATCTGTCATAGAGCTCTTCAAATGAACTATAGACATAATGTCTGTAAATTTTGCATATATCTAGCTCAAATCCCAACCGTGAAATCATGGTTTTAGGAATCATCTGTGTGGAGTGCTACTCTAATGAGTCAACGCCGACTCAGTTGGACCCAATCCGGTTTGACAACACAAGTCAAATCTGAGTTGCCCTCAACTCAAGCAAGACAGGCTGAGTCAGCTCTGACTTGGGCGAGTGGGAACTGGACTTAAGGCCAAATGAGTTGATGGGAATCGTTGATCAGTCTTTTAACCATGGACGAAATGGACATGAATGGTCTAGATTATTGAACCATCAGCAAACACATGGCGCCACATATGTAATTCCTCCTAAATCAGTTCCCTATTTTCACAGCTTTTATCTTGGATTGTGAGCCACATGATGCACTAAAATCATGCAGATCCACAACTCAGTGGGCCACACCAAGGGAGACTAGTGACCCATTGTGATGTTTATATGCCATTCAACCTGTTCATGAGATAAAAGATGGAATATATATGTATATATATATATATACATATATATATATATATATATGTATATATATATATACATATATATATATATGTATATATATATAACTATATATATATATATATATATATATATCTTCACTATCCAAAACTTCAGTGGCTCAGTCAGGCTGGTGGCATTACCATATGGACTTTTCTTGCAGTGCAATACATTAGCCCAAAACTAAGGTGGATCCAAAGCTTAAGCAGACCATTCGATGGAAAAAAGTGGGAGATAATAGCTTACTATTGAAACCTTTCTGAGGTCTATTGTAATGTCTATGTGCATTCAAACTGCTCACAAGGTCATTCTCATTGGCATGAATTTAAAACACGACAGCTTTGGCATGATGAAAAACTCATGGACTCAAGAATGTCTCAACGGTGGGTGTTCAATCTGCTCACTTGAGTTTTGAATTTGCTTCAATTTTTGGGTTGATTCAAATATCATAAAATTTCATGAGATTTTGTACTGAAATTAGAATGATTAATCATGATATTTGGTGCATTTCCGTCTAATATCTTTGTGCATTTTCATCTAATATCTTTATGCATTTCATGAGATTTATTTTTAATGCTCTTGTTCTGGTGCTACTTTAATATTATTTTTGCTTATTTCCTTGGGTTATTCCTTGTTGTATGTGGAATTGTACTTGAGGCCACTATTGTTTGTTTTGGGTATTTGGTTCTCATTGGTTGGGATTGCTCTATCAGTGTGAATTTAAATATGCACATTTCCAATGGATTCACCATTTGATGTAGAAACCCGTACATCAGTGCCACAAATGAGGAGTATGAGTTACTTTTTAAACTCCGCATAATTACCATAGGAATGGTAGTGGTAACTAAGTATACACAAGTTGAACTATACACAAGTTGTGGGAAGATAGATGATGCACAGTGCTTGTTTGAAGAAATGCCGAGAAGAGAGGTGGTGGGAATCTCATGGATAAAGAGAAGATTTTTCCAAGTGCCTGTTTGGTGGGAACCCGGTTTCCTCAACCTAAACCTAACCTATTCTCAATTCCCTAAACCTTAACCTACAACCTAACCCTAACTCCCTAACCTAAACCTAAACCTAAACTTGAAAACCCAAACTTAAACCCGATCCCGAACCCGAACCCGGTTTCCTAAACCTAAACCTTAACCTATTCTCAATTCCCTAAACCTTAACCTACAACCTAACCTAAACTTAACTACCTAACCTAAACCTAAACCTAAACTTGAAAACCCAAACTTAAACCCGATGCTGAACTCGAACCCAATTTCCTCAACCTAAACCTTAACCTATTCTCAATTCCCTAAAGCTTAACCTACAACCTAACCTAAACCTAACTCCCTAACCTAAACCTAAACCTAAACTTGAAAACCCAAACTTAAACCCGATCCCAAACCCAAACCCAATTTTCTAAACCTAAACCTTAACCTATTCTCAATTCCCTAAACCTTAACCTACAACCTAACCTCAACCTAACTACCTAACCTAAACTTGAAAACCCAAACTTAAACCCGATCCCGAACCCGAACCCGGTTTCCTCAACCTAAACCTTAACCTATTCTCAATTCCCTAAATTAACCTTAACCTACAACCTAACCTAAACCTAACTCCCTAACCTAAACTTGAAAACCCAAACTTAAACCCGATGCCGAACCCAAACCCAATTTCCTCAACCTAAACCTTAACCTATTCTCAATTCCCTAAACCTTAACCTACAACCTAACCTAAACCTAACTACCTAACCTAAACCTAAACCTAAACTTGAAAACTCGAACCCAAAACCAGTTTCCTAAACTTAAACCTTAACCTATTTTTAATTCCCTAAACCTTAACCTACAACCTAACCTAAACCTAAACCTAAACTTGAAAACCCAAACTTAAACCCGATCCCGAACCCGAACCCGGTTTCCTCAACCTAAACCTTAACGTATTCTCAAATCCCTAAACCTTAACCTACAACCTAACCTAAACCTAACTCCCTAACCTAAACCTAAACCTAAACTTGAAAACCCAAACTTAAACCCAATCCCAAACCCGAACCCGGTTTCCTCAACCTAAACCTTAACCTATTCTCAATTCCCTAAACCTTAACCTACAACCTAACCCTAACTCCCTAACCTAAACCTAAACTTAAACTTAAAAACCCAGACTTAAACCCGATCTCGAACCCGGTTTCCTAAACTTAAACCTTAACCTATTCTCAATTCCCTAAACCTTAACCTATAACCTAACTTAAACCTAACTACCTAACCTAAACCTAAACCTAAACTTGAAAACCCAAACTTAAACCCGATCCCGAATCCGAACCCGATTTCCTGAACCTAAACCTTAACCTATTCTCAATTCCCTAAACCTTAACCTACAACCTAACCTAAACCTAAACCTAAACTTAAAAACCCAAACTTAAACCCGATCCTGAACCCGAACCCGATTTCCTAAACCTAAACCTTAACCTATTCTCAAATCCCTAAACCTAAACCTACACCTAATCCTAATCTCAATTCCCTAACCTAATCCTAAACCTAAACTTGAAAACCCAAACCTAAACCTGATCCCGAACCCGAACCCGATTTCCTAACATTTATTTTGCCCTACAAACCATTTAGTGAGACTATTCCTTTTGCGTCAATTTCATTCCTCTTTGAGCTTTTATTAATTCATTAAGAAAATAAGAAGAAGAAAATAGTTATACATGATGCACTTCTTTCACTTTATTTTTCTTTCCTCCAATGGTCATTATGATTTATGAATGCCATGACTATTTGTAGGATGATGGAATATACGAAGCTGTTGCAGGAAGTGACTTTGTCATTACTAGAGGTTCATTTCGAGACGACTCTTCAAAGTACTACATAAATAACTGTGGAAGTAATTTTACAGAGGTCACTAGGAAATTGAAAGGAAAAGAAGTGGACTTGGACAACAATCGGTTTTTTATTCTTCAAGTAGGTGATGGCTGAAAAATGCCTATTTACTTATGAAAAAAATATCATACCGTCAAAATATATCTTCTCTTTCAATTCTTTATCTTTGAAATTTCAAGGTGAAGTCGAGCAAATTTCTCTAATAAAGCCAAAGATTTGTATTTTCAGCATTATTGTAATTGTAATTGTAATTCATTGAATGAAGGATTGTAATTGATTGAATGAAGATTGTAATTGTAATTGATTGAATGAAGGATTGTAATTGATTGTAATTGAATGAATGAATGTTTGTAATTGATTATAATGGAATGAATGAATGATTATGCAGGTGGTAATTGAATGAACAAGTAATTGTATATCTATTTTTTAAAATATGATTTGCTAAGGATTATATCCGTAGCTGCTGTAAACTATAGCTGTGGATTAAATCTGTAGCTGTTATGATTAAATCCGTAGCTGTTGTAACCTACAGCTACGAATATAATTGCTACGGCTTAGATCCGTAGCGCTTGCCAGATATAGCTACGGAGTAAATCCGTAGCGGTGGTGATTAAATCCGTAGCTGTTATAACCTATAGCTACAGACATATTGCTACAGATTAAATTCGTGGTTGTTTTGACTTATAGCTACGGATTAAATCCGTAGTTATAGGTTTCAGACCTATTGTTACTGCACCTACGACTACAGTCGTGCTACAGACTAGAACCATAGCCATAGGTCTATGGCTACGGATTTAGTCCGTAGCCTTTGCCCATTTTTTTGGTAGTGGGTTTTTTGCCGCAAGGGTTTTCCACGTTAAATATATGTGTTCTCTTGTATGCTTGGTGTCATTGGATTGCTATCCTAGATCTAGATCTGTGTGATTCCGCAAGCCAAAATCCTAACAATTGAGACGCGTTTGGGTGTGTTGAGTCGTATGCCGATTTATGGGGTGTTAGAGATACGCATGAGGGAGTGTGTGGGCGTACGCGTGCAGCTGATGCGCCACTTGTTCTTCAAGAACTAAACATGGGCTGACCGGGCCTGACCTAAGCCCGACCCCTTCCAGATCCGGCCACGACTCGAATTGCGGGTGTCCGTTTGCAAAACGTCATCCCATGGGATGTCGAGGGATGGCGAAAATGGCAGAGGGATTCGCCGAGATTCGACTCCCATTATTCCACGCGCTGTTTACGAGGGCGGCGTTAGGAGAAGTACACCGACTATCCAAACAGTCTGTGGGATGGGATGTAAGCCGATAACCCTCGTATGTCGTCTTAATTCCATATCCAATGCCCGGCCAAACACGCCCTAAGTTTAAAAAGCTAGTATGCAGCTAATTTTTCCACATGTAAAATGGTCAAAATTTGTCAAATAATAGCTAGTTTCTCACTAACAGTAAAAAAAATGTCAATTAGAGTTATGACCCTAGATCAAAACGTCCAGCTATCCTAGCCCTATATAAACTGAACTTGGCTAGTTTATTTCATCACCACAAACCACTCGACTTACTCTCTCATATGAACCAATAAAGCCCCGAGTGGTCTCTAATCAAGCCAGCAAGGTTTAATACGAACTTAAGCCAGCGAGTCCACAAGAACCAGACCAGTGTAGTGGTCTAAGCTGGTACGTAATTTCGTTTTTTGTCTCTCTCTGACTTGGGAATTTTTCCTTTAAGTTTTCATCTGCTGGCAAATTGTGTTTACGGAGTTCCAATAGTGGTTTCTTCGTACTTGTTGAATGCAGAACTACACATAGGCTCGTCGTATCTTAGAAGCTATTTACCTGCAACGTGTAAACAGTCTCAATTACTTTAAGAATGGGTGAATAATGCTTTAAGGACAGCATGATCACACATGCTTCAGCATATCCTTAATATTTTTTGTTTGTCCTTTTTTTTATAAAAATTATAAATCTATAATTTGAGAATATCAAATTCTCACCAACAAATTTTAGGTAAACCACATCACAAGAAACAATGGTATTAAGTATTAAAATCATTCTATTGGCCACAAAACTTTTGGATCAAGCTGATATTTATGTTTTCCATTCATCCAAGTCTACTTAAGATTTGTATATGTTTCATTTCACTGCCCGAACCAATTCCACAATTAATTTATCTCACTGGATGTTGGACCCATCAAATATCTTAATGCGAACCAAATCAATTCCAATCATTTTATTTTCCACTCATCACTCTAATAGCTTAGACATTAGATGGACAGGATCGTCCCACAGGAATGATGATTTTTTAGACGTAAACCACCCTGCTATATCCTTGTGATTTGCACATCACTCTTCTGCGTGTTACGTGAAAGGATGGTTCTTGCGGCCTTGTAGTACCTTACCGTTTATATACAGCAAAGAAGCAGAGATAAATAAAACCTAGAGGTGCTACTGTACACTGCTTGTGCAGATACACTGTACAGTACTAATTTGATTTTTCAGTTTGTACAAGTGAGAGTCATTGTTGAATGATCCAAACCATTGATATTGTGGGCCACACATGCACCAGAAATCTACGAACGTAAGAACCCTACACCTTTCAACAGGTAGCGAAAAAGAAACAGCTTCCTAACACATGTAAGGCCAAACGTTAAGTGACTAAAATCTTTGAATATGGATCTCTAGGACAAGGACCATCCATGACGAGTCCCATCATCTCAGCAAATTTCAACCAACGAAGCACGGGTGCATGCGCTACTTGTACGAATTAAAAATCCTAATGTACTGTAAACAGTTAAATTCGTACACATCTACTCATATACATGTGGCTTCTAGGACGGGATCCTCTGCAACAACTGTTTTAAGCAGGCATATATAAAACACCCAAGCTTTTTTGGCCTCACAATGTTGTATATGTAAATCGACTCTGTCCAACAGTTGAGAACCCTTATTTGAGCCGTACATAATGAAAGATTATCCTGACAAAAAAAAAAAAAAAAAAATCTCCAATGGGCCACACCAATATAACATTGATCCTAAAGCCTGAAAGTTCATTTGTTGTGACCTGCCTGAATTTTTTATCCCATGGGTCAGGTTTTGGGTTGGGTCCAAGAGGAGTGTAAAAATTACGAGTGGGTTTTCACACAAAATGGTAATCTCAAGAGCATATGATCCCATTGGATCCTTAAGGTGGCCCACAAATCGGACCCATTTAAAAGCCAAGTCCAATTTAGATTAGTTTAATTTGAGAGTTCCTATACCTTATCCATTTACATTGGGGCTGCTTTCATTCAATCATTTTATTTTATTCTTTTACATATTAAAATTATGAGAAAATTACGAGTGTACGACCCATTTATGGCCCAATTAGGAAACTAAGCCCACCTCATTTTCCTTTGCGAGAATACGCCCCAGCTGTACGGACGCCTTGCCAAAGGTCGAAAATGCCCCTGCCTTTTCCTTCAAGCGGGAAGACGAGCGCTGACGCTCCTCGAACTCCGAGTTGTACGAACGGTTCAAAAGTGATCAACGTTACATGGGCCCCACAGTTATGTATTTATTATATCCACAACGTTCATCCATATTTCGAGATCATTTCGGACCATTATCTATATATAAAAAAATTCATATCCAAAGATCAAATGGACCACACCACAAATAACAGCAGAAAATTGATTTTCACCGTTAAAAATTTTGTAGGGCCCAACGTAACATTTATTTTCCATCCAATCTATTCATAAGGTCACAAAGACCAGGATGAAGTGGAAAAACAAGTTTCATAATGATCCAAAACTTCTGTGACCCCTAAAAGGGTTTCAATGGTAGACGTTCAATCATCCACAGCATTTAACAGTGTGGTCCACTTGATAGCTAGATCTGTCTTATTTTTCATCTCAAACCTTAATACGAGTTCGTCAAAAATATGGACGGTTTGGATATAATACATACCTCATAATAGGACCTACAAAAAGCAATGAGATTACAGCAGCTAAAAATTTTTTAAAAATAATAATAAATAAATATTAAAAAAAAAAATACTTCGATGATATATCGAAGGTCTTTTGATTAATCGAAAATGGTCCACAACTGTCCAGTGAGTTTTTCTCAAAAAACTAATAATTTTCAATATATAGAAGGTCTTTCGATTAATCCAAAAAGGTATTTTACCTTTAGCTACGGATTATAACCGTAGCCATAACTGTAATCTGTGCCAGTCTATGAAATTTTTTATTTTTATTATTTTTTATTTTATTTTTTACATGGAGATATTTATTCTACCTACAATTTTCTTTAATACATATTTATAAAAATACATATATATAGGCATATAAAAAAAAATTCCCTTTTTTTTTTCATTTATTTCTTTATTCATTTAACAAGAATATCTTCCAAACCAAAATTATTTACTTGACGTACCATATATGATTTTGGGGTAGGAAAACCTACTTTAGCCAACTAACCTTGTTATTTTCCAAGATTCAATTAGGTCGATGGTCAAAAATTCATTTTATTCACTTCGCAAACAATTTCAATAAGTTTGCGGTCAATTTCATTCATTTCACGGTCCAATCGCTGCACTTCACGGTCATTTCCATGCATATCACGGTCATTCCCACCTATTCCGTGTTGATTCAAGGTCATTTCGACGCATTTTACGGTCATGACCCTTCACTTCACGGTCATTTCGACGCATTTCACGGTCAATTCGCTTCACTTCACGATCATTTCCATGCATATCACGGTCATTCCCACATATTCCGTGTTGATTCACAGTCATTTCGACGCATTTTACGGTCATACCCCCTCACTTCACGGTCATTTTCGCACATTTCACAGTCAATTCGCTTCATTTCACGATCATTTCCAGGCATTTTACGGTCATTCCCACATATTCCGTGTTGATTCACGGTCATTTCGACACATTTCACGGTCATACCCCTTCACTTCACGGTCATTTCGACGCATTTCCCGGTCAATTCGCTTCGCTTCACTTCACGATCATTTCCATGCATTTCACGGTCATTCCCACATATTCCGTGTTGATTCGCGGTCATTTCGACGCATTTCACGGTCATACCCCTTCACTTCATGGTCATTTCGACGCATTTCACGGTCAATTCGCTTCACTTCACGATCATTTCCATGCATTTTACGGTCATTCTCACATATTCCGTGTTGATTCACGGTCATTTCGACGCATTTCACGGTCACACCCCTTCACTTCACGGTCATTTTCGTGCATTTCACGGTCAATTCGCTTCACTTCACGATCATTTCCATACATTTCACGGTCATTCCCGCATATTCCATGATGATTTACGGTCATTTCGACGCATTTCCCGGTCAATTCGCTTCACTTCACGATCATTTTCATGAATTTCACGGTCAATCCCGCATATTCCGTGTTGATTCATGGTCATTTCGACGCATTTCACGGTCATTTTCGCGCATTTCACGGTCAATTCGCTTCAGTTCACGATCATTTCCATGCATTTTACGGTCATTCCCGTATATTCCGTGTTGATTCACGGTCATTTCGACGCATTTCACGATCATACCCCTTCACTTCACAGTCATTTCGATGCATTTCACGGTCAATTCGCTTCACTTGACGATCATTTCCATGCATTTCACGGTCATTCCTGCATATTCCGTGTTGATTCACGGTCATTTCGACGCATTTCACGGTCATACCCCTTCACTTCTCGGTCATTTCGGCGCATTTCCCAGTCAATTTGCTTCACTTCACGATCATTTCCATGCATTTCACGGTCATTCCCGCATATTCTGTGTTGATTCACGGTCATTTCGACGCATTTCACGGTCATACCCCTTCACTTCACGGTCATTTCGCCGCATTTCACAGTCAATTCGCTTCACTTCACGATCATTTCCATGCATTTCACGGTCATTCCCACATATTCCGTGTTGATTCACGGTCATTTCGACGCATTTCACGGTCACACCCCTTCACTTCACGGTCATTTCCGCACATTTCACGATCAATTCGCTTCACTTCACGATCATTTCCATGCATTTCACGGTCATTCCCGCATATTCCATGTTGATTCACGGTCATTTCGACGCATTTCACAGTCATACCCCTTCACTTCACGGTCATTTCGATGCATTTCACGTTCAATTCGCTTCACTTCACGATCATTTCCATGCATATCACGGTCATTCTTGCATATTCCGTGTTGATTCACGGTCATTTCGACGCATTTTACGGTCATACCCCCTCACTTCACGGTCATTTTCGCGCATTTCACAGTCAATTCGCTTCATTTCACGATCATTTCCAGGCATTTCACGGTCATTCCCACATATTCCGTGTTGATTCACGGTCATTTCGACGCATTTCACGGTCATACCCCTTCGCTTCACGGTTATTTTCGCGCATTTCACAGTCAATTCGCTTCACTTCACGATCATTTCCATGCATTTCACGGTCAATCCCGCATATTCCGTGTTGATTCACGGTCATTTCGATGCATTTCACGGTCAATTCACCTCACTTCACGGTCAAATCTCCTCACTTCACGACCATTTCCATGCATTTTACGATCATATTTGCATATTCCTTATTGATTCACGGTCATTTCAACGCATTTCGCGGTCCCACGTCTTCACTTCACGGTCACTTTTGCGCATTTCGCAGTCCAATCGCTTTACTTCACCCGCATTTCCATGCATATCAGGGTCATTCCTGCATTTTCTGTGTTGATTCATGGTCATTTCGACGCATTTCGCGGTCTCACGTCTTCACTTCACGGTCACTTCCGTGCATTTTGCGGTCCAATCGCTTCACTTCACCCCTATTTCCATGCATATCACGGTCATTCCCGCCTATTCCCTGTTGATTGACGGTCATTTCGACGCATTTCGCGGTCATGACCCTTCACTTCATGGTCACTTCCGCGCATTTCGCAGTCCAATCGCCTCACTTCACCCCCATTTCCATGCATATCACGGTCACTCCCACCTTTTCCGTGTTGATTCACGGTCATTTCGATGCATTTCGCGGTCATGACTCTTCACTTCATGGTCACTTCCGCGCATTTCGCGATCCAATTGCCTCACTTCATAATCATTTCCATGGATATCACCGTCACTCCCGCCTATTCCGTGTTGATTCACAGTCATTTCGACGCATTTTACGATCATGACCCTTCACTTCATGGTCACTTCCGCGCATTTTGCGGTCCAATCGCCGTGAAGTGAAGAGAATTGACCGTGAAATGCTTAGAAATGACCGTGAAGTGAAGTGAATTGACCGTGAAATGCTTGGAAATGGTCGTGAAGTGAAGTAAATTGACCGTGAAGTACGTAGAAATGACCGTGAATCAACACGGAATATGCAGGAATGACCGTGATATGCATGGAAATGATCGTGAAGTGAAGCGAATTGACCGTGAAATGTATCGAAATGACCGTGAAGTGAAGAGGTATGACCGTGAAATGCGTCAAAATGACCGTGAATCAACACGGAATATGTGGGATTAACCGTGAAATGCATGGAAATGATCGTGAAGTGAAGCGAATTGACCGGGAAATGCGTCGAAATGACCGTGAAGTGAAGGGGCGTATGACCGTGAAATGCGTCGAAATAACCGTGAATAAACACGGAATATGCGGGAATGACCGTGAAATGCATGGAAATGATCGTGAAGTGAAGCGAAGCGAATTGATATTGAAATGCGCGGAAATGACCGTGAAATGCGTCGAAATGACCGTGAATCAACACGGAATATGCGGGATTGGCCGTGAAATGCATGGAAATGATCGTGAAGTGAAGCGAATTGACCGTGAAATGCGCGAAAATGACCGTGAAGTGAAGGGGTATGACCGTGAAATGCGTCGAAATGACCGTGAATCAACACGGAATATGCAGGAATGACCGTGATATGCATGGAAATGATCGTGAAGTGAAGCGAATTGACCGTGAAATGCATCGAAATGACCGTGAAGTGAACGGGTATGACCGTGAAATGCGTCGAAATGACCGTGAATCAACACGGAATATGCGGGAATGACCGTAAAATGCAAGGAAATGATCGTGAAGTGAAGCAAATTGACCGTGAAATGCGCGGAAATGACTGTGAAGTGAATGGGTGTGACCGTGAAATGCGTCGAAATGACTGTGAATCAACACGGAATATGTGGGAATGACCGTAAAATGCATGGAAATGATCGTGAAGTAAAGCAAATTGACCGTGAAATGCATCGAAATGACCGTGAAGTGAATGGGTATGACTGTGAAATGCGTCGAAATGACCGTGAATCAACACGGAATATGCGGGAATGACCGTGAAATGCATGAAAATTATCGTGAAGTGAAGTGAATTGACCGTGAAATGCGCGAAAGTGACCGTGAAGTGAAGGGGTATGACCGTGAAATGCGTCGAAATGACCGTGAATCAACACGGAATATGCGGGATTGACCGTGAAATGCATGGAAATGATCGTGAAGTGAAGCGAATTGACCGAAAAATGCGTCGAAATGACCGTGAATCAACACGAAATATGCGGGAATGACCGTGAAATGCATGGAAATGATCGTGAAGTGAAGCGAATTGACCGTGAAATGCGCGAAAATGACCGTAAAGTGAAGGGGTGTGACCGTGAAATGCGTCGAAATGATTGTGAATCAACACGGAATATGTGGGAATGACCATGAAATGCATGGAAATGATCGTGAAGTGAAGGAAATTGACCGTGAAATGCTTCGAAATGACCGTGAATCAACACGGAATATGTGGGAATGACCGTGAAATGCATGGAAATGATCGTGAGGTGAAGCGAATTGATCAAGAAATGCGTCGAAATGACCGTGAAGTGAAGGGGTATGACCGTGAAATGCGTCGAAATGACCGTGAATCAACACGAAATATGTGGGAATGACTGTGAAATGCATGGAAATGATCGTGAAATGAAGCGAATTGACCGTGAAATGTGCGAAAATGACCGTGAAGTGAAGGGGTATGACCGTGAAATGCATCGAAATGACTGTTAATCAACACGGAATATGCGGGATTGACCGTGAAATGCATGGAAATGATCGTAAAGTGAAATGAATTGACCGTGAAATGCCTAAAAATGACCGTGAAGTGAAGGGGTGATCGTGAAGTGAAGCGAATTGACCGTGAAATGCGCGGAAATGACCGTGAAGTGAATGGGTGTGACTGTGAAGTGCGTCGAAATGACCGTGAATCAACACGGAATATGTGGGAATGACCGTAAAATGCATGAAAATGATCGTGAAGTAAAGCAAATTGACCGTGAAATACATCGAAATGACCGTGAAGTGAAGGGGTATGACCGTGAAATGCGTCGAAATAACCGTGAATCAACGCGAAATATGCGGGAATGACCGTGAAATGCATGAAAATGATCGTGAAGTGAAGTGAATTGACCGTGAAATGCGCGAAAGTGACCGTGAAGTGAAGGGGTATGACCGTGAAATGCGTCGAAATGACCGTGAATCAACACGGAATATGCGGGATTGACCGTGAAATGCATGGATATGATCGTGAAGTGAAGCGAATTGACCGAAAAATGCGTCGAAATGACCGTGAATCAACACGAAATATGCGGGAATGACCGTGAAATGCATGGAAATGATCGTGAAGTGAAGCGAATTGACCGTGAAATGCGCGAAAATGACCGTGAAGTGAAGGGGTGTGACCGTGAAATGCGTCGAAATGACTGTGAATCAACACGGAATATGTGGGAATGGCCGTGAAATGCATGGAAATGATCGTGAAGTGAAGCGAATTGACAGTGAAATGCGTCGAAATGACCGTGAATCAACACGGAATATGTGGGAATGACCGTGAAATGCATGGAAATGATCGTGAAGTGAAGCGAATTGACCGAGAAATGCGTCGAAATGACCGTGAAGTGAAGGGGTATGACCGTGAAATGCGTCGAAATGACCGTGAATCAACACAGAATATGTGGGAATGACTGTGAAATGCATGGAAATGATCGTGAAATGAAGCGAATTGACCGTGAAATGCGCGAAAATGACCGTGAAGTGAAGGGGTATGACCGTGAAATGCGTCAAAATGACCGTGAATCAACACGGAATATGTGCGAATGACCGTGATATGCATGAAAATGATCATGAAGTGAAGTGAATTGACCGTGAAATGCGTCGAAATGACCGTGAAGTGAAGGGGTATGACCGTGAAATGCGTCGAAATGACCGTGAATCAACACGGAATATGTGGGAATGACTGTGAAATGCATGGAAATGATCGTGAAATGAAGCGAATTGACCGTGAAATGCGCGAAAATGACCGTGAAGTGAAGGGGTATGACCGTGAAATGCATCGAAATGACTGTTAATCAACACGGAATATGCGGGATTGACCGTGAAATGCATGGAAATGATCGTAAAGTGAAATGAATTGACCGTGAAATGCCCAAAAATGACCGTGAAGTGAAGGGGTGATCGTGAAGTGAAGCGAATTGACCGTGAAATGCGCGGAAATGACCGTGAAGTGAATGGGTGTGACTGTGAAATGCGTCGAAATGACCGTGAATCAACACGGAATATGTGGGAATGACCGTGAAATGCATGGAAATGATCTTGAAGTGAAGCGAATTGACCGAGAAATGCGTCGAAATGACCGTAAAGTGAAGGGGTATGACCGTGAAATGCGTCGAAATGACCGTGAATCAATACGGAATATGTGGGAATGACTGTGAAATGCATGGAAATGATCGTGAAATGAAGCGAATTGACCGTGAAATGCGCGAAAATGACCGTGAAGTGAAGGGGTATGACCGTGAAATGCGTCAAAATGACCGTGAATCAACACGGAATATGTGCGAATGACCGTGATATGCATGAAAATGATCGTGAAGTGAAGTGAATTGACCGTGAAATGCATCGAAATGACCGTGAAGTGAAGGGGTATGACCGTGAAATGCGTCGAAATGACCGTGAATCAACATGGAATAGGTGGGAATGACCGTGATATGCATGGAAATGACCGTGAAGTGCAGCGATTGGACCGTGAAATGAATGAAATTGACCGCAAACTTATTGAAATTGTCTGCGAAGTGAATGAAATGGATTTTCGACCATCGACCTAATGGAATCTTGGAAAATAACAAGGTTAGTTGGCTAAAGTAGCTTCTCCTACCCAAAATCATATAGGGTACGTCAAGTAACTAATTTTGGTTTGAAAGATATTTTTGTTAAATGAATAAAGAAATAAATGAAAAAAAAAAAAACGGAAAAAAATTTTATATGCCTATATATATGTATTTTTATAAATATGTATTAAAGAAAATTGTAGGTAGAATAAATATCTCCATGTAAAAAATAAAATAAAAAATAAAAAAATAATAATAAATTTCATAGACCGGTAGAGACTACAGTTATGGCTACGGTTATCATCCGTAGCTAAAGGTAAAATACCTTTTTCAATTTATCAAAAGACCTTTAATATATCGAAAATTGTTGGATTTTTGAAAAAAACTCGCTGAACAGTTCTGGACCATTTTCGATTAATCGAAAGACCTTGGATATATCGAAGTAATTTTTTATTTTTATTTTTTAAAAAAAAAAAATTTGCTGTTGTAATCTCACCGCTTTTTTGTGGGTCCTATTATGAGGTATGTGTTATATCCAAACGGTCCATATTTTTGGCGAACTCGTATTAAGGTTTGAGATGAAAAATAAGACAGATCTAGCTATCAAGTGGACCACACTATTAAAGGCTGTGGATGATTAAACGTCTACCATTGAAACCCTTTTAGGGGTCACAGAAGTTTTGGATAGTTATGAAACTTGTTTTTCCACTTCATCCTGGTCTTTGTGACCTTATGAATAGATTGGATGGAAAATAAATGTTACGGTGGACCTTACAAAATTTTTAACGGTGAAAATCAATTTTATGTTGTTCTTTGTGGTGTGGTCCAGTTGATCTTTGAATATGATTTTTTTTTTTTTTAGATAATGGTCCGAAATGATCTCGAAATATGGATGAACATTGTGGATATAATAAATACATAACTGTGGGGCCATGTAACGTTGATCACTTTTGAACCGTTCGTACAACTCGGAGTTCGAGGAGCGTCAGCGCTCTTCTTCCCGCTTGAAAGAAAAGGTAGGGGCATTTTCGACCTTTGGCGAGGCGTCTGTACAGCTGGGGCGTATTCTCGCAAAGGAAAATGAGGTGGGCGTAGTTTGCTAATTGGGCCATAAATGGGTCGTACACTCGCAATTTTCTCTAAAATTATTTTTGTTCTTTGGTATTATATTAATTTTAGTTACGGTGCTCTCACGTGGGTAAATATAGTAATTTGGATTGAAATATTTTAATCAAAATATCACACGTGTAGAAAAATTCACTAGAATACTTCAAATAAGTAGGATGGAATTGAAACACCAGATGAGAATTATTTCCATTAAAAAGCTCCGAGTACCTGTGGCACATCCACCGTACATGTGGCATTTACATAAGCCAATCTAGATCATCTAAGCCGTGGGCCCCCTTATGGATGAGGGGAACCACAAAAATATCATACTAATAGGCTAATTCGACCGTCCAGTTTTTCCGTTTGAATTTGGATTCTTGTTGTTTCCTTTCTACCCGTCCATTTGATTGTCATCAAGTAAGGATTGTCTAATTGATATGTAATTTTTAGATTTATCTCAATCCATCAGTGGGCCCACAATTTGGATGGTCACGATGGGTGTTCGTGTATGCCACGACCAACACGGATGTGTTGCTATGCTCCCATAATGAAACTCAACTCCTACAACAGTCTCAGCCCGGCCCATTAGCTAAAAAAAGGTGGAGACATCTGTGGCCCATGAAGTGATTTTTGGGTCATTCCATCATTATATTGGGACTCACTTGATTCATGGGTTGGATGGCACGTTCACAATAAGGTGGACCACACACGCTCATTGATCGAACCGTAGATCACTCACACATGCTACAGGTTCACAGAAAAGGTGGTATGTTAATTGGATGGTGGCCTTAGGTGATCAGTTCTCTGCAATGGGGGGCCTGTGCAATGAAAAGCTACGTGGGGCCCAAACTAATGTTGTGTGACATCCACTCCATCAATCATCAGCGCAAGCAGACGTGTAATTAACCAAAATGTCAATCCAAAACTTAAGTAAATCACACTGCAATCGAATATGTGGACGTCTCTGTTGAAATGTTCTTGGGTCCTAATGAGATTTAGATCAGGCTGACATTTGGTTTTCCATTCATCCTGGTGGGACTCAGCTTATCAACGGTCAGATGAAAATATCCAAACATCATGGTGGACTTGAGGAATGTTTCAACGGTGGGTATGTGTCACCATCCCGACTATTTCCTGAGGTGTGGCCCACCTAAGTTTTGGAGTAGCCTGATTTTCGGGCTCACTATGTTACATGGGCTGGAGGAAATGCTGGAAAGGGTCAATGTCGTGCATTATGGTGGGCCCCACGGAGCTTTTTTCTTTTTTATGTGCTCCCACCAACAAATGTTGTAGGGAAACTGCCGTCCTCTTAACATTTACTCAAACAAGTTCCAAGAATTAGAGGTCAGGTGCGTTTAGAATATTTTATTTTAGAACTGTAACTTAAGAGAGTGGGTTCTGCAGTTTAATAGCTCTAATTTCAGTTAATACATGTAACATGTACATCAAGTGTGATCGCTGCACGAGTACCAGATAGGTTTCTAAATTTCTAATTTGGAGCGGCCATTCACATCCAAAAGCTGCCAGACTCATCTGAGTTTGCCAACTCATCGAGTCAATCCAGCTGATCAAGCCTTGGGCTGAGTCCGGTACACAGCTAGTTTACTACACAACTCAGCTCTAAAACCAGCGGGAGTTGAGTTGACTTGGCTGAGTTCCAAGACGAGTCAATCTGTTTTTGAACTACGGATCATAGTATCAAAGCATAAAATATTAAACATATCTCTCACTCTAAAGAGAGATTAATGCAGCCCACATTGTCACATCAGCCCACTGCATATGATTATAGTCTATGCCAGCTCACTACATATCGTTATAACCCATGTTTATATTAATTTTTAAAACTATCACATTTTTTGAAATGATATAACCGTTCCCTTTAGGATTCTAATTGATTGAGACTAGTAGCTAACTTTTTAGGAAGTAATTAGCCATCCATGTTCTCCGTACAGTTCTCACTTTCTTTTATAAAGAAAAGTTATATATGTTGGGGATTTGTGTTGCGGAATCACACAGATCTAGATCTAGGATAGCAATCCAATGTCACCAAGTACACACAAGAGAACACAAAGATTTGACGTGAAAAATCCTTACGGAAAAAAAAAAAAAAAAAAACTACGACACAAAGCGACAAACTTCCACTATGAAAATAGAAATTACAAAGAAAGAGGACTTACTCGATTCAAACAACCTCGAATTTCACCCTTACTACACCCTTTAGAAATCTTAAAACTCTTTTAGGAACCCTTGGAACTCCTTTAGAAAGCCTTAGAATATCTTAGAATAGCCCTAGGGATCCCTATTTATAGTTTAGGTAACTTCTCTTTCGCACCCTTGCGAAACCGCTTCAAATTTACGCAGTCCGCACCAAATCCGTGCAAGAATTTGCGTAACCTCGACTAGTCGAGCCGAGGCCTCGACTGGCCGAGGGACCCCCTCGACCGGTCGAGCATCCCAGACACCCAAAACATGTGTTCACTGGACTTTAAGTCGAGCATGCCTCGACTAGTCGAGCGGCCCACTCGACCGGTCGAGCCAGGCCCTCGACCGGTTGAGCAGCCCCAGAATGTTGAAGGCTTTAATGTCTGACAACAATCTCCACCAAGTCCTCAACATTCAACTGTATAGCTTCTTGACCTCTTCTCTTATCTCTGCATCACATCATAGCTTCTCGTGCACACTCCGTCCTTCTTTTATGTCATCGTCAAGCCCAAAGAAGTTACACAGAACTTGAACTTCTCTACAGGAACGATCTAGGTGATTATGTCTGCCGGATCGAAATTCACGTGCTCAACCACCTTTACTCATGTCTTCTCAAAAGGAAAGACGTGGTCTTCTTACCATCTCACCGTTACCCAATATTGTTTGTCGGGGTACTTGCTCACAACACTGATAGCCTGTGAAATAACCGGTCTAATCCAGAACATGGCATACACTGTCAACCGTATTCGAATAAGGCTCATGAGATATCCTGATCTTTCTCATCGGTTTTAGGACATGCCCTGAGGAAAACTTGAGGAGAGACGCGTAGAGAACACTCTTCGGCTTTACATGGTCTATCACTTCCTTGATCAATACCTACCTAAGGTATTCTGCCTGAGATAACCAAAGCCTACTCTTGTTTCAGTCTCAACGCCGAGAACCATCTTTGTAGCCCCCCGATCCTTCATCATGAATGTCCCACTTAACTGAGTCTTTAGTACATCGATTTCAAACATGTCATAATTGGCGATCTACATGTCATCAATTTCTGACTCACCATGAAGGAATCAAACCACTACCTAGGCAACAGGTCGAACCACGACCTCCTGCAAAGTCTTTTCTCAACCCCTTTAACTTCGAACCGCTCTGGTTGCGTCATGTAGATCTGTTCTTCACTTTTCCTTACAGAAGTGTAGACTCCACATCCATCCTTCCAGCTCAAGATCATATTGGCCAACCAGCATCAATCACGGATCTAGTAGAAATCTGTTATACCGTCGGCGTGAGTATCTCTGAGAAGTCGATCCCTTCTCTCTGAGCATAACCCTTCGCTACTAACCTCGTCATGTATTTATGTTATATCTTCCTAAAGATCCACCTGCATCCAACCACTCTCCAGCCCACTGGAAGCTCTACTCGCTCCCATGTGTCGATCTGGTACAATGATTCCATCATATCACCCATAGTCACCTTCCACTTCTCAGCACCAGGCTCACCTAGAGCCATCAGAATAGAAGACGGATCCTCCTGCAATATTGGAGTCGTCCATGTACCTCACCGATATCCTGTGATCATGTCGTGTGATTCTTCTCACAGGTGGCTGCTCCACGTGCTCTGTATCCCTGTCCGCACGTCTCAGTCTTCCTGCCCTATCCGCTTATGTGGCCATGTCCAGCATGTCACACACGTGCAGAGGTGGAATCTGTTACATCCACTGCAGCTCCACCTTTTGAAGTGCTCCCGATCAACCTGTATAAGTTACCAAGTCGTTGCGCTTTCACGATTACCCGTGCCCCTTTAAATACCTTAAGAGCACCATCAATACCTGTGAACTTTCAGCCCTTTGTCTCAAGTACACCAAGAGAAATCAGATTCTTCTTCATGTCAGGAACGTGCCTCACATTAGTCCGGGTACGCTCTATCCCATTAAACATTTTGATGCGCACCGTACCAATAGCCACAACATTACTGGCAATGTCATTGCCCATAAATACATGTCCACCATCGCACTCCCTGTAGCTGGTGAACCAACTCCGATGAGGAGTCATATGAAAAGATGCCCCTGTGTGTAGCATCCACTCATCCTTACGATCGTTATATGGTCGCCTGAACGAAGATATAGACAAAACATCACCATCACATCTACTCGATCCATCTAATGTGGCAGCATCTCCCTGTACGAAGCCTCAGAATCTTATCTCTTCGATTTAGAATTTTCACAATCCTTCTTCACATGTTCTTCCTTCCCACAATTCTAGCACTTTACCTTCCCTTTGCCCTTACCCTTGAATTTGGACCTAGAACCTGAAGAATTTATACCTTGTTCAAAATTCTTACCCCTTGTAAGCAGTGCCTCAGAAGATATCTCCATGTCGACGTTTAGCTTTCTCATAACCTTCCCTTGAAGAGCCGAGATAACGGTGTCGACACTCAGGGTTTTATTCGTTGAGCACATTGTGTCCTTGAATGACTCATAAGACGCCGGAAGAGAATTTTGCAACATACATGCTTGTTCTTCATCTTTCATCACTTCCTCCACATCCAGCAATTTACAAATTAATTTATTAAAGTTGTTGATGTGAGCCTCCAAATATCCACCCTCTGTCATCTTAAAGTTATATCACTGCCGCTTCAAGTGTAGGCGATTTTCAGAGGATTTTTTCGCATAGACATCCTCTAATTTCGCCCATAACTTCGCCGTAGTTTTCTCCCTCATGACGTTGTAGAGAACCTTATCCGTGAGACATAAACGGATCAATAATAAAGCTTTTTATCAAGAGTATTACAATCATCATCAGTTATAGTAGACTTTCGCTCTTCAAGAGCATCATCCTCACCTTGCTTGATTAAGGAACTCATCATTTTGATCTTCCATAACTCAAAATTATTTTTCCCTGAGTTTTTCTCAATCTCGTACCTAATATTTGCCATTATTACTAACCCCTCATATTCAGATTTGTGCCCCAACGATTGCTCTGATATCACTTGTTGGGGATTTGTGCTGCGAAATCACACAGATCTAAATATAGGATAGTAATCCAATGGCACCAAGCACACACAAGAAAACACAAAGATTTAACACGGAAAACCCTTGCGGAAAAAAACCACGGCACAAAGCGACAGATCTCCACTATAAAAATAAAAATTACAAAGAGAGGACTTACCCGATTCGAACAACCTCGAATCTCACCCTTGTTACACCCTTTAGAAACCCTAAAACAATTTTAGGAACCCTTGAAACTTCTTTAGAAAGCCTTAGAATATCTTAGAATAGCCCTAGGGACCCCTATTTATAGTTTAGGCAACTTTCCTTTCGCACCCTTGCGAAACCACCTCAAATTTACGCAGTCCGTACCAAATCCGCTCAAGAATCTGCGTTACCTCGACTAGTCGAGCCGATTTCTCGATCGGTCGATGGACCCCCTCGATCGGTTGAGTCATCCCCTCAACCGGTCGATCATCCTGGACACCCAAAACATGTGCTCACTGGACTTTGAGTCGAGCGGCCTACTCAACCGGTCGAGCCAGGCCCTCGACCGATCAAGCAACCCCAGCATGTTGAAGGCTTTAACGTCTGACAATAATATAAAGTTAAATTTTGAATCGCGCCTAGTCTAACAAGCAATATACAACGCTTTGTGTTAGCCCGTGGTTCTCCATTTAACCCATGCGTAGGATGCTTGAATAGACTATAAGAACTTTCTTTTAGATTGACAAGTGTTTTAGTTGTTCGATCAACACGATCAAATCGTCAACAAATATAAAACTAATTATCATAATTGGGTGTAAGATCTTGGACTTCAACTGTTAATTTTGTTCTTTAATATTTAAAAAATAATCATCTCTAACTGCAATTATTAAATGCTATAATGATTAATGAGAGGAAGTTGGTTCCTCAGCAATGTTTGTTAATTCAAGAAGGGATAGTCGCATGCCTAACAATGCCTTCCAAAAAGTGGGAAAATCTCGATTTTGTGATATTTTCTTTAGTATTTTATAAGAAGTTCTAATTCAATAAAGTTGTTTATTCTCTAGGCTGACATTCTTCAGGGTGTACCCGCATCCATTATTGGGATTTGGACATCAAAATCATATTCAATTGATAACCAGAGTGCATCGACAGATTAAAGAGGGGTGTCCATGGACCATCAGTGATGGGTGTCTAGTGATTAATATTCGGAATGGCCCCTAGTGATTGAACAGGTGTCTTTACTTTGATAATTTTTAGCCATAGATAATGAGTCATGAGTCATGTATATGGAAACCATTTCCAAACTCTCAACACGTAACTACAACGTACTTTTCTCTGTCATTTCTTCATATTTCCTTTCAACCCCATTAGTGAAAGCCAAAGCTACCCCATATATACCAAAGTTTGGTTCTTTCTTTGGTTATCTTAGCATTGCATGGTAATGACAAAAGACCAATTTCATTATATTTGGTAGGGATTGTGGCAATACTAGTATATGTTATTAGCCCTTTAAATTCTCTATGAAAATTTCTATACAACATATCTTTTTTAGCACAACAACTGGGGTTGTGTTTGTGAAAGGGCACCTTCAAACCATTTTGAAGGAGATATTTCATCCATTTACTATTTAGTCATTTCTTGAAGCACATTGGTATCGGTTGAACTAATATTCATGACATTTGACAAGATGCAACGGAATATTGCAATATTTTGCCTTACAAAGCAGCTTGCTGCCATAGAGAACTGAAGAACTTCTATTTGGGAAAGTCCAAGGTACACCTCTAGCAGACCCTACGTGTCCTTATTAAATGGTGAAAGTAGAAACACCGAAAAATATGCTAATTTTAGAATTTCAGTAATGAAATTACTTCTATGTATAATAATCACAATCACCTTAATTATACGGAAACATGAAACACGCACGAAGACAGAAAATTCCATCAAAGATGTAAATTATCAACTACAAAAAAAGAGAACACTATAAAAACCATGAGATCTCTAAATCTAGTGGATTAGAATTTCTATAGAAATAATGGTAGAGAGGAAAAAGAAACATCTCAAACCAGAACCACATACATAAAATATATAGACCTTCATTTCAAAAAATTCAATTAGAGACTAACTTCATTATCTGTTATATTATGGTGTTAATGAGGTATACCGACTTAATACACTCTTTTCTAATTAGATAAACTAATTTACACCCTCTAATCCAATAGATCCATTGTGAGACACCTGATACTATAATTATCCATGGGAGAACAATACTACACCAGGTTCATAAATGGACTAGAAATTATTCTTCCAAATCTCCAATCGCTTATCCTAAATCGTTAATTCGATCACACTCAATCGAACACATTTAATTCCATATGTGAATGTACACATATCCAAATGCTTTGATCAAGATGCTCACTTATCCACTTGTAAGATTGATTCCATTTTTTGTTATGGACATAGTAAGAAAATATAGCTATACTTGTACATATCCAGATTTCTCCTGCCTTTGCTATAAATAAACAAAATCTGTACCACTTTCCAAAGAATAAGATTACAACTATATGTGCTGGGCCTATGTGATGGGTGCATAACAACCAATCCACTCTCTATTAAAGTGCAAAATCTCATGTTTCTCCTTCGAGTGCAAAATCAGGCCTATCAAAAAATTAAGAGGGCAAAACAATATAAACTCATGCTTACACCATTAAAATTTGGGCAGTCAATGAGTTCCCAAATCTATTGGTACTTGATGGACCCAACCTGATTTTAATGGGTCCAGGTCTAATTTTTTGGAGCCGTCAAGTAATCGGGTTGAGTCCAGGTCTAACCTATCGAGACCTGGTTAAATTAGGCTCTGATCAAATTTGAGTTTGGTTTGATTAAAATCAGAAGAGGTCAGGGTCCCAGTTAACTTTAATATATATTATTCTAACAATGTATTAAGAGAGAGAAACTCACTTACACCACGTGTTGAAGTGGTACATGTGTGTAAGATCTAATCCATCCATTGAGGTGGGCCCAATGATGCAATGCTGCTATTTGAACTGAACCAACTAGATTTAAAGAATTAATAGATACCTGAACATGATAAGATTCGGATCGAACAAGACCTGGATATGAAATGACATGGATGGGGAAGAGGCGAACCCAATTAATTCCCGCATGGTACCATAGGACTCAGACCCGAACTTGACCCCTTAATACCCTTGGCTAAACTCACGTAACATGGCCCAACTGAGCTTTTCAATGGCCTTATCTTATAGGTGCCCATTAATCGTGATGGGGAGATGTTAAAAATCCAATAGATGAAAAGGGCCCAACGCATAATCTATAATTTGAAAGGTTTTAATGTTTGGGCGTCCCCGTTCCAACGGTTCCTATGGTGTGACCCACCTGTATTTTGGATCAGTCTAATTTTGCTTCTAAACGAGAGATGAATTTCAAGGGCTGGTGGCTCCATGTCTGTACTTGTGGAGGGATGTGGATTGCCCACCACCCAAACACAGAGCCTACAGTAATGTTTGTGAGAAATTCACCCCATCTCAGCTTATGTTAGGACATGAGCCGACAAATGAGGCAGCTTGAAAACTCAATTGGGTCATACGATAGGAAATAGTGAGGATTGAATGCACCCACTGAATGATTTTTGTCTTTCAGTTTATTCTAGTGGGAATGACGTTATGAACCGTTTGAATGGAATACAAACATCATCGTCGACCCTATAAAGGTTTCAATGGTAGGCACTGTACTCTCCACTTTATAATATCATATGGCTCACTAGAGTTTTTTATCAGCAACATTTTTAGGCTCATGTACTTGCATAAGTTTGCTAAATAAATGGATGTGATAGATTTCTCAGATAATGGGCCTCACCTAACTTAGTTTGGGTTGTTGGGTTTTAGGCAATATAAAAAAACGTAGAGTGGGATGTTATAAGAGATGCGTTATTTGAAGTCGTTCGGTCTAATATGGGGCTCAATCAAATCCTTCTAGGTGGCAGTGGATCTAAGGTACATACATCACTGTGGGCCCCACAATCAGGGAGCCCTTACGTGGTGACTTTGTTACCACCAACGTCCATGTGGTGACCTAAGGTGGCAGGAATTGATTGGCCACAAATGAGCCCCATAAAGCATAGTTTGACCTTGTTAGGTTGATTATATACTCAACTGGGCCGGACGCGGATTGGGTACTACCCCGGCCTGTCCAGAGCTCCGAACAGGCTGGGTTCTGAGAGGCTAACCTGATGTATGGGTTTATCCACACCGATCATCAATTTTTCCATATTATTTTAGAGCATAAGACTAAAAATGAGACATATCCAACGCTCAAGTGGACCACACAGTAGGAGTTAAACGCCTACTATTAAAAACTTTTTGGGAGCCGTAGAAATTTTGGATTAATCTGACATTTATGTTTTACTCTCATTAGGGTACATGTGACCTTATGAACAGGTCGGATGGAAAGTAAACATCATGTTGAGCCATTGGAAGATTTCAACGGTGGACGACATTATTACCGCTGCTTCCCATGGTGTGGTCCACTTGAGCATTGAATCTGTCTAAAATTTTTTTGGCTTTTACCTTAAAATTATATGAAAAAATGGATGGATAGTGTGGATAAAACCATACATAATGGTGGTCTCCACAGAGCCCCGAGCTCGGAATAGGCGGCATACTACCCAATCCGCGTAATGGCCATCAGCAACAAGTGGCCTGATGAAATTACACCACGTCAGGTCACCAGCATATCCGTGGTGGCCGGGTCAGTAGGCGGTCCGCTACCGAGTAATTCTACCACAGTTGTAAATAGGAATAGGCCTCCAAAAGTAATAAAGCTGGAGACTATAGTAGAGATGAGAATGAGATTGAGAAGTAATAAAGCAAGAGAGTAGTCTAAACTACCCTCGCACGGGTCCACTTTGAAATCGGACCAAGTCACACGTGTTTGTCATCTGAGCAGCTCCCAGGCGATCCTCACCAAGCAAGTTGCTTCATCCAAAATCAAGCCAACATAATCATCACATGAGCCAAACTGACACATTGCCCAATTTCTCTCGACCATCCATTTACCATGTATAGAAATGGCCCACCTTCTAATCATACAGTGCTGATTTTTCGTACATGGCATCACATGAGATTACGTTGCCCTGCAGCCTGGAGGATCTGTATAAGGGGACCACGAGGAAGATGCAGATTTCGAGGGAGATTGCGGATGCAAGCAGGTTAGTTTTCCCTTCTATCTTACTTTTATTTTCGATTGGGATGTGTTCTCCAAGCATTTCCTTATTATTATTATGTGGGTATTCTCTGTTTTTGGGTATTGATTAATGGGAATGTGCTTTAATGATTTTTTTTTTTACCTTTTTATGTGTGGGTAGTTTATGCTCATTCCATGTTTTCAGATGTTGTTTGAATGTTCTATGATGTGGGTTTTGTTTGTTTTTTGATAGTGTAGTGGGTGCTGCTGCCTTTTCGTGTTCGTGTTGTGTATATGTAGCGGGTGGTTTATAATCATTTAATGTGATTTGGTTTTTTTTTTTTTTTTTTTTTTTTTTTTTTTGTAGATTGGTACTAGAAGAGTAGTCTGAATAGATTGAAAATGGAATTGGCATTTGTTGTTGTTGTTGTTGTTGTCATCATCATCATCTACTATAGATCCGTTCTGTTGAGAATGTTTTATCTTATACCTGTTTTGGTTAATTAGTGCCAAATATAGTGTTTATAACTTTATCTTGTTATGTTTGATTATATTGTTGCGAGGATTCAACATTTCCAATGTTTCTGTTGCTTTGCTTTGAGGAGCCTTGAGTGGTTTGCTAGTTGGATCTCGCTCTTCCTTAAACAGAATCACAGTTTTTCTTCTCAAGTCAAAATGTGATGTTTGAAACTTTTGGCAGCCATTTTCAAGTTCCATTAATTCACTTGCTGTCACAAAATATGGGGTGTATGCATATGTTCTTGCTCAAATGTCATAGTAGTAGAAATCTCTCAATTCAGAGAGAGTAACTTGATGGAATGAAGCTTGCATAATGTAGGGTTACAAAGTCTCCCACTAAGGTGTTTTTATTATTTTCTCATGTTGTATGAAGTTGTTAGTCTGTATATGAGGAATTATGATGTCCTGTGCAGTGGATCGAGTACATTTTGGCCCATGTTTTTATGGACCAGGCCATCCATCCAATGGTCCCCACTGCAGATGGGAATATCCTAGGCATTCGATCAGTTGCCTACAAATAGTCAGTGGAGAATAAAAAGCAACGGTCCACAATCAGTGGAAACTAAGCCAAAAAATCAATTGTCTGGGATTTTGCAATTTGGGAGATTTTAGTCATGCCATGGCAGGGCCAGTCAGATCAATACCTAACAACTTCAGTGCAACTTGAATGCATTATTATTAAAGAGCCTACAATTGATGGTACCCAGTCCTTTTGAACTGTTTCATTCCTGAAAATGAGTTCATCTCATTGTAGTTAATCCCAATTATGTATTAGAGATGATGACAGCTGGTTTTTAATTGGGTTGTCAATGGGCCGGGCCTGGAGTTGGCTTCAGCCCCAATTTTGAAATGTTTGGGCCAGGCCTATTCAAAAATTTTATTTTGGCCAGGCCCATTGACAGCCCTAGTTATCAAGATTATTTTTAATCCATAGTACCTTACCAAAAAGGAATATGATCTCTAATACAAAATTATGATTAACTAAAATGGGATGGACTCATTTTTAGGTGTCTACCAAACAGGCGCTTAGTTTGCACTCCCAATCTAGATGTTGGTTTCTCAAAGTAAGAATCTACCAAGTTGTAGTAGCTGGAAATAGCAAGCAAACATGTTATTTATAGGCAGTCCTGCTTCCATTTTCAGATGCATTCTTTATACTTGCACTAGTTATCCCAAGTTCTAGACTTCCTTTATTTTACCAATTACAATACATATAAAGCAGTAAAATGGAATTTGTTGAGGGTAAATCCAAACCTTTATTTAGAGGACATGCTGTTGGGAGAATCCCCTCCTCCGTCCAGTTTTATTATATTAAGTGGCCATGAGCCTCCTTTCGCCAAGCAAATGACTCATTGGAAGGTGCTGGAGAAACATTAGATACTTTGACAGACAACCTCCATTGCAGGCCTACTACCCCAACATTGTTCTTGCCAGCCCGCATGTTACCTGTGAATGAGTACCGGCGTTGGTACTGTTACGGGTCGGTGCGCAATCCCCTTGGGCCCTTAAATCTTAGGATACAACAACAATGATACTCATTTACTAGTTGAGTTCTTTATTGTTAAAAATTCTTTAAAATATACACGTGTGCACGTGTTTCATATATGTGTGCGCGTGTGCCATTTGTGTGTGTGTGTGTGTGTATGAGAGAGAGAGAGAGAGAGAGAGAGAGAGAGAGAGAGAGAGATGTTGCCCATACAATTCAAGCTGGGTGGAAGAAATGAAGATGTTCCTCTAAAGTTTTATGTGATCGTCATGTACCACCCAAACTAAAAGAGAAATTTTATAAGATAGCTATATAAGACCAGCCATGCTTTATAGGACAGAATATTGGGCAGTTAAGGAACAACATGTTCAAAGGATTAGTGTAGTTGAAATGAAGATGTTGAGATGGATGTGGCAAGACGAGGAAGGGTAAAACTACAATTGAATGCATTCAAGGGAACTCAAGAGTAGCATCAATAAGTAATAAGATGAGGGAAAGTAGACTTAGATCTTTTGGTCATGCGCAATGGAGACCAAGGACCGCACCGGTTAGGAGTGAGTTGGCAGAAGTTGAAGGATCTAAAAGGGTAAGGGGAAGGCCCAAAAGGATGTGGATAGAGGTAATAAGAAAAGACTTGATGGCCTATAGTCTAACTGAAGGTCTGGCCCTTGATAGAGTGGAATGGTGGAATAGAGTGGAATGGCAAAACAAGATTCTTGTAGCCAACCCCAATCAATTGGAATGAGGCTTGGATGATGATGATCATGATAATTAATATTTTATTGTCTTATTACTTATTATTTTAATATAATATCTGGGTATATGGAAATTGTCTAGAATGCATCTTGCAAAACCCAAGTAGCAGGGACAAGGATATGATAATGGTGGTGATTATGAATGCTGATGTGTATTGCTGAGCCATATCCATTGTGCACACCATACCCATATTTTGTCATATCTGAATGGGTCTCCAAGGCATTCAAAGGATCTGTATTTGCTATATGAGTTGCCTTGGAGTTTTATGTGCTACCTATTATAGATGGACACCAAAAGATCCAGATCTATGTGAATTTTATGCATTAACATCATGTTTTGATATGCCACCAATTCTAAGCTATTTTGTAATATTATATGCATTACATTGGATTTTGATATGCTGCCAACTCTACACTGATACAGATTCAAGTGTTTGTATAGATTAATTACGCACAGTCGGTGTCTGCATGTTTTTTTTTTTTTTTACAGAAAAAATGGCCTCTAATACCTCATAGTTATTGTGTCCTAACATTTTTATGTTTGGAGAATGCTGCAGATTTTATTTTATTTTTTTAACAATCCTTTTTAAATGTGATGACATTTGAGAACTCATATCACCATCATCTAAGCCTTATCCCAACTAATTGGGGCTGGCTACATGAATTGTGTTCTACCATTCTTTCTGTATTTAGGACCATATCCTCAATCAAATCATAGGTCTGTAAATCTTGTTTTTACTACCTCCATTCATATGTTCTCATGTTGAATTGAGAAAAAGAGCAGCAGATGTATATCCAAGTGTGCATTTTTTCTGTAATAAGGAGACCTAGAACATTATCACTTTCTTTCACAAGACCATTATTGTACAATGAAACATTTGATTGATTATATGGTATGCCTTACTTTGGATGGGCCATATCTGAAAAGGAAAACACACATTGATTTGACAACCCTAAAACCTTCCAATTGGATGACTTTTAATGGGAAAAAAATGAATGGTTGATTGACCTTTGGCCATTTTTTTCCTAAATCCATTGGTTTTATGTTCCCATTGTTCATAAATATAATGGTTGGAATCAGGGTTTTAAGACTCGTCCGAGTAGGGTGCGACTAAGACAAGTTGACTTGGACTCAATGGGACCTGATCCGGTTTAACGTCACGAGTCAGCCCTGACTCAGAGTCACAAATAACACAGGGCCAAACGAGTTTATCCGAGTCGCCAAGTCATTTAACCATGGTTGGAATTGTTTTCTCGGTGTGATGTTTGAGACCAGGTAGATGTGACCATTGTCCGATTTACAAGCATTTGTGAGTTGTTGATAAGTTGAACGAAAAATAAGGGAATGTTGTTGTAATGCTGTTGTCTTGCCCTTCTCAAAGTATATTATCTTTTGCTTTGGGGACATTATCCTGTTGTAACCTCCATGTACCCTAATGTTCAGGAGAACCATGCCAGCGGAGGAGATCTGACAATCGAGGTCAAGCCCGGCTGGAAGAAAGGAACTAAAATCACATTCACAGAGAAGGGTATTGAACAGCCCAATGTCATCCCTGCAGATCTTGTCTTCATCATCGACGAGAAGCCACACAATGTATTCACAAGGGATGGGAATGATCTGGTCGTTACGCAGAAGATACCACTGGTTGAAGCTCTGACTGGCTCCACCGTCTATTTGACAACACTCGATGGCCGGAGCTTAACCATCCCCATCCAGTCCATAATCCATCCAAGTTATGAGGAGATTGTTCCAAGGGAAGGAATGCCGATACCCAAGGAACCAACAAAGAGAGGGAACCTTAGGATCAAGTTCAACATCTAATTCCCATCAAGGCTAACTGCGGGGCAGAAGGCTGGAATCAAGAGACTGTTGCCACCATGAGACCCATTGGGAATGGTTTTGGTTAGCTATAATGACAGTAAGTTGAAGGCTGGAATCAAGACCGTTGCTTGCCGTCTTGAGATCCCTTGTGAATGGTTTTGGTTAGCTATAATGAAATTAAGTTAAACAGAACGTGGGATTTGCATTTATGGATTGTAATTTTAGTGAGGTTACATTATGTAATAAACGCAATTTACATCTGTAGCTCTGTTGGTTGAATGTTGGAAATGATGAAGTGGAAATCTATGTAATTTGCAGCTGAGAAAAACACCCACAGCGGAAGATAGCTATGGTGGATCTTGTCACCACCTGATTTGTTATTGATATTGATGAAGGGAGTCCACTTGATTTTTCAGGAGAAACAGGCTTCAATCTGGATCCAATCCGACTGGAAGGCAACAAGGTTCACCAAGGGGTGGCAAAACAACACCCGACCTGACCTGGAAAATCACGGTTTCAGTGACCCATTTCCCATGAGTTGGCTTGAGGGTATGTTTTTGTCGACCTATAATTAAATGGGGTAGGTGTGGGTTTGCTAGGCAAGACTCAGGAAAGGTTATAAATATGGTCTTTCCTTTTCCTACCTTGCTATGTACCAACTAATTATATATTATATTGGTTATGATGGCTGTAATTTGCCTTATAGTAGGATGCGATTTTATATTAATTAGGAGTAATAAATATACTAACTATTTTTATATTGTTATGAGACGACCATTTTTTAAATTTTATTTTTAACATTTTTAATCAAATGGATTAGGTGGTTTGGGTTTGGGTTTGGGGTTGGGTTTAACCCATTTACAGTTGGGTTAGGTTGAGGATGAGATTTTTAGCCGATTTATTGAATGAATGGATCGAGTTTTAAGCTGGATCCATCGATCCAACCCATCCCATTGCCACCCCTAGGTTCACCCATCATAGACTTTTACTATGGCCATTTTTTCTGATGGATGCCCCTGGGAAACCAGCTGTATTTTTGAAATACAGGTCATATGCAAGTTGCCCTCTTTAATCTATATAATTACATCCACGTGATGACTGTTGGTAAAGATTGTTCAGGTGTTGGATTAGTGCTCATCACACAGCCCATTGCCTGAGTGAGTGTGCGCTCAACTTCTTGCTTAACCCATTTTTCTATTTTTAAAAATAAAACCCATGCTATGGGTAGAAATGGTAAGAAAGTTCTATTTATCTACATTTTCCCATCATTTTCAACTACTTTTTTCTTTTACATGAAAAGAAGACATGGACCATTAACCCAACGATTTAGCACATGAAAACTCATTTGGAGCGGCAACTCAGAGCAGCAGAAAAGTGTCTGGCGCTGGTTCACTTGGAGAACTTCTAAACAATTCAGCAGGGCAATGGGGCTCACCACACATATAGGGTCCTTTACTCCAGACTAGGGTCCTTCACTCCAGACTGTCTCTCAAGGCTGGAACTATTTGAGGTGAAATTCAATCCATTGTTGAGTTGCAAAACATCTGACAGTTTGTACTGTTGACAAAAGGGGGAGCTGTGTAACATTAGAGATGTTCTCCCTCTCTGCTTGAGCCAAAACAAATCAGTGACTCCTACATCTGCCTCATTATCATTCCTCCAAACATCACATGTGAAACTATCAGACCGAGCTGCCGAATTAAATAAAAGAATGCAAGCTATGATGCTTTCCATTGCTTCTGGTGGACATTATCTCTCTGTATATATTCAACAAGGTCACAAATTTCTTAATCACTATACTCTTCTGAAGACATGGATGCTGTGCCTTCATCTTCATCCCCATTTCCATCACCATCCCCAGACCCATCTCCATCATCCATGCCACCATAACCATCCCCATTCCCACCACCATCTTCCCCATCCTCATCCCCCTCTTCATCTCCATCCTGATCCCCATCTCCCTCATCGGCCCCTTCATCATCATCCTCTTCACTGTCGTCCATCAACTCCTTCGACTTGCCACTATAGGTATTGACATAGTCTGCCCCCCGATCATCATACTCATCCCCAGATGCTTGAACATTGTCATCGGACTCGGACATCCCTGCACTGTTATCTTCAGCTTCATCTGCATACATCCTTCCAGTTCCATCTCCGTCCCACTCCTCCCCTCCGGAACTTCTCGGCGACTCCCCACCTGTATTCTGTTTGGCATTGTTGATGTTGTGGAAACCACTATCCTTTTTTACCACTTTATTCTCTGGTTTCTGTTTCTTCCTGATCGTGCGACGGCCCCGTCTACGTCCCCGTCCTCGTGTACGTGCTCTCTGCACCTGCCCTTGTGCCAACCTGTCACCGTAGCCAGCATTTTCCTTGCTGCATTCTGCTCTTGAGCTGCCACTCCCTCTTTGCCACCTTCCACCACGGCTACGGCCACGACCCCTACCACGGCTGCCACGTCCACGAGTTAGGCTGCGTCCGCTCCCAGGGTCAGCCCAGAAGTCTTCTTGTGGATACTCAACTTGGTCTGGGGTAGCTGATGGTTCCAGATCTTGGATATTCTTAACAACTGCATACTTTGATGGCAGTTTCTGTGCAATAATCAGAAGACGCTAATCATGCTTTAAACTTGAAGAGGAACCCAAGGAACACTAATGTAACAAACAAAAAACTTCAATTTGATGAAATGCCCCCAGACTTCAGGATGAATCCATGGCCCTTGGGACTTCCAAAATGACAAGTTTTGCACATTCTATGAGAACAAATTGTCAGGTGCTCCCAGAGACAACAAGTTGCATATGCTCCTAGTGAATAGAAGACCAGCCCAGATAATTAATATGGAGTTGTCCGGTGCAGCCCACACTTCATGGGCCACCATGCAAGATCACACCCAATTGCATGATCCATCTGAAAATCAGCCTTCTTTTATAGTTTTGGCATCCACTTCCAAGCCAGGGAAAAATGGTTAAGATTGTCTCATCATTTTGATTCTTTTGACCCATAAGCAATCAATGATCAACCGACCAAATGGATGGTTGCAATTGTTGATTGGACCTATTTCCCACAAACAATCTTCACCATCCATTTTATAGGCTACTCATCAGATGATTAGAATAGTAATGACCAGGTGTGTTTGCTCAGTACCCCATGAAGTATGAGCTGGACCTAATGAACACTTCAGATCCATTTTAATTGAATTGTCCATGTTCCCTACACGGACTAGAATTCCTACTGTGTGCGTGCATGTGTGTGTGTGTGAGAGAGAGAGAAATGTCAAAGTGGAATATAGTTACAAAGCTGTTATTGAATCTGTATTGGCTTAATTTATAATCACAAAAATAGCAAACAATAATCTCTTATTAGCATGCACAAGTTTTTATAAGCAAATCCTATGATAGTTATGTTGCGTAACAGTTAGCAATGTTTTGTAAAATTCAAGTTGATTCTGGTATCAATTTATCATGAAATCTGGATAAATGGTCCGAGTCTGCAAAAAGAAATTAATAAACAGAATGCTACTTACAATGAATTCTCCGGCCTCCTTGTCTTTATGAGACTCTACCTTCTGTTGAAGCATGTAAGAAATGGATGCATCAAATTCCATAAGCCTTAACGCCACAGCAGCTGTGGTCTGAGGTATCCATGGTAGCACAGGAACTAATGCAGGAAGGGTAGCATCATCATCAACAGCATATACAGGTTTAGAGGAACCCAGAAGTTCCTTGGTTGTCTCAAAACTTGAAGACAAGTAGTCCCGTTTTATAGCGCCTTCCAACAGAGTCAGGAGCTGCAAGGACATAACATTACACATCATTATCATCTAATTATTTTATTCTAGAGCACTTCCCAACATACTCGGTTAAAGAAGGGATGCTGAGGCATTTGACACAGTGCCTGAATGACTTGAGAAAACAAGCTAAGTAAGGCAAACATGTCTAATCCACACAATAAACAACCAGACATGGAGAAAGTATTTATTGCCATGCAAACATTCAATCAGTAATGCAACATTGCTGCAATGCATTTGAAGTAATGCTTGGCAGGTTGATGGCAAGAATTTAGATTAAACAAGAAGACGGAGCATTAAAATTAAGAAACATCATTCACTGGTTAAGCATATGAACAGGAAATGTCTAGAAAATAAAGCATGAACATCAAAGCAGCCTCTATTAGATCTGAATCCCTGATCTGGAAAGCAATTTCATGGCCAAGAATTTCTGCTCTAATCACTTTCTATTCTGGATTGGGAACAAAGAGAAGGTCATATTTTAGGAGGATAGCGGATGCTCTAATGTGCCATTGGCGAATTGTTTGAAGATATGCCTGTTATCGCTGTCAGAAAAGGGGTTACTGTGAATCACTTCTTCGAACGGCAGGGAGGTGAGGTTATTTAATGCCCTACTTTTCAGAGCAATTTGAAGGATAGTGAGCTTGCTTATCTTGAGCACCTTTTAGCTTTCGTCCAGGGCATATAAATCCCTCATTTGGGCTCTGATACAAGATTTTGGGTGATGGATTCAAATGGCAAGATCTCCGTCAGCTCGTTTTCTCAACCATTATCTCGGTGCCACTGCTGTCTATTCCTGTGCATTCTCTAGGATTTGAACTGCCCCATTCACACCGAACATCAGAAACTTTGCTTAGACTGCCGCTCTTGACAAATAGTCACAATATTCACTTTAGATCACCTCAAGATTAGGCGTTTTGCAATCGCAAACAGATACGGCTTGTGCACTGTGAAGAAGAATCCGTCAACCATCTGTTGCTCCATCACGCTGTATCGAAGAAAACTTGAGCTGCAGTCTCATCCAAGTTTGCAATGAAGTGGGCATTTCCTGCCTCAGCTAGGGATGTGATCAAGTGTTGCGCATCCTCAGTATGGGGCCCCCTTATTAAGATTCTTTGGAATATGGCCGTACTTGCTGGCCTCTGGAGTTTGTGACTGGAAAGAAAAAGCTGGAAAGAAAAAGGAGTTGTTAAATGCAAACCTCCATCAGTGCAGTTGGTATGCAAGAAGATTTTCAACCTTCCGATTTCCCAGGCAAAGTTTAATATCAGGCTCTCAGCTTCAAGGGGTTGTTTGCAGTGTTCATAGAAGCAGGGTGGTACACGAACCGAGCTAGCTCGGTTAGCTCGCTTGCCTCGACTCGACTCGAAAAAGCTCGATTCAACTCGGTTCAAAGCTGAGTTCGAGCCGAGTCGAGCTGATTTTTTGAGCTAGAAAATGAGTTCAAGCCGAGTTCGAGCAGGCCCTAGCTCGACTCGACTGGGATCAAATCCAGCTCGACTCAACTCAGATCGAATCCAGCTCGAATTGAACTCGGATCAAACCAGTTTGGTGACTCGGTTACTTTGCCAATGATGTTGCTCACCAACTGTTTGATAAAATGACTCAACCAAATGTGGCTGGTGGCAAGGAAGGTTCGGCCGGTGGCAAGCAAGGTATATACATTAAACAAATACCTTTTTTCTCTTCTTTTTTTTGGTTTTTATGTTACTTAGAAGGTGTTTGATTAAACACCTGTAAAACCATTGCCTCTGTTTGTAAAACAGTGGGTTTTTGAAGTTGCAGTTCAGGTGTTTGTGGAAATGCCTCAATGGCGAACTCGGCTCGATCTTGGCTCAAACTTGGCCAAAGCTGGCCCGAGCTGCTGACCGAACCAAGCCGAGCTGGCCAGTCAGGCTCGAGGACCGAGTTCGAGCTGAGGTCAGCCAGTGTTCGAGCCGAGTCGAGCTGAGGCCAGCTCAACTCGGTTCGACTCGATGTACACCCCTAGATGCCATGGAGGAAACCAGGGCTTTCTGGTGTCGGTGGCATCCTTGGTGACAGCAATGGTGGAATAATTGTGGATTTTTTGGAGTCCAATGGGATTAGAGATTCATTTTGCAGAAGTTGCAGCCTTGATCCAAGCCAGCAGGATCAAGTTGCAGCCTGCAATCCGAACTAAGGCAAAGGATCTAGTATCGGATCCTATTATTTGTTTAAAGTGGTTCTAGAACTGCAATCTCGTGGGTCAGCAGCAGACTTACTAGAGGAAGCAGGAGATGTCTGCACGGGCTGGGATGTTTCCTTTATTCATATGTTCCTATGAGACATCTCGCCAAATCTGGTGCTAGTAGGGAGGGTATCCCAAATCGGTTACATATCGGCCGATACGAAACAGTAACGGTGAGGCCCGTTACATGATACGGGGGCGTAACGGGCGGCCGATACGTAACAGTAACGGTGAGGCCTGTTACGCGATACGGGGGCGTAATGGGCGATGGGCAGATATTGTAACCGTAACGGCCGTTACAGGGCCATTACAGACCATAACGGCCGTTACGGACCCGTAACGGCTTTACGGGCCTTGAAAAAAAAAAAAAACTAACCTTTCTTCTTCTCTTTCTTCTTCTTCTTCTCTTTCTTCTTCCTCTTCTTGGACAGCTGCGGCCCTGCTACGGCTGCATCCTTCGTTTTCTTCTTCTTCTTCTTCTTCTTCTTCTTCTTCTTCTCTCTCTCTCTCTCTCTCTCTCTCTCTCTCTCTCTCTCTCTCTCTCTCTCTCTCTTTTCTTTTCTCTCTTCTTTCCCTCTTTTTTCTTTTCAGTTTCCCCCTCATTTTTTTTTTCAGGTGTACCAGACACCAGATTAGTTGTTGTAGGTACGTGTCACGCTAAGACAAGCGATGACACTCCTCGTGCTCCGAGTTGTACGAACGGTTCAAAGGAGATCAAAGTTATATGGGCTCTACAATGATGTATTTATTATATCTACACCGTTCATCTATTTTTAAATATCATTTTAGAGCATTACCCAAAAAATGAATCGTATCCAAAGATCGTCTAGACCACACCAAAAATAGCAGCGGATATGATGATTTTCACCGTTAAACAATTCGTAGGCCCACCATAACATTTATTTTCCATCCAATCTGTTCATAAGGTCAAAAAGACCTGATTGAAGAGGAAAAACAAATTTCATATTGATCCAAAAGTTCTGTGATCCCAAAAAAGGTTTCAATGGTAGACGTTCAATACCCCACTGCTTTTTGCAGTGTGGTTCACTTGATAATTAGATCTGTATTACTTTTTGTGTCAAGCCTTAAGACGATCTCGTCAAATGAATGGACGGTTTAGATATAACACATTCATCACGGGTGAGGCCCAAAAAACTTTGACACGTGTACTACACTTCACAATCCGAGTCACGCCTAATTCGGGCCCTTAAAAAATTGTACATGAGACATATTAACTTAAAATTTACCAATTAAATTATGAACTGCAATTGCTAACTCACAATGCCAAAATCAAATTATTTGAATAGTTTTAATTGTTATTTTGTGGACTTTTATTTTTTAAAATAGGGCCTTTTGATTTTTTTCATGATTCATTATCCAATAAATGTCCACCAATACATAAGTGGGATAATGGCAATAAATTGCATGAATTTGAAGCTAATTTGGGGCATAGATTGATCCTCCAAGTCAGCTCGAAATTGGCAACGCCATCTACCTGAATTTAATTTCATTTTTTTAAAGAACTATTGGGAGAAAGATATTAAATTGTTAAGTATATAAATTGGATATTTAGAAAATTAAATATATGAATTTTGTAGTCAAATTCGGGTTACCTGGTTCAAAAATAAATCAAACAGTCCGATACAACTTCTCATCAAAGAGAGGACCGTTACACCACCATAAACATGTTCCAATTTATAAATGAATGCATATTTGAAATGCTTAGAGTATTCCAGATTTAATCCATATTTTTTCATTTTTTTTTGGCAAAAAAAAAAAAAAATTTGCACCGTTACGGGCCGTTACGCCCCCGTATCGTCGTTACGCACCCGTATCCGTATCGGTTTTGGAGGGCAGCGTTACGCCAACCGATACCGATACGGGATACCTTAGGGTTAATGTTCATTTTTTGTCAAGAGATGATGGGCAGCTTCTTTTCTCTTTGTTAGTGTTTGTTGTGTTTGTTGCAGCATCTTCAATGAGGACATTGGGCCATCATATAGGGTCTACCAGAGAAGGAGGGCCTAGTCACCAGCCCCAGCTTCGTTACGGATGGACGACATCTATATGGGGCCCAGCGGGCCACTATGAAGACCCCACATGCATGGATCGTGCATCTGGAAGACCGCATACTAGGAAGATGCATGTGGGTTGCTATGATAGGAGAATTTGACCAATGGATTGCGACCGTTGGCCTATCTAACCGTCAAATCATCATCTGCATGCCATCGGGCTACTGGTCCACTCAAATTTTGGACCACATGGGTCCCTTGGTGTAGGAGTTTTTATTTTTTACATTATTTTGGACATGCTCGATGGTTTGGATTAGAATTTGATAGTTTAGATTCATTATTTTTGAGTTTACACATTTTATTTAGTACTGGGCATTATTGTAATTATTGCTTTTTGATACTATAAATAAGAGGGGGGGCATCCACACCCTAGCCCATGAAATTTGAAGAAAAATGTTATTTCTTTCTCTATTTCTTCTTACATGAGATTTGCAGGTGAAGTTCTAGACTCTAGAAGGATTGGAGAGAATGTGCAAGGCTTCGAGAGTGATCCAAATCATCCAAACATCCACCCATCAAAACCCTAGGCCGCATGCCCCTTACCCATGGCCGTACACACATGTGCATGCCCACACGCATGAGCGTGCAAGGTTGTCCACATGGGTGGCCACTTCCCCTTTTCTTTTTGATTTGTTTCTCCCATAAAACCCTTAACTCTAATGCCTGATTTAATCCATTTTAAAACCCGGACCTTAATCTTCCCCTAAACTAATGCAAGGGCATTTTCACACCGGGCTCAAGGAGGGTTCGGCCAAGGACCTAACCCATGGATGTGCGGCCTGCGGTATGAGAAAAAGGGATTAATTCGCCATGCTCAATCAGTTCAAACTTTTAGAGCAAGTGGTTAATTGTCCTGCATCAAATTGGTATCAAAGCGGGAGGTCTCATGTTCGAGACTCCTCACCGAGGGTGATTAATGCAGGGGCATTTTCACACCGGGTTCAAGTGAGGTGGCCTGTGGGATGGGGAGCACACTCGGGGTGGGCGGCCCGCAGAACCTATGTGATTTGGGGCCCATGTGAGGGAGGTGGCTCGTGTGAGGCGGAACCCATGTGATTTGGGGCCCACGAAGAGGGTTCGGTCGAGGACCTAACCCATGGATGTGGGGCCTAGGCTATGAGTGTAATTGTCCTACGCCATAAAACCTAACCCTAGGTTTCCTATTTTGAACCTTTTGCCCCAAGTTGTGTTCAAACTTGAAACTAACAATCTAGTTGAGCGTTGGGACTATCCTATGCTAGAACGGGATTCCCATATCTCGTAGGAATGATAGGATGTCAATTTTGGTTAGAACCTAGCTAGTAAAACTTGAATTCTCTAATTTGTGGTAGAGTACATATTTCTTTCATACTTGATTTAACTGTATTAATCTGGAAATTGATCTCATTCATCACTTTGGCTTAGACAACCCTCATCCTGCATCAATCTTGCTGCAAGTTTGTTCTCTGTTTTGCCTCTTTTATGTTGGGTATTGGGGCCTTTGTTTCCTAGTCCCTTTTTGTAACTCCTCCATTGGGATAATTTAATTATCAAAGAATAAATAAATAAATAAATTGCACAAAAATAGTTTAGAAGCACCAAAAACCTGAAAAAGGTCCTCCGCTGATGATGCAGAATGCAGTTTTACACCCCAAGACTTCCGATAGACTTCGGTCCAAAAAGATTGAAGAGCTTCTGGGGGAATAGAAGCCTATAAAAGATTAAAAATAAAAAGATAAATGCAGGAGGCTAAATCAAACACTCTGAACATCTAAATAAGAAAAGAAAAGAAGAGAAGGGTTTAAAGTGTAATGCCTCCCACCTCGATAAAAGCCAGCTGTGCCTTGATCATTTTTCCCCTAGTGGGAAGGGAAGAATCTGAGCAATGGATATTCCAGGTAGGGTCAACCCTTCTCTTTTCTTCACATTGAGCCACATGTTCACCAAAAGTTACATCAAAACTGTGAAAGGTGTCAAAGGTCTTATGGCAAGAAGGGCAGTGCTTGTCTTTGGAGGAGTATGAATTGTGGCAAAAGTCGCAAGTAACCAACAGCTCTGAGCATCGTTTTTTACCATATTTTAAGGCACATAACATTGAGGGGTTAAAGCATTCTTGCCACAGCCATTTCTCAAAATCTTGATATCTCTCCAAGGCGTCACTTTTCTCAGTTTCATTCCTTCCAAGCTCAATTTGGAAAGATGTGGAATTCTCCACTGTATCAGAACTAAGGTCACACACCATACTGCCAGAGTTATCAGTTCCCACAGCACAATCAGGACTGGAAGCAAATTCGATAGTTTCTGCTTTGACAGGAGGTCCAGTTGGGTCCACAGTGTTGGACTGACCGAGGTTCCTTTTTGCAGTGTCTTTGAAGGATGCCTCAATTTTTTGCAACATTGACTGCAAATGGGATTCCCGGATCCCACGTGTATCCAAAGAAGCCAAGAGAGCATCAAATGCCTGCACATGCACTAAATTAACTGAGGAAAAAATAATGAACTCAAAATGCAAATAGTATGTCCAATGTAAAATTCAAGATCTCTCTAGATCAATTGGCATAATCTAGGAAAGGAAGGGGAGTGGAATAGAGCAAACATAATGACATGAATGCATCTCTACCTTGAAGATCAAACTACGAGAAAATCAAGCAGAAATTAAGTGTTACTATTAAGAAGGGAATGAAGACAGGTTCATCCCCAGCTTGAGGTCGTGAACCATTAACAATTGTTACTATTAAGCTGACAGGCTTACAGCTGCAGCAAGTGGTTCACTTTCAGCATGAGGTCACAACAACCTCAAGTGGTTTATGGCAGTCATGATACCCTCAAATGTAACGTAGAGGTCAGGAGTTCACACCCAGATTACCCCAAAAAAAGGCAGAAAGATCATACAGGACCAGAAAAAGACCTCTAGGGACTTGCTACACCCTGAGGCTCCAAGAGCTCAGGGCAAAAACAAGCTCCAGTACCATGACAATTTTGCAACTTGTGAGGAAGGAGAAAAACTGAAATTTCGGAGCGATGTACAAGATCAAAGTTCACTCGCCCAACATACAAAGGTTTTACAACTACCACTAGCTGGGAAACTGACTAAAATATTCTTGGAAAAACAAGCCATGGAGTTTATGAAATACGATGAAACAATCTCTCTATAGTAACATCAGCGTGACTCATTAGAAATATGAAAACTAAAACATACTCGAAAGCATGCATCAAATTAGTACAAATTCACGCAGAGCACTTTGGATGTTTAAAACCAAATTGGATTCATAAATAATTGCACCATAAAAGGAAAGACAGATGTGTAAACCAACTAGAAATGCTTGCAGAACAAATACATTTTGTGAGATGCTACCCTTTGAAGTCCTGGAATAACTATTAAACATTTTTAGTAGAAAGTCCACCAAAGACATCTAACTGAAAGGATGTTAAATAATTTTTAGTAGTAAGTCCACCAAAGACATCTAACTGAAAGGATGTTAAATATTCATTCTTATAACTCACTACTTGTGAAGAATACTAAGATGCATGTAGACATGTGATGCAGTTATAGAGATAGAGATAGAGATAGAGATAGAGATAGAGAGAGAGAGAGAGAGAGAGAGAGAGAGAGAGAGAGAGAGAGTAGCTACCTCCTCTGAATCAATAAGCCTCCAGCAGCCATTTTGAGACTCAAGAAAGATTCTGCCAGAACCGGGATCATTCCTGGAAGAGGATGTGGCAAACTGCCAGTATCGGTTACGCCTTCGATCTTGACCTAGTGGCAGAGACCTGTATATGTACATCTCCTCTGCCTTATGACCAATATAGGATTTTAACTGCGAACGTGACTTTTCTGCTGCATACCCGTGTTGAAATTGCAAATTATCTTGACCTGTAGAGAACTCTTGCCCTAACAAGTTCCTATCAGTGGACATATTATTAAAATAATTCTGAGCATTGTGTGGATCAAGAGAGGTTTCTTGCTTCGCTGCAGGGTTCAGGGATGCCCCATTACCCTTGCTATCTACCCCAAGCAATGGGCTGTGATTGCCCTCAGCGGCAGCACCAGTCACGTTTGTTTCAGTCTTGCCTCCCGTAAAAGAGGAATACTGCTTTATTACATACTCTTCTTTCATGCGTCTTTTATCCAGTTGTGCCTCAGCCCACATCTGCTTTTTAAGAGCATTTGCTGCTTCCAAACGTTCCTGCACAAGTCATTAGCTCAAATTACAGATACCAGATTGGAAGAAATAAGCCAATATATCTGATTTAAATGATTACCTCAAGCACCACACGGATTGAATTTCCTTCGATCGCCACACTAATTAAGGCAACAAGGGAATTAAGGCGCTCCTCAACACTAAGATTTGAATATTCTCCTTCCATCAGTCCCTGAACCCATGGTTCCCCAGCATTGCTTTCATCTATCTCTGTGTCATCTTGATCATCATTGCTTGCCTCATGGCGGTTTGAAGCAACATCAAGGGACTGGCCATTGATAGCACCTGAACCGCTAGCATCTTTGGGAGAGAAACCTTTTCCCACATTACGTAGACCATTTTGAGTTCCTCCAACCTCATCACAGACTGTTTCCCCCTTTTCATTTTGAGAGCTATCTGCTTGAGCACCTTTTATTCCACTTGCATGGAGCACCTTGTTTGGAGTTGCTAGGGTACCTATGTCATCAACTTCAGGATCATCAGCGCCATCACATTCAGAATCTTCATCTCTTTCAATATCCTCAGCATCTTCTGTATCCTTTTCAGCTTCCTCTGAATCTGAAAATCCACTTTCAAATATCTGTATTTTCTCCCTGGCTGCTGATAGTATTGCATCAGCATCCGCAGGGTCCTTTCTGAAAGCAGGACGTACACAATACGTTGAAGGAGCTGTTCTTTCAAAAAGGAGTCCATCCCTTGACAATGCAGCTGCAATAGATGCCTCTGGTGTCTTGCTTGTTGTCAGGTCCCGAAGGCCAGATTTCTTACAACAAACAGAAATAAAATTAGAACAGAGCAGAGAGAGAAATAAGACTCCACTGTCAGTCAGCAATTACCTGAATCTTGTCTGCAACTTCTAATATTGTTAATCCTTTGCTTCCCTCGAGAGAAAGAACATGAAATGCAGCAAATTTTACTGTTCCAGGTGTCAAGCGATGCCTGGATCTACGTCGATGAGAAAACCCCTTTTCTTGCATCATAGCAACAGCATTTTCAGCAGCAGCACCATTACGTAAAGTAGAAACAATATCTTCACCGTCATGACCCTGCACGCATAAGGAAAATCATCTTATTGGTCATAAAATCATAAATTTACAGATCATCTGGAATTCACATGTAAGTTGCTAAGAAAACAGTACCAAAGCTTCAGCATTTGAAAAGAAAGTTACTGCAGTGTTGATCCTAAAAACTAAATAAAACAAGCCAGGAAATTTTAAAACCTTCTTTGTTGCTGCATATTTTCAGAACTCTTGTCATCTCATAAGTCAATTTTCATTGCCTAAAATATTTCGATGACATACTTAGAATTCTTTCAAAAAAAAAAAAGAAATGCACTGTTTATACCTCATTGTCATCACGAAAATAAGCCCGTGGGACACTCCTTTTCTTCAGTTGGGGACCAAATCCTGCAGATAATGCAAACTGTCGCAATATTTCAGGCCATGTCAATGGATTCAAGTGGCGCTGCCAGCTGCGAATATCAAAACCCCATGCATATGCCTGACAATAAGCAAAGATTTACCATGAGGATCTCAACAGGGGACAGAATATAGGACAAAAAACATAATATGTAGAAAAACAGCATGCAGCTGCAGAATAAACATACCCCTTCAACAATTTGTGGGTGTCCACCTCCAGGATTAGCCGCGCTATTTTGGTTGGCTCCTAATCCAATAGAGGGTGTCCTTGCAACATCTTCAATATCTTTTATTATGGACTTCAGAAGAGCAACATGTATCTCACCCAACAACCTTGGATCCTGAAACAGTATAGAGCAGTTAAACCAGATTATCAAAAATGATTGGAAGCAGAAAATCGGGAAGGGCAGATCTATGAGCAAAGTTGCAACAGATCTGGTGAAGAACTCACATAGTCATGAAAGGCCTGTACAAACTCATCAAGAGTAAATGGCCAAAGATTGAGAACGTCGGCAAAAGTAACTAGAAACCTCCAAACCTGAAATTACAATCAAAACTATCAAAGGTTTCCCCATGAAAGCAATAAGTAATGTTTGACCTTGGCTGAGACAATCTACTAAAACCAGCTACTGACAAATCAAGAATCAGTCATTGCTTGAGCACATGAGCATGCGTGTAATCCATTATCTAAACCAGAAATACATTCCCTAGGCATGATCAAGAAAAATAAATAACAGATCTAACAACATAGCCTTTTTGCTTTCTTGGTCTGAATAATATCAGTATTTACAGAAAGAAAAAACAGCCTTTTTTAAGCAATATGAAGGGGCTTAATTAACCATGCAAACAAGGAAATAACGTTGTATCTTTATGCCCCACATCTCCATCTTTAAAAATCATTGTTTAGGGTGTGTTTGGTTGCACCAAATATCATGATATTTTGCACCAAGTTGGACTAATTAATCACGAAATTTCATGATATTTCATGGAACCAAGCGCACCCTTTCCTAGAAAAGAAAACATGCAAATAAAAAATGTATAGAAAAAAAAAAAAAAAAAAACCATACACACACACACAAGCAAACAAACAAACATTGTATAGGAGAGCGATGCATTCTTTTGAGGAAATTATGTTGTCAGTAATGAAAAAATGATCGACAAGAAGCACATGGAAGATAAACGTAACAGGAAGATACCATAAGAAGGTTGCCAATGTCTTCCTCAGAACTGGTCCATGGCTGAAATGCAAATGGCTTTTTTAACCTTACTGACTTGGGAGGAAATCTAACCAATTTATCTGAAACACCAAAACCTTGTTAGATCTCCCATTAGAAATAAGAACTCTTACACTTTAAGAGAGTAGACTAAAATAAGAAAACAAACTTACAAGGGGTGGAACATAATTACCATAAGACACAACTTCATCAACAAGATTTAAGTGAATGCTGTGCTAAAATACAAATTTACCATTAGTGAATTTGCCATTGACAAAACCACCTATACATGTGAGTGAGTTCAATGGATCATATCCTTCAAAGTTAATTTATTTTGTACTTCTTTTTTTCTTTTCTTTTTCTTTTTTTTTTTTTTTGAAAGATATTTAACTTTATCTTGTTCTTTGGCGGGAAAGCTGGAATGGAAGCTGTGAGCTTGATTTTAACATGATGCAGGGATACTAACAACCTTTGGCCCCCCAAGTAGCAAAGAAGTAACAACCTTTGTGGCTTCTATCTCATGATGCAGGGATACTAACAACCTTTGTGGCTTCTGTCTCTTAGCACAACTTTGGTCAGTTTGGAAAGAAAGAAATGGTAGGTCCTTGGTAATAAGTAGGGGTGCACACGGTTTGGTTTCGGTTTTGAAATTGGAACCGAATGGCCGAGGTGATAGTTGAATTGGTCCTGCCAGCTGTCAATATGGACAGTTCCTGTGAAGTGGGCCACCTTTAGTTCTTATCCCTTTTGAAACCGGATCTGAACCGTGTGCACCCCTAGTAATAAGGCCGAGTCCACTAGGCAGGTCTTCATACAAGCTAGAAATAGAGCAATATCCTAAGACTCCTACAACAAGACATACGCTGGTTGTAACAGGGAGTCCTATGATGTTTCTTGGGGGCATGTTTCACTCCTTTCAGCTGGGTGATTCCTCATCACCTCAGCCTTTTTTGTTTGGATTAGTTGGGCCTCTTTCCCATTCTTCTTAATAATTTTTTTGCCACTCAAAAAAAATAGAAGAAAAAGAAAACAGTTCAGCAAACTTAATTTGCATAGGCAACAACAAAAGGCCATTACTTATCATAGATACTGGATAAACTTCTGAAGCAAATGGAGGGGATAAGTGAAGCAACATGTACCTCTGAACAATTCCAAGTGCTGCAGAGTGTCACTGTCAAGGGAAATTATTGAAGGAAGTCCTTTGCTTGACGCAGCCAACTCCATAAGCTCTAAGCGCTCATCCTCAATAAGCTCCATCGATTCTCTGGCAATTCTGCGAGCAGTGGCCCTCTCATTAGCAGCTTTCAGTCTCGCAGCCTCCTTCTCCCTTCGCATTTCTTCTTTCTGCCTCAATTTCTCAATCTGCATTCATGAGGGGGAAATTTGAAGTCCCTAATCCTTGAGAGTGAAACATTTCATTGTTGTTTATCATTGGTGAATAATTTATTACAGAAGAAAGTAGCAACACTGTATTTAAATACAATAGATCGGTCATTCCGGATCAGAGGCTTTTGTCTAGCGATGCCCTGTTTTGCAAGGACATCGGCTAACGAATTGGCCTCGCTGGTAACATTTCTAGAGAATGAAATATTTCATAACAGCAGTAGGTTACTGTTGTTGTGAATCTTACCCTCAGACTTTCTTTCTGCAGAAATCTCTCCCTTCGCTCAATTTCACGCCTTTGCTCCCGCTGGAATCGCTCTTCCTCTCGCTGCTTTTCACGCATCAGCCTCTCCTCTTCCTTCCGTCTTTCACGATCATGTTTCTCCATTTCTCTCCGAACTTGCTCCTCCCTCTTAAGATTTAAATTTCTGATGTTAGTTTGCAACTAATGCACTTCACAGAATGCATGTACGCGCCCCCAAAATGGAGTGACAAAAGCAACAACTTATACAGGCAGTGAAGTTTTCCAATGAATAGCGAAAAAAAAAAAAAAATCAAGAGTGATGAGAAACACCTTTCGCCTCAAGATATCTTGTCTTTCAAGCTCCTTCCTTATCCGTTTTTCATGGGCTTCAACTTCCTTCGCTATTCTTGCATCTTCATTCTGCATTAGCTAAAAACACTTCAACATATGAACTTCTAGACTCCGGTAGGGAAAAAACATAATCCATAAGTTCTTCCCCACAATTATAGATACCTTTCGTTTTCTCTCCATCCGGGAAGCATCTTCCTCATGGAAAATCCTCCTGTCAGATGATACAAATGTATTTTCGAGTCCAACAATTGGGTGAGCACCAAACTGCGCATCAGGTTCAACAGTCATAAGGGAGTTCTTGTGTGGAAGATCATCGTACTCAGGCTCTTTCCTGATCAGGTTTTCATGGGTGTCAACTTCCTTTGCTATTCTTACATCTTCACTCTGCATTTGCCAAAAAACTTCAAAACATGAAATCCTTACTCTGGTAGGATGAGAAGAGAATCTGTGAGTTCTTATCCACAAAATTATATATACCTTTCGTTTTCTCTCCATTCGTGAAGCATCCTCATTATGGAAAACCCTCCTGTCAGATGATACAAAAGTATTTTCTAGTCCAACAACTGGGTGACCACCAAAATGAGCATCAGTTCCAACACTCGGAAGGGAGTTCTTGTGTGGAACACTGTCATACTCAGTTGGAGCTGAAGAAAATACATGGCCTTGCCTGCCTTGTTGAGGCAAAAGATTAACACTTGACATCTGACCTTGGAAACCATAACTTTTTGCCACCTGTTCATTTCCATGCCGAAATGACGAAGGCCTGCCACTTGGAGTATCAACTGAAGAGTCATAGAAATGAGATGGAGCAACTCTTTCGTATGAATCAGAACGGATACTTGGCTGCTCAGGAAGAAACTGATATTCATGGAGAGCCCTTGCACCAGTTTGAGAATGAACCGCATGAACACTTCCTACAGTAGTAGGCTTCTTTATCCCACCAGATGAACTAGGCACAAAACAATGTTCCATAGCAGGCAGGAGTGATGATGCCTGCCAACGATAACCACAAGTCAGGCCAAGAAAAAACCACTGGCATGCCAATAGAGACTGCATTAAAATTATGCTCTAAATGGAAAAATAACCAACTTTGATTGATGTGGGATCTTGTCTCTCAAATACTTTGCCATCGTAAGGCCGTGAAGATTGCTTTTGCTGCCCTGTAATTGCTGCTCCAGATGAAAACATTGGGGAAATCAGCCACGTGTCTACTTTAAATAGCTTTGCAAACGATAATGCCCAAATTCAGGTGATAAATACATTTTCTTCACATACATGTATCCACCGAAACAAGAGAATGTGCTCCCAAATATTCCGCCTTTATTAGCAGTGAGCAGAAATTTTATGCTATGCGTATTCAAGATCCAATTCCAGCTACCACCCACATTTTAAAGAATGAGTGTGAATCTCATTTCAAAAGGGCAGAGGATTATGCCCACTACTAAAGGACAGTTGAGAGATTGACGAAAAATCTCATATCCATATGAGAACAGAAGTCATGGAAAAATAATAGAACTACTGTAATAATGAAGATAAAAAACATCAAGTCAAATCCTCAAGGGGTAAAAGCAAGCAAAGTAGAGCCATTAAATAAGATCCATGCAATACTCCATAATTGACACCGTCAAGACCAAGTTTGGGTTGTGGAATGCCACTAGAGCATTCTTTGAGGATCTTCATTTTTATTTTATTTTATTAGGAATATTGACGTCTGTCTACTAGCACAAGTTTCTAAATAATATAATATTTATAAATCAGTTCAATTGGTGTCCCAGTTCAACTCGAATATGTTTCTAGAGAACAGGGGCAATGGCGAAGCCTTTGGGGAAAAAGAAAAAAAAAAGTTTAAAAAATGAATCATATAGCAAAGAACAAGAAGAAAAATATATAAATATTATCATCATCATAGCTTTGTGCCAACTATTACAGGTCGGCTTGCATTGCTGCTTGGCAAAGTTTAACAACCAGCTGCCTACCTGACATCAACCCTCTTTTATCCAAGCTTAACTAAAAGCATATTTCTGCCAAAAAGGAGATGTATGGGTTGCTGCGTATGGGTTGCGTATTTATAGAACAAAAAAAGTAACCAAAAACATAATAGGGAAAAACTTACACAGATGTATTTCTTTGTGAATGAGGAAAAAAGCAGAGAAAATTTGCCCAAAAATAATGTATCCAGTAAGCATGAATGCCAAACAGTTTCTTTATAATAATAATAATTTTTATTAAAAAAAAAAAGACGAAGAAGGAATAGAATAGAAAATAAGCCAGTTGCTCAACACTCAAAAGCAAAACCATTTATGATCAGCCATTCAAAAATTCCATCTTCATATGACAAAGTTTCGTACCAAATGAGGCAATGCTGACCATGCAACTGCCCGTTTATTCCCATCCGTGACCTTAAAAAACTAAGTCTTGAATTCTATAACAGTGGTATCAACCTTGAGAACTCACATGTTCCCAATCCCAAGCTACTGAAACACTCTTAATAACATCAATCCTCTACAATCTTTGACAATTGAAAAGAAGAATTTTTATAACCTACTAAAGATTCAAATAATTTTAGTAGTTTAGCAACTTATTTTCTGTTCCAAAATTTTAAACAAAAAATAATAAATAAAAAATCCAATATGTTAAATAAACAGCAAACTACAAAACTGCAAGCATCTAAAGAACTCAACCGTTTAACTACCCATCCATTCATCTAATCCAACAATCAAAAAATAAAACGCAAACAACCAGAAACCCAAATTAATCAAAACAATTTCTTTATCAACTTAGATAACAAATTAACAATACACAAGAAAACAGCAAAGCAAACATCCAGAAATGGAAGACATGAGCACATCCATACATACATTCATGCAAATACGAATGGATACGTGAACGCATGCAATACCTAGTGGTGCCCCAAATGCATCAGGTGGCAATGGATCAAACTCCACACCGAGAATCGGTCCATCTTCCCTCAACGGCTCCCCAAGCTGTGACTCCACGAAAGCAATCGCCCTGAGCTCCGAAATCGACTGCGGTGGCTCATAATACCTCTTCATCACTGGCGAATCGTTCCCAATCCTCGCCACGGCCGTGGCCGCCCGCGCAACAACCTTTCTCCCATCCACCTGCCTAAAAGGACTCGATGCCGGCCCCCGCCCAAGCTCAACAGCCGACTCCGCCACCGGCGCCATCACCTCATCTCCACCAACCGCCGTCGCAGCCGCCTCCTTCCTCGGCCGCTTCACCGGTGCGACCTTCCGGTCCTTCAACCGCCTGTGGCAGAACCACATCTGGAGTTGCCGATCCGTTAGCCCAAGCTTCTTCGAGAGCTCCGCACGCAACGATTCCGACGGGTACGTCTCAACTGGCGGAATTCAACAAACAGCTCCATCAAAACAAATCCAAGATCCAGAAAAAACCACAAAAAATCAACATAAGAAAGAAAAAATTCCACGGACCGGCATAGGTCTTCTCGAGGAGTTCGAGCTGAGAAGCGGTCTTCATCTTCCGCTTCGTGGATTTGTTATCTCCATCTGGTGGACGCTTCTTCTCTCCATCTGCGATCTCCATAGAAGAAAAAAAAAACCCTAGAACAAGAGAGATTGGAAAGGAAGGAAGGAGAAGAGAAAAGGGGCAAATAGAAAGAATAATAGAAGAGAGAATAGAAAGAGGGATTAGGGTTTGGTTTTTATTATATTTGGGATGGGAGGAAAAGGAAAATAGATTGGAGAGATGTGCGGTGAGATTTGATTTTGAGAAGGAATGAGAGAATAAAAATAATAATAATAATAATAATAATAGTAGGGAGAGGAGTCATAAAAGGAAATCGAGAAGAGGAAAGAGAAAAAGGAGAGATTGAGAAAGGGATACGAACAGTCGTTCAATTCCATCTCAAAACGTTACGTGATGTAATGTAGCGTTGTAAATTTTTTTCCGCGGCGTGTTTATTTTTTTCTTTTTGTTTCTTTTTTTTTTTTTTTAAGATGCTTTGAAATCTCGGAAGAGGATTCGTGGGTTTTTTTTTCTTTTTTCTTTTTTTTTTTCTTTTTGTTCGAAGATCTTTGGTGAGAGAGAGTCGGGGTTGGGTGGGTTTGAGTCTTCGGTGGAAATCCAAGCCCCTCATTTTTCGGGGTTTGAGTCTTGGGTACGAGCGATCGTGTTGATATTCGTGTTCGTCTTGTATGTGGGGCCCACTTCTCTCTCTCTCTCTCTTTCTTTCTTTCTTTCTTTCTGACTCTGCCTATCTCTCTCTCTCTCCATGTGTATGTTATGGCCACGTGTTTCAGCGCGCGGCATCTGTGGGACAGGATAAAGATCCGGTGCGAAGCATGCGTAACGGAACTTCTGCATGTTTGATCGGACGGTTTCCGTGTAAAGGTCATGGGAAGTAGGACCCGCTTATATTTCTTGATTCCCATGATGGAATGGAGCCGGCTTTGAAAGGACATATATCTGGGACCCGAAGTACTGCAGCAAGGAAGCCAGAGAAACGAAAAGTTGTGGGGCCCACGTGTGTACTTGATATCCAATCCGTCCACCCTCTTCTCCCGCTCATGTTAGCAAAAATGGCCCCATCCAAAACTTAAGTGGCTCATGCCACAGGTGAAATGTGGGGATGTGGACGTCTACCATTGGAACATCTTGGAGCCCACCATATTTTATTTTTTGAAGCTGATATTTGGTTTTAACCTTCATCCTAGTGCACTCACCTTGTGAACAGGTTGGATGGCAGATAAAAAATACGGTGGGCCCAAAAAAGTTTCAGTGGTGGCGATTCCTATCCCCACTTTTCCCTGCAGTATGGCCCACTTGGGTTTTAACGCGGCCTGATTTTGGGTTACCTACCAACATGACCTGGGCCAAATGACGGACGGACTGGATGTCACGAGAACACATCAAGGTGGACCGCACAGGGCGTTAGTTGCACGAACTCCAGAAAATTAGCATCCCACGTGTTGAAGCTCCACTGTTGGTGTTGCACGATTGATGTTTTCTCGTTACCCGTGCATGTAGTAACTCAAATAAAAAATGTTCAGCACACGTGCAACTTATGCGAAGAGCATGTGCCAAATCTGGCACGTTATGAACGAGGTGGGCCCGTCTGTCATCACCTGATCGACAAATCAGACCAGTCGAGTCATTGGAGGGGCCACGTGCGTATGCAACTAAGTTTCTTCAAAGAAAACAACGGACGGTCCATATTCCGCAGCGCGTATTTCCCATTCGATGAGTGGACCACCCTAATGTTTCGGCAATACCATCTGTATGGTGGGATTCAAACGTTGAACAGCTCAGATTTCCCGCATGAGTTATGAGTTAGCAGTAGCAGTTTGGCGCTTGCAGATTGGTTTTATAGAGCCGTGCGTAAGGTTGACAAAACTCTCGCGTTACGTTTTTCTAGCGGAACGCGGATTGCGTGCTACGCCCGCCCGTCTCCAGCTGGGAACGGGCAGGAGCTTTGAGTGGCCACCGTAATGTATGAGTTTTATCCGTACCGTCAATTAAGTTTCCAGTATCCTTTATGGATGTAATGTTAAAAATGAGGAAAATACAACACAAATATTTACCACACAATGGGTATTAAAATATTACCATTGAAAATTTCTTGGGACCACGGAAGTTTTGGATCGAGCCTATATTTGTTTTTTCTGTTCATCCGGATCCATGTAAATTTATGAATAGGGTGGATTTCAAATAAACAACACATTGGAACCTAGAAATGTTTCACAGGTGAGAATCATTATCACCTCTGATTCCTTTGGTGTGGTCCACTTGATCGTTGGATTTTACTCATATCCGAGGTTTTTTTTCTGAAATGAGACGGAAGAATGAATGAACGGTCTGGATAAAACCCATACATCACGGGGCCACTCAAAGCTCCTGCCCGTTCCTATCTGGAGACGGGCAAGGTAGGACCCAAACGGCGTTCGTTATAGTGACGCCCCCTCTAATTTTCATTTCGAAATAAAGAGAGGAACGGACAAGTCCGTACAATGCCTTTATTAAGCGACATTTTAAGGTTCGTAAGCTGCTATTTTGATCAAAATAGCCTTGATTGTTAAGGTAAGCAGCCACAGGATGTGAGGTATTTTAGCCTTTTTGGGTTCATCCGTATAACCCCAGGGATTGTTTCACCCTTAAGGTTTCGCTGAAACCTTAGGTCTATATGCCTCAAGAACCCTTTCATTTTGTAACTGAAATGGTACAATTTTGTACCTACTTCATTCCCATATTAGAAAATAAGCATAAGCAAAGTACTACCGTCCATCATGTCGCCATATTTTCACTGTAGATGCTAAAAATAAATCAAATCCAAGACATAGTGGGCCACATATAAGAAACGATGTAAAACCATGGCTAAAAAATATAATTTCACTTGGTGTGGAATGTATGAGACTTCTAATCTCTATATTTTCTGAGAATCCATTCATCCTGGTTTGGCTCGTTAGATAAGTGGCTTGGATTGTATAAACACACTACCGTGGACCCCGGAAACAATTTGTACATTTCAATGGTGGAACTCCCATATTGACTGTCTCCCATGGTGTAGACCACAAGTATTCGGAATTGACCTAATTTTGGTTTCCCATCTAAAATATATGATGATGCAGCTGATGGACGGAGTGGATCTAGCGATACACATCAGAAAATAATCATACCTCCACATGACTACGCGCAAGCGTTTTCCAAAAGCAAATCGATTTCAGCCTTTCAGGGCGTAGATAGCCATGTGATGTCATTTACCTGGACATTTTATTAAATTCAAAGCCCGACATGAGCTAAGAGAGGGCTAACTAGACCAACATCTCTATTTTCAAGTATGGTACATCAGACCGATGGCATCACTGAAACATGGGCCCCACTTGCACAAAACGAAAACCCGATTATGATATGCATTTACTTTGGGTCGACGGTCATTAAAGTTCCTCTTTAAAAATTGGTTGTGAGTCGGTCCGGTGCACACGTGCCATAAAATGTACGTAGAGTGTCAGTCAGAACTGCCAAAATGTGGCCCCCTTTATGGATGGACGATCTTAACGAATTCCATTGAATTTGGAACACACGAGGTAGACGTGTGGATTGATCGACATTTATGCTACGTGTATGATGAATGAGTCACCACCATTTAATGAATGGTGCAGGTTCATGTCGCATTATGAAAAAATGGTACGGTGGTAAAAAGACATCCGTACTCCGATGGAGGATAACTCCCCATACTCATGCACGCAGCGGACCCGGATTGCCTCTATCCCGGGCAAGAAAATCGGAGAGAAATTTACCACTATGGACCCACCTTTTATCCAGTGCTTTTTATGAAGAAAGATAGACTTAACATACCAATTTAGATCTTGCTCGTACTAACACCCAAGCTGAGGACGAAAAAACCACTCCTCTCCACTGCAGTTGCTTTCACTCCCCTTAATGAAAAAACCAGCTCCTCCTTTTGAAATAACTGCCTTTCATTCCCTTCCAACACAAAATACACGCACGGAGGTGGGGTCCACGGTGCTGGATCCATGAAGGTGGGGTCCACGAAGGTTTTTCTTCTTATTTTACTTACTGAAATCTCTGTGAATCATCTGCATATCATCATTCTACATTTGTCAATTTCTATGTTAAATGTCAGTCCTTGTAGTCTCAATGGAATGTTAGGGCTCACTCAATTTCATGATAGGCTTGCTGAATTTCATGTTTACCCTGCTCAATTTCATGCTAGGATTGCTCAATTTAATGTTTCTCCAACTTAATTTCACGGTAGATAAGGTCAATTTAATGTTTCCCTCGATAAATTTCATGCAAGGCTCACTTAATTTCATTCAATCCCTTGATATATGTGCCCTAAATCCACACCATCCAACCGTTTTGGAAGCTAATTATAGGGCATGATCCCAAAAATGAAGCAGATCGAAATCTTACTTGAACCATACCATAGGAACAATAGCAATTGAATCCCCATCATTAAAAACTTCTTGGGGGCCAGTAGAATGTTTATTTGCCATCTAACCCACCTGTTAAGGTCATAAAAATCTGGATGAAGAGACCACACAAATATTAGCTTGAACCAAAACTTTTGTAGTCCACAGGGAGTTTTAAATTGTCAATTACCACTGTTTCATGTATCATGTTCCACCTGATTGGATCTAATTTATGTTTTTTAGACCAGGCCCCTAAATGGATTTTAAATACAGATGGGACAGAATCACATACATCACAATGGCCCCACAGTCAATGGCCCCGCCTGTTGTACCATATTTATGTTCATTCTCATATTAGCCAATTAAAGAGAGATATGTGAAATTTTACGCGAGATGTTGTTCACACCCCAAGTATAGGGTTGTGATGTATTAATAAACTCGGTAAGACCGAGGTCAAATCTACAGGGACTGAAGCCTGTACATAATCTAAAAATAACTAAAACTAGAACTAGATAAAGATGAAATATAAATTAACTGAATATAAGGGAATAATGGTGAAATAGAAATATAAAACTTAGAGAATTCAAAGGTATGAAACTAGGGTGTCAAGGATCAACTTGTAGAGATCAAGGAGATCTACGCTTGATTCATGAACTCAACTGGACTTCGAGTCCCATCTTCATCCAGTTGAAAGATATACCATGAAAATCAATTCTGAACTTCTTTTGATCTAGTTTTCAAGAGATAAGACGGATGTAAATTAGAATGTATTCCATCACAAGACCATGCCCATGAGACAAAGTAAACGACAGAATTAAACCAATCTACAGTCAATCTGAGAGATGTATGAATGTTAGGAAGAGTTCGGTCATCCAACCATGTCCAATGGGCGATAGTGAACAACAGAGCTTCTTAACTTCATAATTATAATCAGGGAAGGAAATACTCAAAGCCATCACAGATCTATTGTAATTTCAGTCACAACAAACTATCAAAGACTAAAGGCATTCCTTAAAATCAAACTAAATCAAAATCAGTTCAACTAGCATAAATCAGAGCTGTAGAGTTTTCCCATCACGCCACAAGCTTCACCTTTTAGCCCTAGCTAAGAGGTTTAGCCCAACATGATTGGACTAGAACTCTCAAAAAGGTGCGTGGAGAATGCGCACAGCAGCGTGCGTGGAGAATGCGCACAGCAGCGTGATAACCACGGAGTTAGCAATTGAATCCCCATCATAATAAAACCAAACCAGTAATTAAAACAAAAACAAATAAAAATTCTAGAATACTCCAAAACAAACTCTCTCTCTCTCTCTCTCTCTCTCTCTCTCTCTCTCTCTCTCTCTCTCTCTCTCTCTCTCTCTCTCTCACTGACGTCCCAGCTTGAATTCCTCACTCCCTCTCTCACGTCTCCTTTTACAAGTGTTTCCAGTCGGTGGCTGCATGTAAAGCTGGAGTCGGTGCATGGAGAGGCGGTGGAGAATGCGCACAGCAACGTGCGTAACTCCTTTTGCATCAGAAAATTAATGTAATCGAGCTGCGTTGGGCCCAGTATTCGCACACAGGTGCATCCCGTTTTTGTAAAAAAAAAAGAAGAAGAACATCCTTACGGACAGTTTTTACATGGCTTTCAGATGAACGGTCTGTATTGTCGAAATGATCAGAGACTGTGGGCCACAAATATCGCTGTACGTCTGTTTACGAAACAGAGCTCGCGCAGCCTCTTGCGTTGTGACGTTGGTGGGGCCCATGATTTATGTCAGCGGTGAAATCCAGTCTGTTCATTGGATTCATCTCAGAAAACCATTCGGACATGGTCAGATTTAGATTAGATTCGGTGTGGCCCACCGGAGTTCCTATTCTACCGTCCAACCTACGTTTGATCGAGGTTTTCCTGCGTATACGAGCATGGGTTCGGAAAAACTTCATGTGTACGATCGGTTTGCCCTTCTGGAACGAATGGACGGTCCGGATTGAATGTTTGATCCAGAATGATGGCCCATCAGGATTCGCCCACGGGTCTCTATTTGGAGATTATGCAGCAGAAGTTTGAATTGGAGCCAATGTCAGGTCAATGCACGCTGACCAACTTTGGCTAGTCCGGTACACTGCGGGTGTACACCTGCTGTGTGCACCATCCACATGAAGTGGGGCCCGCCTTAAAGTTTTGAGAAATCTATTCCACTCATTTGCTTTCCCATCTAGTATAAGAGTTTGAGGCTAGAATTGAAGCATATCCGGAGATCAGGTGGGCCCAAAATCAATGGTTTATGGGCTGATCTGTCCGTTGAGTCACTTCCACAGGGATCCAACGGTTAAAATTTGACGTGTACGGTTAATTTATGGTCCACAGGTTGTATATGAAGTTTCGAGTTAAACGGATGATAAGAACCCTGCGATCTTGCATTCTGGATGAATTTCATGCCCTTTTTAATGTGATAGACTGGATCTCCTCGAATCCCGGGCGTGTAAATTCTTCAATCCCAGTCCCCGGGAGTCCGTCCCTTGCCTTGGTGATTTATGAGCTTTAAATCCACGCTTTTAGTACCATTTTTTCAGTCCAAGCTCCTAAATACACCTTGCATCACAAACACGATTAAAATAGGGCGTTAAACGGTATCATACTCGTAAATTTAGGTAATAACTGGGGTCCAATATGCAATATTTGACCCTCAACAGATGTTATTTAAAATTTTTAGAAATAATGAAAGAGAATTTTGCCAATATATAAATGGCTTTCATGGAACAATGAACATTATCCATAAAACAATAATAGTTATGTAAAACATGATTGAGCCAGCAAGGAAGGTTAGAGCAATTATTTAGGTGGCAAGCTAAGAAGAAAAAAGGCTCTAATAGTTAGTAGTGCTAAAGCACCTAGTTTGCCCCACTTAGTTTCATGTTTGCCCCGCTTAATTTCATGTTTGCCCCACCGAATTTCATGCTTGCCCCGCTGAATTTCATGCTTCCCCGCTCAATTTCTAATTTTTCCCGCTCAATTACATGGTTGCCCGGCTCAATTTCATGTTTTCCTTGTTAATTTTCATATTTGCCCCGCTCAATTTCATGTTTCCCCCACTGATTTTCATGTTTGCCCCGCCGAATTTCATGTTTCCCCCGCTGATTTTCATGTTTGCCCCACTCAATTTTCTAGTTTGCCCCGCTCAATTTCTAGTTTGCCCCACTCGATTTTCTAGTTTGCCTCGCTTAATTCTAATGCTTCCCTCGCTCAGTTTCTAGATTGCCCCGCTAAAATTTCATACATCCCTCGATCAATTTGTAGTTTGCGTTGATCAAGCTCCATGCTTGTGTAACGCCCTGAAAATCGGGGGTCGAGCATAAACTCAACTCCCGAGTTCCAAAACATCACTTATGCAACAAAATGAATGATGATTGAATGTTGACTGTATTCGTGCATTGAACATGAGTGAGATTAAGCCAAAACAGCATATCATACTCCAAAGACAGTTAAATTTGCAAGCGGAAGACTGTGATAAATAGATAAAATATATAAACTATGATGAGTCTCCAGAGTGTGATAACATTACCAGGTTAAATAATTACGAGTACAGTTCTAAAATATACCAAATGTGAGGAAGTGTAATGTCTCCTATCCCAAGTACCGTAGCCCCATCAATGCAATACCAGGTCTTCCTAGACCTGTCAGAGATTACGTGTAGGAGAACTCCTCCTCAACATCATAGTAGTAGTTCGGCTCTGCTTCATAAGCATCGCCATCACCTGAAACTCAACAAATCTGGTTGGTGTTGCAAACACCGTCCCGTAACGTGGGAGTGAGTGATCAACTCAGTGGAACAATAAAGCATAAGTTAACATGTTATCAATTCAATCAAGCAGTAATGATAAAGCAGTACAATCAAACAATTTTAACTACTCTTATTAAGTGCAAGTATGAAATGACATGATGATGTATGCCCTTGCCAAACCACCCTCATGCGACATCTTCTTACGTTCACGAATGCATACCTCCCTCGGTGCTCCACATCTACTAGGCACATGCGGTGCAATGATGAGCATGATTACCGAGTTATTATTAGTCCATTTCAAACAGTAGTATTGGAAAACTAAGGTACCTCCCTTGTATTATTCTCAAACATGATCCATTCTAGGGTCGTCACTCCTAGTTAATCTCATACGATATTATGGTTTGAGAGGCATAGCGAAGGCATCACAAAGGGCTCGTCACCCATCAGCACGGATACAGATCTCACTGTATGCGGCTCAATTGCTGACCGTCAGCTCGACTACAGGTCTCACCGTACTCGGCTCAATCGCTGGCCGTCAGCTCGAATACAGGTCTCACCGTACTCGGCTAAACTCATACTCTAGTTGCTGTGAAGGGCTCATCGCCAATCACAAACCTTGGAGTATACTCGAAGACACTACAGAGGACTCGTCGCCTGTCAGCACGAGTATAGGTCTTACCGTACTCGGCTCTCGCCGTAGGTGTCGACAGCTTGAATACAGTGTCCCATACCACTGTATTCAGCTCACGAGTTTGGGTTGCTCAATGGTCACTACGGGGAGGCACGTGGCCCCAGCATAGGCCGACAGCTCGGCCACGGTGTCCCATACCACCATGTCCGGCTCATGAGTCTTAGCGGATCGAGGTACCATGATTAACGGGATTTCACTGGTAAGTTTGGTACCCTAGGTTCAAGCAGTAGCGTCCAAACATGGTGAACATACATTAGACAAATCGAGTTACTTGACGAGCTCGGCTAGCTCGAGCGCACAACAAGTTGAACGACATGAAGTGCATAAGCACTTCGCGTGGCCAACCACTATCGTCAACCGAAGTACGACTCGGGTTCGTCGAACATATCTCACGTGGCAAATGAATCACAGCCACGAATACAATTCTGGTACCGATTATCTGGACTATAATCATAGCCCCAAACACAATCAAGTGCAGATAGATAAAGCAATAGTGGATTAAGATTCAACTCATACAATCAAGGTCTGGTATTATCCGTTTAGGGCTGCCAGGGCTGTTGCACGCACTCGTTGCTCCGCTCCCCCATCACCCATGGCGGATCATACAACGTAAATATAAATTTAAACATATGCATTAAATAGTTAAAATCGTAAAGCAGTTGAGCATGTTATGAAGCACAACACAAGCATGAGTTTGTACATGTTCAATTCATAATCACACAACTATCCAAGGAGATCATACACATAGTTAAAAGAGGTTGAGAATCATATCTCAACACCCTTATACATTACAATTTGCTAACTACTACTCATTCAGACATTTCAAGAAACACTTAAACAAACATACATCAACATACATGACATTTGTCGATCACATAGGCATTAGGCCAAATCCTTTCACTAGGGAGTTGCCCCAATCATAATACGCGTACACCCACGATGGATAGTCGTGGCAAGCAGGAATCCAAGTTCCATATTCATTCAGTCATTTCCACAAACACTTAGGCCACACATTTTAGCATATATAGTGTATATTGACCGTGGCGTGATTTAGGGCAAATCCTTTCGTCAAAGGGGTATCGCCAATACAACAATCATGAACCCATGACAATTAGTCATGGCGAGCACGAATGAGAATTCTATACTCATTCAGTCATTTTCACAAACACTTAGAATACACTATTACAACATACATGGTGCATGTTAGCAAAACATGTATTAGGGCTATCCTTTAGCCAAGCGAGTATTTTATCCATGTATAATATATTACTACAGCAAATAATCATGATAGATACATCTCCAAAATTTATACGTATACAGTATTTTCTAGAATACGCAATGTCAACATACATAGTGTATATAAGTAAAACATGTATTTAGGCGAATCCTTTCGCCAAATAAGTATTTTATCCATATATCGTATATCCATACAACAAATAAACATGTCAAACACATATCCAAAAAATATACATATACCGTACTTTCTACAAATACCTAAAGTATGTAGAATTCCATATTTTTCATCTTTAATCGAAACGGAAAACAGACAGCACTTTGTACATGTGCAATTGCATGCAGATCATGAATCTATCATTATCTGACATTGAAAGTGTTGAAAACCATAACCTATACACCTAAAGTCCGCACCTTTTGTCGTAGAATCGTAACGGAGTCGATAGGTTTGCTAAGCTTCCGTATTCGGCAGTTTGGCAACCTATAGAACGAAATAGGTTAGCTATTTCACAACCTACAACTGTCTAAACCCCAAAACAGATTAGGGTTAGGGTTTCTTACCTAGAAATGACGCCAAAACGCTGGGAAAGCGATGAGATTCAGGCAGTGGAGCCCGAATAGAGCAGGGAAGAGTGGCAGGGAGATTCTCCCACTGCTCCCACACTTTCTCTCTCTTTTCTCTCCCTTTTCTCTCTCTCAATCTCAAATTCATATGGCTACCATGAGAGAGAGTTTAAGGTCCTTATATAGCCTAAAAATTCACCGAAATATACTTATGTTCAAAGTATACTTACATAATAACCAAATCGGCATTGTTTCAGCTCAAAAGAGGGTTTCTGGCGGGTCTCCTTGAGCCAAAGGTAGGACTTAAGCTCACTAACGCTGGATCTACGTTCTATTAAGTTTTCGTTTCAGTGGGATTTCCAGATCACGTGTGGCGGACCAGTTTCAGTTCAACGGTCAGCGGATCTCGATCGGAGATTCCGAGTACATGTAAATGTGTACGAAATTTCTCCTGATCCGAGGGTGTAATTTGGTCTGATTCTGACGGTCTGGTTGCTTAATACTGATCCGCAAGTGAGAGGTGCCAGATTACTATTCAAGATATTTTATTTTGAAATTATTTCACATTTCTCACACTCTTCACTCCGAGCTCAAGCGAATAGCGCTGGGACATTATCTGGATTTGATTTCCGAGATGGTTGTCAAGCCCAGCGAGGCGGTCCTAAGTCCTTAACTTCGTGTTAATCGGACTTCCAACGTGCGGTCCAGATCCGATACGGAGTTTCGAGATGCTCCCGAGAGCAACCGGGTAATGAGATTGATCCTATATTTTAGGGTAACCTAGCGTCAATGATTCTACAAGTTTTGGGTCTTGCAGATCGTATTTAAAGCGATTGGTGCTAATTTCACAGGTACTCTAGTTTAGCACTAGCTAATTCTCGCTTAATTTCTAAAGGATTTAGTCCTGTATGATTTCTGTCTGAGGTGGTACCTGGGCCTTTGTAGTTTGTATATAAAGTGATCCAAGTTATACTAAGGTAGTTTAGGATAGTATCTAGGATGAAAGTGCTTAGAAAAATTGAAAGAACAAGGTAATGAAGGGTGAGATTTGTGAAGGAAATGGGTTCGGAAGCGATTTTAGACTGTGGGGTTCAGTTCTGACGAATTAATAAGGTGTTAGGATCGACCCATCGGCTAAGGACGTCTAATCTCAGGTTGACAAAAATCTGGGATGTTACAGCTTGCTTTGCTCAATGTCATGATAGATAGCGTCACAAAATTAAATGAGCATCACAAAAAAGAGACTTCCTCTTTTAAAAGTCCTGCACTAGGCATCAATTTTCATTTTCTACTGCATTGATAAAAGTGTATGTGTATGCATGATTTATGATTTGGATTAATTACTTACATCTAAATGAGGATTCATTAATCCAATTTAAAACATATGTTTATGAAAAGATTATGCTTCTGATATCTTTCTAAATCCTAACACACCATGCATGGACTATAATTGACTTGTGGATGTATTAGATTTTTATTAATCCTTAAATATGCGGGCATGTGTTAGGCTCAAGGTCATAATTACATGACTTCAATTCACTTTACAATCTCATCTTATAGCTAACAAAAGTGAGGGGAGTTGGGTATATACATTGAGGCTCACATGGTTTAAAAAGGCTCACATGGTTTTTTTTATAAAAAAAAAATTATAAATATTCTCAACTATTAAACTTTTATTTTAACCATTAAAAATATTTTGCTTGCACTTGATGATACTCTAATAATTTAGATCTAGTAGTCTACTACTTGAATTGAACTTCTACTGTTAATCATTTCTTAGGGGCCACAGAAGTTTTGGATCAAGCTTATAATTGTGTTTTCTATTAATTCATGTCTGTATGATCTTATGAACAAGTTTCATAACAAACAAACATCACTGTTGGGCCCACCATGGTTTCAACGGTAGAAATCATTATGCCCACTGTTTCCTGTGGTATGATCCACTTGATCTTTTGATATGCTTCAATTTGGGGCTAAAACCCTTAAATTAGATGGAAAAACGGATGGACAACGTGGATATACTATATACATTCAATGTGGCCCCAACTGAGTTTACTTAGTACGATGGGAGCGTACTGACTAACTCAGTACGCAATCCGATTACGCTTGTTACGCCCCACAATGATGTTTCATTTGTAATACATCATGTTTATCAGATTATACAATACCCCTCCATTTTCATCGGATTATGTATACACCAAAAGCCCATATGCAACCTTAAAATATACCTGTGGTGCATGCTTTCTTCACTAGACCGACCATTTTCAGAAGAAGACAAAATGTTGATGTAAAGGGAGGATGCAATCCAATGTTGTTAAGGAAGTGTTGAAGGTCAAATATTGCATACTAGACCCCAGTTATTGCCTGGATTTACGAGCAGGATATCGTTTAACGCCCTGCTTTAATTATGTTTTTAATGCAAGGCGTATTTAGGAGATTGGACTGGAAAAGGGTGCTAGAAGCATGAATTTACCACTCAGAACTGACCAAGGTAAGGGACAGACCCCAGGAGACTGCGATCAACGGATTTACACACCAGAGATCCGAGAAAATCGAGAAACTGAAGCTCAAGTGGCCTGAAAGTCGGGCAGAATGAAAGATCACAGGGTTCCCACCATCTGTTCAGGTTGAAACTTCATACATAGCCTGAGAACCATAAATGAACCACACATGTAAAATTTCAACCATTGGATCCGTGTGAAAGTGTCTCAACAGGCATATCAGCCCACACATCAGCAATTTGAGGCCCACCTGATATCCGGATATGCTTCAAATTTGGTCTCAACTCCTTATATTAAATGAGAAAATGGATGGACGGAGCAGATTTCGTGTATACATTACGGTGGACCCCACATATAATGTGGGAGTGCACCGTGTGGAGCACTCCCTCACCACACCAAATTGCTCAAACCGGTCAAACCGCGGTTGACCGAGTCTTCTTCAAAATTAGAAACTCTGTTTTGCTGGTGTGAAACAGAGCTGCGGTTGAGTTCTTGTAGGCCTCAACAGTGCGTCGACGGTCCGATCCGAACCGTCCATTGGAACCTCATCGAGCCTCTTATCGTCTCCTAGGTGTCAGTTTGACCTCATGTAAGCTATCAGAAGAGATTAGCTGTTGAACGCAAGATAGATGGCGTAAGGAGAAATCTGGTGGGCCATACCAAAACAGAGAAAAGAACAGTCATCTCCGACGGGTTTTCTGTGTACAGTCCAACGAACGGACTAGATTCTGCAGGAAACATCACGAAGTGGGCCCCACCAACATCGCAGCTCAGTCCGCAAGCTCTGTTTACGCACGCATGCTCCATGGCCGTTCGGTGATCATGGGGATGATCGGTCCCTTCATCTGGACGGTCCAAACACTTCCCAAAGTACAACCGACCGATGCCAAGATGACTGAACGAATCGGATCAGGCAGCAGGTTTCGTTTCGCTGAAATATAATTGTTCCAAGAAGTGTCGGTTATTGTGTTCGCACACGGCTGCGAAAGTAGTTGCGAAAAAAAAAAGGAAACCCGAATCTTCTTTGCGTGAATCAGTCAGCCACGGTTTTCGGTTGCCTATAAAAAGAAGAGAGCATAGAGCTGAACCGGGGGGGGGGGGGGGGACGGCTTGAGGCTGGAACGTGAGCAGAGAGAGAGGAGAGTAGTTGTTTTTTTTCTTTTTCTTTTCTTTTTCCTTTTGTTATTTTGGATTTAGCCTAATCATGATAGTGATCGGCTGAATCTCTTGGCTAGGGCCAAGAGGTGAAGCTTGTAGCATGATGGGAGATTCTATGCCTTCAATTTAATTTTAATTTATGAACGAAATTTGATTTTGGTTTGATTATTATGGAAATATTTTCAGTTTTTAATGGTCTGTTGTGGCTGAAATTACAATGGATCTGCAATGGCTTTAAGTATTTCTTTTCCCTTTTTATGTTTATGACGTCAGGAAGCCATGTTGTTCACCATCGTCTCCTGGGCATGATTGAATGTAGATACCCTTCCTAACCTTCATAGCATGTTGATTGGTTGGTAATTAGTTTAATTCTGTTGTTTACTTTGTCTACTAGGCATGGTTTGGTGATGGAATCCATTCTAATTCATATACCTTTCATCTTTTAAAAACTATATCAAAAGAAGTTCAGTTTGATTCTCGATACAGGCATAAGATCTCCCTGATCTTTACAAGTGGATCATCTGAATCCCTAGTGTTTTTCCTCTGAATTCTTTAAGTTTAAATTAATATTTCACGATTATTCCTCAAATTACAACTCAATTTAAATTTCATCGCATACTAGTTCTAGTTCTAGTTAGTTTCAGATAACGTACAGGTTTCAGTCCCTGTGGATTCGACCTCGGTCTTACCGAGTTTATTACTACATCACAACCCTATACTTGGGGAGTGAACAAGTTTTTGGCGCCGTTGCCAGGGATTGACGGTTACGTTTTTCTGAGATTAACTAGTTTTAGGATTAGTTTAAGATTAGGATTTTCTAATTTTAGAATTTTTTTCTATAAACTAATCTGTTTTCTTGTTTTGTAGGATTTTGACATAAACTTCTAATTTGGTAATCTCTTTCTAATTTCTCTACTTTTCTATTTTTTTTAGAATTAGGATTTTAGTTTTAAAAACTTGCTTATTATAGGTTTCGTTTTTAGAAACTAACTTTCTATTTTTTTTAAAAAAATTTATATCTAGGCTTTCATTTATTTTAGAAAATTTTCCCTTTTTAGAAACTAACATTACTTTCTTAGGATTAGTTTTTTTCTTTTTTAGAAATTTCTAACTTTAGGTTTAGAACTTTCCTAATTATTTTTTAGAATTTATTTTATTTTTAGGAACTAATTTATTTTTAGAACTTTCCTCTTTTGTTTTTAGAAACTAGGTTAGTTATTTCCCTTTTTAGAGACTCTTTCTAATTTTAAGAAATTAACTCATCTTTCCTTTATTTTATTTTTAAAAACTTTCCTTTTTAGGAATTAGTTTATTTTTAGAAATTTTTCTTTATTTTTAGGTTTAGATTTTCTATTTTAGAAACTTTTCAAATTTTAGGGAACTTTACTTTTTAGAAACTAACTTAGCTTCTACGTTTAGGAAACTTTCCTTTTTAGAAACTAACTTTCTATTTCAAATGTAGGAACTTTCTAACTTTAGACTTTCTATTTTAAAAGCTAATCTCTTTTGTTTTCGTTTGCAGGATTTTAACATAGGAACTTCTCAAATGGTATTTTCCTTCTAACATCTCCTCATTTTACTTTCCATACTGCTGTAGGATCTTTTCTTTTATTTTTCTTAAGATTAGATTCAGATTGAGGGTTTCACCATGTACATGCACGAATGGGAACGTCAATATGCTGAGATAGCTTTTGAGCATGCGAAACAGTGCGAAGGGATGTATGATGATTATGATAAAAATCAACCTATGTCTCAAAATTTTCCTGAACCAATCATCGAGAACCAACCTGAGCATAATACTTCATCGGTTAAGAAGTCCTTACGCGATCATATATGGGATAACAATTCCACCCCACGGATAGTACGCGAGTGTTAGGGTTATCATAACTATGGGAGTGAGAATCATTATCACCCATCTGAGAAAAAGAAAACAATGCGTGATTATATTATGAGTGATAATAAGTATTATCAACCATCAGATTCTCCCACCTATGATCCGTATGACTATAACCAGTGGAAACATCAATGTCGGGAAGCTGAACCAGCTATATATCATAGTGATAATTCTCTTGGGTCCTCTACTTTTGAAACCTAATAAGAAACAATCCAAGAGGATTCACTTCAGAAGCTCATGAAAGCACAAGAGCAATTCAATCAACTTGTCATACAATCATGCGAATTGCTCAAATCCTCAATCCCAATCATTCAGTCACATCTTATGGAGAAGGAAGATGCTAGGTTATCCCAGTCTCATCTTAATCTAGAAGCACAATGTGAAGAAGGTTATCATAATTCGCTTGTGGCAGAAACTGAAATTATGAATGAGGAATTGGATTCCATTAATGAGCAGATGGTTCGATTTCCCGATGAGTCGATCTCGATGACTGTCCAAAGGAATGATCAAGAGACGTGGGTGTCTTTCAAATATAATAATAGTGACACACTTCACTCACATGACACACATGATTACATTGATAAGGTAGAGGTTAGTTTATTCGAACCTCAACCCAATCTAGGAACAGAATGTGAGGAATGTGATCCCATCCTAAGTTCACACTGCACGGAACTAGATGATGATGAGTATTGGGATTCAATCTCAAGTGTGGCCCCTGCCAATGATCAAGAGGTTCAGGAAGTTGCCAACCATAATGATGTACTTCACCTGTTTGAAATGACTGATTTAAATGTGGAGAATGAACCACTTTCACCTAATCCTTCCAACCCTTGTGATACATGTTTGGACCACTGCCCTGAATTGAATAATGATATGATTCGGGCAATGGACGATTTGCTTGATATAACTCTGGAATTTGAAACTACCCAGTTAAGGCTACAATCTGAGCTACACACTTTAGAGCCCCACAATGATGTTTTGTCTTTCTTATTGGAAATGGAGTGAGGAAAGGGGGTGAAAGAAACGAAAGCAGCAGTGGAAATGGGTGAAAGCAACGGAAGCGGCAGTGGAAAGGGCACAGCGAAAAGAGGGGTATTTTTGTCCTGAATTTGGGTGTCCGCACGTGCAAGTTTAAGTGCTTGTATGGATCAGGGCTTCAAAAATACAAATGACTTCACGTGGTGCTCGCTAAATTTAGTGACACTGTCTATCATAAAATTGCGTGAGGCAAGCATGAAAATTGAGCAAGACAAGCATGAAAGTTTAGTGAGGCAAGCTAGAAATTAAACGAGGCAATCATAAAAATTGAACAAGGCAAACTAGAAATGGGCGAGGGAAGCATGAAAATTCAGCGAGGCAAGCTAGAAATTGAGGGAGGGAACCTAAACATTGAGCGGGGCAAACATGAAATTGAGCGGGGAAAACATGAAATTCAGCAGGGAAAACATGAAATTGATCGGGGCAAACTTGAATTTCAACGGGGGAAACATGAAATTCAGTTGGGCAAATCACGAAATTCAACGGGGAAAACATGAAATTCAGCGGAAAAAATTGAAAATTGAGTGGGGCAAACATGAAATTCAGCGGGAGAAACATGAAATTCAGCGGAAAAAACTGAAAATTGAGCAGGGCAAACATGAAATTTAACAGGGGAAACTAGGAATTCAGCGGAGCAAACTAGAAATTCAGCGAGGCAAACTAGAAAATCAGTGGGGCAAACATAAAATTCAGTAGGGCAAATTAGAAAATCAGTGGGAAAACATGAAATTCAACGGGGCAAATTAGAAAATTAACGGGGCGAACTTAACAGATAATTTCATGGCTTGAGCCCAAAAATATAAACGTATCCAATGTTCAAATGGACCACACCACATGAAAATTTTGAATTGAACTTCTACTATTGATTATTTCTTAGGTGCCACAGAAGTTTTGGATCAAGCTTATAATTGTGTTTTATATTAATCCATGTCTGTATGATCTTATGAACAAGTTTGATAACAAACAAACATCACTATTGGGCCTACTATGGTTTCAATGGTGGAAATCATTATCCCCATTGTTTCCCGTGGCATGATCCACTTGATCTTTTGATATGCTTCAATTTGGGTCTCAACCCCTTGAATTAGATGGAAAAATGGATGGACGGCGTGGATATACTACATACATTTAATGTGGGCCCAACTGAGTTTAAAATATACTTGTGGTGTGTGCTTTCTTCATTGGATCGACCATTTTCAGAAGAAGACAAAATGTTGATGTATAGGGAGGATGCAATCCAATGCTGATAAGAAAGGGGGCCCCATAAAATGGGTTTTTTGTCTTTCTTACTGGAAATGGAGTGAGGAAATGGGGTGAAAGAAACAACAGTAAACGCAACAGTGGAAATGACAGTGAAAACAATGCAGTGAAAAATGAGAGGTATTTTCGTCCTCAAATTGGGTCTCCTCACGTGCAGGTCTAAATTGGTATGTTAAGTTTGGTTTACTTCATAAAAACCACTGGATAAAAGGTGGGGTCCACAATCGTTAGGGGTGTATGCGAACCAGGCTAGCTTGGTTAGCTTGCTTGACTCGACTCGAAAAAGCTCGATTCGGCTCGGTTCGAAGTTGAGTTCGAGCCGAGTCAAGCTAATTTTTTGAGCTTGAAAATGAATTCGAGCCGAGTTCAAGTTGGCCCCAGGTCGACTCAACTCGGATCGAACCAGTTTGGTGACTCGGTTACTTTGCTATTGATGTTACTCGCCAACTGTTTGATGAAATGACTCAACGAAGTGTGGCCGATGGCAAGGAAGGTATGTACATGAAACAAATACCATTTTTTTTCTTGATTTTTATGTTGCTTAGAAGGTGTTTGATAAAATACCTGTAAAACCATTGCTTCTGTTTTACATAAAGTGGGATTTTGAAGTTGCAGTCCAGGTGTTTGTGAAAATGCCTCAAAGGCGAACTCGGCTCGATATTGGCTCGAACTCGGCTTGAGCTGGCCCGAGTTGCTGACCAAACTGAGCTGAGCTGGCCACTCAGGCTCGAGGACCGAGCCGAGCCGAGTTTGAGCTGAGGTCAGCTAGTGGCAGAGCCGAGTCGAGCTGAGGCCAGCTTGACTTGGTTCGACTCAATGTACACCCTTAATAGTCGTAAATTTCTTGGGAATCGGATTGCGTACTAAGTTACTCAATACGCTCTTATCGTGCTGAGTAAACTCAGTTGGGCCCACCGTGAAAATAAGTGGTTTATCCACACCGTCCATAAGTTTTTTCAGCTCATTTAAGGTGAGCCCAAAGTTTAAGCATATCAAAATCTCAAGTGGATCATACCATAGGAAACGGTGGGAATAATGATTTCCACTGTTGAAACCTTCCTAGGCCCTACAGTGATGTCTATTTGTCATCCAAGTTGTTAATAATATCACAAAGACATAGATAAAGGGAAAAAACAAATATAAGCTTAATACAAAAATTCTGTAACACTCAAGAATTTTTCAACAGTATAGGATTAATTCACACTGTTTCATATGGTGTGGTGCATTTGAGCTATGGATTTTCTTCACTTTTGGACCCATGCCATAAAATTATCTAATAAAATAGATGGACGGAGTGGATAAAATACATAGATCATGATGAACCCCACAAAGTTTACTCAGTACGCTAAGGGCCAGTTTGGTCGGGCAGATTGGATGGAATTGGATGGTATTAGAGTGAATTGCACAGATTTCAAGGTAATGATAGTTGCGTCAGTGGATTGGTGCAAGATTTATGGGATTGCTATATCCCAGGATTGTTATATCCAGTCTGTTTGGCACACTCGGCCAATCTCGGGATTAAACCTTCCAATCCCTTTCAATCCCTTGAACCAAACAAGTCCCAGACAATTTTGAAGGGATTAGGGTGGATTGGATGGGATTTAAAGGTAATGATGGTGATGTCAATGGATTGTCTTAAGATCCATGGGATTGGGATATCCTGGGATCGGGATCAGAATCCCATGTCTGTTTGGCACGCCCAGCCAATCCCGGGATCTATCTTCCAATCCCTTCCAATCCCATCCAATCTGCCCGGCCAAACAGGCCCTTAATTAGTACAGTAGGTGCCCTATCACTCCCATCTGCATCAAATCTTGCTAGGTGGGGTCACCAATCTTACCATTGGGAAAGTGTTGTAGGACCAATCCTCAACTAGGAGAGAGCAGATTAAGAGTTACATGGGTGTTTCCCTAATTATGAGGCCCACCTCAATTTGTGTTATATATTCATGCCATCCATCAATTTTATAAACTCATTTTAGAGCATGATTCAAAAAATAAAGCAGATCAAAATCTCAAGTGGACCACTCGGCATGAAACAATGGTTACTAAACACTTAGCGCTAAAAACTTCCCAGGGCCCACCATGCTATTTATTTGCCATCCAACTTACTAATAAGGTCGGGTAGACCTTAATGAAAGGCAAACACAAATATCTAATCCATCCAATACTTTTGTTACCTACAAAGTGTCTTTACCGGTCGATTACCACTCTTTCCCGTGGCGTGTTCCACTCGAGATTTAGATGTGATTTATTTTAGGGACCATATTTAAAAAAAAAAAAAAAAACTAATTAACAGCATGAATATACAATGCATGCATCAAGGTGAGTACCATGTCCAAGAAAACACCTAATTCGCTCTCCCGGACTGGCCCCACTAGGAAGAGTCTTCGAAAGAGTGGGAGCTGATATTTTGTAAATGAGTCATTACAGGTGCCTTGTCCCTTTTTTGAATAATGAGAGAAACTATAATACTCTGGTAGATTGTGATGGATGTTACTCAAGGCACTTAAATTTACTTAGAAATTGCATCCGTGGCTGGCAACTAAGTCAAATTAAGCTGACCTATTCTGGTTCTTAGTTTAAATGCATCATGAATCAAATTTCATACTTGATTGATTGCGTGACTAACCATTGGTGGACATTTACTGGACAGTTCAAAATGAAAAAAATAATAAATCCAATAATCATATTTCAACAAACAAGTGTCCAAGAATCAGAGGTTAGGATTTTTCATCTAATCTCATTTTGGGATAGTGACCAGGATACAGTGGGCTGGATTCATTCGGTTTATTTTAAGTTATGCCACGTGTACAATGTCTGAGTGCCTGCGTATACACGGTTCAGCAATCCGGATCGTTGGTCTATTCATCCTAACCACGGAGATGAAGCATGCCCCAACGACACGCCATATTGGAAGATCATAGCTACCCTTACTTGAGCCTTGAATGTGGACGGTTCTACTCTCTTTCTTAACTGTCTGTTTGCGACAAATCCAAAGATTAGGATTTATTTGTCAGGAAAAGTTTTAAGTTGTAGTCCATTGACAACAGAACACAACAAACCAACGGTCTGGATTGCCGAACCACGGACCCCACTTGTCAAAATTGAAAACCCGTGTGTGCCGTATATATTCAAAGATGGGCCCCCGTAACATATAATCACACGATCGGGGGCATTCTTCCATCTTCAACTAACAAGGAATTACTTGAGACGCTGGGAAGATAAACACGCACAGAGTCACTGTACACGTGGCCTGCATGTACTTCAATCAAACGGTCCGAATTTTGGCTCCCTTTGTGCATATATAGTATGCAGTCAGCGGTCCAAATTCAATCGACAGATGCTATTTAGTAGAAGGACGAGATAGGCTGATCAATCTGGCTGAGATCACCTGGATGGTTTAGATTGAAGCTCATAATAGCAACGTTTGCAGTGGCTGCGGGACGGGGATTGTGCAGTGAGGAGCTCACACCCTATACTCTTTGGGGCCACTTGATCTTTGGATATACTTAAATTTTTGTTTAATTCCCTAAAATGATCTGGAAAAAACGTATGGACGGCGTGGATGAAACAAATACATTACAGTGGGTCCCACAGAGCATCCACGTCACGCAGTTGCGTGGTGAGCTCCTTGCCACGCAATCCGCGTCCCTGGCTACGTGCGGAAGCGGATTGCCTGTGCCCAGCACTGTTGTCTCGAGCTATGTGGGGCCCACAGAGATTCCCGTGATAAATTCAATCCGTCCATCGGTTTTTCAAGATCACAATAGGTTAGAATTATAAAATAAGGCAGATTAAAAGCTCAAACTGGCTATATTACACGAAACAGCGTAGATTGAAGGTCCACCATTGGAAACTTTGTGGGGGTGACAGAAGTTTTGTATCATTATTTTATTTATTCCTACAGTTTATCTGAGTGTTATTAACCCTATGAACGGTTTGGATGGTATAGAAACATTATGTTCAGCTCCACATGGATTTCAACGGTGGAAGTTTCCGTTCCCTCTGTCTCGCTTGGTGGGGCACACAAAAGTCTTATATTTACCTTATTTTTAAAGCGTTTCCCTATTGTCATCTTTTAAAACTGATGGACGGAGTGGATTTATCACGGGAATCTCCTTGGGTCCTACGCAGACAACATGGCAACAGGAATATCTCTTTGCCCGGGGAAGCGGATTGCGTACTGAGTTGAGTAACTCAGTACGCTTACACCTCCCTTGCTTGTGCCAAAGTTGAATTTGATCGGCTGGTTGTTGAGACGTGGTCTAGCAAGTACTTTGACGGCTTTCAAATATACTTTGTATGGACCATTTCTAATAATATTCTGTCGTCCCTGCCACATCAGCAGGGCAGCTCTCAGTCAATTTTTGTTTCAAACACACGTTGCCTGGCACATACAGCCAAACGTGGTCCAATCAAATCCCAAAAATAGATGTCCCCTACAGCCCGCGAGAGTACCCAGAACAGCAGTCCACCGAGATGCAGATTGGCCTGGGCCTCTATGATGGAAGTTGGAACTGCTCAGCCCGTAGCCATGGTAATAAAATGCTTCAAAAACTGTAGAGTTTGGACCGTCCAATTAATTGATGCTTACTCATCTAAAGGATATATAGTCTTTTTTTATTTTTACGACCAATTTGCATCCTTGATCGGGTGGGGCCCACCCAATGGGACTGGACATCCACGATGGAGCTACCGACCGAGTGATTCCAATATCATGATGCCCCCACATACGATGCAAAACCCCACTAACAACGATTTGACGACTGCCCTTTTTCAGATTTTTTTTAACGCTAAAGCCATAGCTTTTGTCATTTTGCAAATTTCCATAGAGGTTGTATCTCATCTTACCTACCCAAATAAATAAAATTAAAAAAAGAAAAAAAAGAAGAAGAAGAAATTAGCCTGGAATGAATCTAATTTGTAGGATCCTCAGGCAAGGCTCTGCACGGTACTCGGATTTTTTAGTCTGACATTTGGAATCACGGTCCAACGATCCCAATGATTCTCTGTTGCGTCTCACATGGACTTGCCCGGAAAGATAACTGACCGAGGAACACCAGTTGAAATACCGCACCATTTTCCGCGTGCAACTTGTGCAGGACATCAGGACCATGAATAGGTGGGTGATGTAGAGCGGTCGCGAACAGTTACATGGCCAAGATGGATTAGAAAAGGCCTAGTCGACGACAGAAGTGATCCAGACCATTGGACCTTAAATCAGGCGTATCTTGCAATCCAGAATAAGTTATCTGACATAAAATATATGATTTTGGGGTAGAACAAGCTACTTTAGCCAACCAACCCCGCTACGCCGGGTTGCGATGCCCGGAATTGCGAAAAACCCCTGGATTGACGGTCGTTTCCCTGTTTTAATTTCAATTTTACTATAAATAGTAAGTGTCCTATTTAGCTTCATCAAACTATTCTCCTAATTATTCTAAGCTCTTTTACGTTGGGCGCAACTCCTAAAGCCTAACTGATGAAGAGTTATAATCAAACTAAAACTTACTATTTATAGTAAAATTGAAATTAAAACAGGGAAACGACCGTCAATCCAGGGGTTTTTCGCAATTCTGGACGTCACAACCCGGTGTAGTTGGGTTGGTTGGCTAAAGTAGCTCGTTCTACCCCAAAATCATATATTTTACGTCAGATAACTCATTCCGGATTGCGAGATATGCCTGATTTAAGGTCCAATGGTCTAGATCACTTCTGTCGTCGACCGGGCCTTTTCTGATTCATCTTGGCCATGTAACTGTTCGCGACCCGCTCTACTTCAGTGGGCCCCACCATTAAGATCAGGTAAGGTTGTCAATGGATCAATTGTTGATCAGGATCCTATTCGAATTCAATTTGTTTTAGTCAGATTTGGATCGAATTTGGATCGTGAAAGCAAGATCGACTTATAATATTGGATTCTATTTGGATCTATCACCGTTCAATTGATCCAACATATTTATAGTATACTGAGGGTATGTTTGAATTACAGCAAAAAGTTCATTATTTTTAATGAATTGTTTTATGATGAAAAGAAGAAGAAGAAGAAGAAGAAGAAGAAGAGGAAAATGCACTAATAGCATACTTGGATCAAATTTGAATTGGATTCAAATTTTCAAATCTTTTAACGCTTTGGAATTGGAGTAGAGTTTTTTAAGATCCATCGCATATTTGATCAGATTTCAGTATTGGATATTCTTATTGGATTGGATTCAAATGTGCACAAATCTACTTCGAAATCCGACCCATTTACACTCATACGGGCGGAAAAATTAGGACGATCTGCTCATTGAGGGCAAGACCACTAGAATCTACGGGCAGCAACGCTTTAACTCAGGACATGTGAGGTTCACCTAGTGAGCAGATGAGCCTGGTTTTCATTAAGAGTCATCTTTATGGTGGGGCCTACAGTTTCATGGTTGATATTAGCAGGAAAGACGATATATCATTGCCTGTAGGTGATCAATTCTCCCTTGAAGATATACGGTAGAAGGTCTTAAGCTCTCCATTTGGTGGCCCACCGATCGATCAAACTGTTTGGAAGAGAGAAACAAGGATGGTCACACATTGAATTGTAACGAAAAAAGGACAAAAAATCTGTGACTAGGATCTTCAAGATAGTTGCTTCGATTGGAAGGAATGCTTTTGTTATTTTGTTAGGTTGGGTTGGTTTGGAATTTGTATTCCCATGGCATGGAGTTTATTAATAATGGAAAGGGGTTAGCATTGCAAGAGATGAAATGCACCATTTTAGGTTATTGGTAGGAGAAGATTGGAGTGGTTTTCTCTTTTCTCAATTTTTTAAACAGTTTGATTCCCACATATTAGCTAAGAATGCAATAGGTATATGGATTGATGTTGCAAGGAACCGATGATACCACCAAGTAGGTTTCTTTATCTATGGTAGTCACCACGGAATAAGGGAATAAATAAAAGTGAGGTAGTTCCGAATATTAAAACAAATGCTCCTAATCACCCTTGATATCTCTAGGAGTTTCTTAGATCTGAGGGTATATTACCATTGCTCTGATTGGATTGTAATATGTTTGAGTTAGTGGTTGTGATTACTAGAAATTAAAATATCAATGGGCTTATCTAGATATTGGTAAAAGAGAAATATAATGATCATCTAAGTATGAATTCTCATGGATTTAATGAGTATTATTCAAACATGGATTTTCATGGACTTCAATTTTTATGAGCCTTGGACACTAAGGGGGCATTTGGATCATAAGTTACTTAAGATAAGCTACTTATGCAACAAGCAACTTCTCTTGGTTTTTAATTAATTAGTAGATAAGTATGCTTGGTAAGCGATGTACCAATCATTCAAAAAGTAGAAATGCATATTTGGTTTCCAACATCTTAAGTAATTATCTAGAAGTTTGTTTAGTCCCTCCCACATCCGCCATCCATCATGTGGGCCTAACCTTTGATGTGTATCATTCATTGTGTGGCCCCCACCTTTGATGTGGGTTATCCATCGTGTAGGGCCCACCTTGGTTGTGGGCTATTCATTATTAAGGTATGATCTTTAATGTACATAGTTCATTAAGTAAGACCCACCTTTCATGTTAGTCATCCATCACGTGGGGCCCACCATCAATGTTATTGCCTGTCATGTGGGGCCCATCTTCAATATCCATTATCCATCATGTGGAGCTAGAGCTGGGCACGGGATGACTCGACTCACCTGACTTGACTCGTCCAACTCATTCAAACCCAACTCGACCCGAACCGAGTAACTCAAATCGAGTCGAGTTCAAGTTACCTAGTAACTCGACCCGAAACTCGATCCGAAACTGACTCGACTCGGATTTGAGTATATATATATATATATATATATATATATATATAAAACCTGATTTCTAAGTATTTCCAACCTATATGCCGCATCCAATCCCCAACTCTCTCTCTCTCCCTCCCTCATACACGTCCTCTTCCAAGCCCGGCAACCACCCACCACCATCACCACCTTCCTCCTCTCTCTCCTCTCCACTCCCTCCCTACCTCCTCTTCCAAACCCATCAGCCACCCACCACCCTCCTCCTCCTCCTCCTCCCCTCTCTCTCTCTCTCTCTCTCTCTCTCTCTCTCTCTCTCTCTCTCTCTCGTCTCCATTCCCTCCCTTCCTCATCTCTCGATCTGAATTAGTGCTAACTCGAATCAACTTGGTACTTTTGACCGGGTCGGACTCAGTCCGGATTAGTCCATGCCAGACACGGACTCGGATATGACCGAGTATCATGAACCAATGCAGGATGAGAACTCGAGGACAAGTTCTTTTGAAGTGGAGGGGACTGATGTAAAGCGGGTCGCGGACAATTTTATGGCCAAGATGGATCAGAAAAGGCCCAGTCGACGACAGAAGTGATCCGGACTGTCGGACCTTAGATCGGGCGTATCTCGCAATCCGGAATGAGTTACTTGACGTAAAATATATGATTTTGGGGTAGAATGAGCTACTTTAGCCAACCAACCCCGCTACGCCTGGTTGCGCAACCCGGAATTGCGAAAAACCACTGGATTGACGGTTATTTCCCTGCTTTAATTTTGTTTTTACTATAAATAGTAAGTTTTAGTTTGATTATAACTCTTCATCCGTCGGGCTTTAGGAGTTGCGCCCAATGTGAAAAGAGCTTAGAATAATTAAGAGAACGGTTTGGTGAAGCCAAATAGGACACTTACTATTTTTGGCCGAAAACCTTGCGCTGTCTACGACCGTCTATAAATAGTAAGTTTACTATTTATAGTAAGTCGTGGATTCTAGGAGTTTTAGTTGTAGTTTGATTCTGATTTCTTTCCCATTGCTTGGTACCTCTATTTAAAGGGTTGTGAACTCGTTTTTAGTCATCAATTAATCAATTTCGAATTTTTTAGAATTTATTTCTATTTTCTGCTTTCTTTCCCCATGGATTCGAGAAGTCTCTGTGAGGAGTCCAGAGAAGCTCCGTGGATTCAGAGTAGTTATCCTCATCACGTTCATCCCTACATCATCCATCACTGTAGAAAATCACTTTTATTGAATAACCCTCACTAATTCATTCGTTTAATATGAAAGTGACATAACCTATATTGATCATTATCACAAACTATCTAATAGGAGTGTACATGAACCGAGCTAGTTCGGTTAGCTCGCTTGACTTGACTCGAAAAGCTCGATTCGACTCGATTCGAAGCTGAGTTCGAGCCGAGTCGAGCTGATTTTTTTAGCTTGAAAATGAGTTCGAGACGAGTTCGAGTAGGCCCCAGCTCGAATCGGCTCAGATCGAATCGAACTCGGATCGAACTAGTTCGATGACTTGGTTACTTTGCCATTGATGTTGCTCACCAACTGTTTGATAAAATGACTCAACGAAATGTGGCTGGCGGCAAGGTATGTACATGAAACAAATACCCTTATTTCTCTTTGTCTTTCTTGGTTTTTATGTTGCTTAGAAGGTGTTTGATAAAATACTTGTAAAACCATTGCCTCTGTTTGTAAAACAGTGGGATTTTGAAGTTGCAGTTTAGGTGTTTGTGGAAATGCCTCAATGGCGAACTCAGCTCGATCTTAGCTCGAACTCGACTCGAGCTGGCCCGAGCTGCTGACCGAACCGAGCCGAGCTGGCTAGTCAAGCTCAAGGACCGAGCCAGCTGAGTTCGAGCTGAGGTCAGCCAGTGGCCGAGCCGAGTCGAGCTGAGGCCAGCTCGACTTGCTTCGACTCAATGTACACCCCTACTATCAATAATTGATATAAACCATCCATCATGTGGCTTTCCATATTGAGTGCCCATTCTTCTAAAAGAAAAAAATCATTTTCTAGATGATCCTTACCACCCATACAATGTCTAGGGAACTAAGCAACCCATATTGCCCACAATACAAATGATCTTATCACTGACCAAGACTATCTAGCATGTTGGTCCCATCCGTAATTGCTCGTAGTTGTAAAAATTACTTTCATCGAATGATCCTAAACTTCCATTCAATGGTCAAGGAAATGGATAGCCATATTGATCATGCTGCAAATGATTGATCATTGATCTAGATTATCCATCACGTGGGTTCCACCATCATTGATTACTCATCATTATCAAAAAATATTTTTGCCGGATGATCTTAACCATTAGGGAAATAGATTATCACTATCAATTAATGAACTAATCACTGATCTACGAACCATCGATCATATGGGTCCACCCTTGATTTCTCACCCTAGTGAAAAACTTAATTTCGTCGGATGATCTTAATGGTCCAATCAATGCCTAAGGAATTGGATTATCCACATTGATTATACTATAAATGATCTAATAATTGATCTAGAACATCCAATATGGATTCCATTCTTAATTTCAACACCTTTAAAGATCACTTTGGTGGAATATCTTAGCCATTTTAATCACATGGGGAAATGGACAGTCCATATTGATCATACCACAAAAATCCAATTATTGATTCAGATATCCATCACATGGGCCCACCTTGATTACTCACCCCACTTAAAAAAACTCACTTCCATCAGGTGATCCTAGTTGTAAAATCAATGACTTAGGTAAATGAATGGTCCATTTAGACCAAACTACAAGTGGTGCAATCATTGATCTAAAGCCTCCATTATGTGGGGCCAGCTTTGATTGACCATCCCTCTGCCACTTTTGTTAGATTATCTTCACTTTCACTTATTTCTCACACTTTTGTAATTGCAAAGGAAAATGTGCAGAGATTTTTCTTTTTTGGAGGGGTGGAATTAATCCATTAGTGAGAGATTTGGCTCATAAGTTACAAAAGATAAGTTACCTATGCCTAAAGTAGCGTATCTTGATTTCTACTTATTAAGCTCAAGTGATTAACTTTAGGTAAAAAAGTTAATTAGAATTGATTTTAAACAAAACTTACTTATCTGAAATAAATTACTCACCTACTGTTGTAAGTAGAAAAAGTAACTTATTTGGTGGTATCCAATTTTCATAAAATCTAATTTCCAAAATTTGCTATCTTATGAATTTCATATTTAAGAGCGATCGCAAAATTTTGGGACTTGGATTCTCTTACGACAATTGTATCTTTTGAAAACCAGTAAAAGGTTTTTCTCTCCATCACTCTAAATACAATGACCAGATTCTTGGACACAAAAAATCACACCAAAGTAGAGATTGGAATTCTTGAGAATTTGAATGCCCCCAATTCAAATCACCCTAGTTTAATCGTGGATAGATTTAAAGGACAACTAATCACCTTTGATTTGCATAGTGTTTATGAAAAATGATATTTGACGAAGAGATAAAATGATGAATCGAGATGGTTGGGCCAACCCATGACCTGTGCAGGTTTAAGCATATCTAAGTGCATTTAAATGTGTCTAAGTATACTTAAGCGTAGTTTGTAAGTGCATCCAAGTTCGATGCACTTCAACCCATGTTGAACTTGTACCTGCTGGACTTGTAAGCTAGTTTGCAAAGGTTTTTTTTTTGGTAAATTCCTTTATATATCAGAAAAGGCGAAGTTCTAAATGGTGTGTGTGTGTATAATTTTAAGTGAGTGGGCCGGGGTTAGGATTGGTTTGGTTGGGCCAAATATAACAATTTTGGATGTTCTACCATTCCTTCAAATATTATAACAAATATTATAATGTAAATTGCCATATACAAACATGTAAACTTGTGTAGTGAGGGAGTTAAAATACAGCCCAATTTGCTTTTTTTAACCAGGGAATGATCACATGGAGTTAAATTTTCATGGTTAACTTAATGCTTGTGTACACTATGATGATGGGATGCTAAAAAATTAGGCTGATCTCATCTTCAGGCAGGCCACCCTAAGGAGAACAATGGTCAACCACCTAAAAGCCTCTTCATTGCCGAGCTTGGGCGACTGCACATTGTTTTCTATGGCGTGGTGTACTAGATTATGATTAGATTTTCTTCATTTCTGAGGTATACCATCATCATAGTGGGACTTATCTTATAGGCAGGTTGAATGTCATACAAACACTACATAGCCCCACAAAACCTGATTTCATTTAACTTGAGTAGGACTCCATGTGATAATTCCCCTTTGAAGTAAATGCTTAGTCAACCCATGAGAGAATTTTAGCTAGATTAATTATAGGTTCCTGATGCCTCTGGGAATGATAACGTGATAGTGCATCTAGTCCCTACAAATGGGCCCACGCATGGTTCGTTAGTCCAAACACCTCATGGACCCACCATGGGTAAGAGGACTCTCCTAACATCTTATAGATGTATGGGTCCACTTATGGACGGTGGATCTTTCAGCTCAAGCAAATGTGGGGGGACAACAGGTCCCATTACAACATGGTGATTCGCCTCAAAAGGGCTAGCTGGCAACCAGGGATTTATGAATTTACCGAATTGCCTCGTAGTCTAGCACAAGGGGGGCTGTGATGAGGTTGATTATTGTCGAGATAACTATTCCGGTTCCACAGGGCTCTCTAGACTTCTCATAGAGCTTCTTCAAATCCACCAGCGATAAAAGCATTAATAATTCATAATAAATTCAAAATAATTTGATTAATGATTAAAAAATAAAATTACAACACTTTAAAAAAAACTTAAATCTAAGATGGACTTTTAAACTTATACTCCAACTCAAACACCAGAAAAACATGACTTGCTATAAATACTAAACTTACAATTTATAGACGTTCCCTCTGGACTTCATTGACTTTTGGCCAAAAATAGTGTCTAATTTGGTTGAACTGCGTTATTCTCCTAACTTTTTCTAGCCCTTATTTTTCAAAAAAATGTTGGGCATGACTTACAACTCGAAGGATCAAAAGTTATACTCGAGCTAAAACTTGGTATTATAGTAAAAATGAAACTAAGTGGAAATTTTGATAGTTGATATGAAGGAATCTCGTAAATCCGGCGCAGGCAACCCAACATAGCAGGACTGTTTGGCTTAAGTAGGTTCTCTTACTCCAAAATCATATATAATATATCGAAAAACTCATCCCAATTTATGAGATACAACTGATTGAAGGTTTTGATGGCGTGGATTGTTTCCAATTTCAATCAAGCTTTCTCTTGTCCATCTTTGCCATAAAAGTGTCTGTGACCCTCTCTACATCAGACTCGGTCAAGTCCAGTCCAGTTTGGTGCAACAAGTCACTAATGAAAATATGGGTGATCCAACCCAACTCAGCTGAGTAGCGGCTTGGGACTGAGTGAGTTGGCCTAGGTCACGAGTCTTAAAACCATGCTGGCAATGGGCTGGGCCTGAGCCAGGCAATATCACTATTTGAATAGGCCTGGCCTGACTGGTTTGCAATCCGGGCCCTGACCTAACCCATCCCCGCCCACTTGCGAGCCCTACTCAGCACCCGACTGACCCTACAACATTGTGATTCACGAGTCAATTCAAACCTCTTGAATCTGTGTCCACTCAATTAAGAATGGATGAGGACATAACCAATCACTTTCCCATTCTCATTAATGCTCATGTGGAAACAGAAGCTAGAGATTTGTCTTTGTTTTATAAAAGATGGTGAATTGTCACCTAGATTTTACAAGAGAAAAAACTTAGATACTCTTGCAGAGCCTGATAGATGATACTCAGGCTCTTTTAAATTACTTAAAAATTGCATGTGCGTAGCATAAGCAAATCAAACCAAAATGTCCAAATAATGGGTTTCACTTTAGATGTATTATTAAACCAAAAGTTAATTATTTAATTATCTATCGGTTTGTGGACATTCTATCGATGGTTAACAATGAATATGATCCTATTTCGGAATCAGTGGTTAGGATTGTTGGAACTGTGACTTTGTGGGTTTATTTTGAGCCAACGTAGGCCACGTGTACATTTTTACAATTTCTGAGGGCGGGTGTATCAAGTGTCAGACGCTGTCAGAGTATTAAATAACTCCGCATTTTATAGAGGAATTAAACAATCCTTGACCGTGGGATGCGAGCGGTATTCAATCTTGGATTGTCGATTTTTAATACGTGGGGCCATAATAGTTAAATAATCCGGACAATTGATTTGATGTGCCATATGGAAAAGACAATCCTAACCGTCATTGCTGATGCCATGAAATTAGATGGCTTAGAATATAAACATGACAACATTCCAAATTCAAGAGTGAGAAAATGCCAAAAATGTGGTAGCTTGGATATTCCCTGGTACTATTTGGGAGGACATGGTCCATCTGTTGTGGTCACATCATCATATCAAACCCCACTTGTGGAACTTCAAATGTAAGGGTGCCAATGGGATCCTGATCCATTGGGACCCGAAGCGTACAATCCATTTTCATCGGATCTGATCCGGACTTCAGGCTGATTAATGATGGGTCAGGTTCGAGTCCATGGATTGGGATCTAATTAGAAATTGGGTCATGGTTTTAAGACTCGGGCAAGTCACGTGCGACTCATGCGAGTTGACTCGGACTCGGTTGATTTTTCTAGAATCGAAATCATTCACTTTACTTAAATTGATTTCTAAATAGTGGCCCACCTAAGTGGAAACGACCTAATTCTTGGGCCAAGGTAGATAAACAATGGTATCCTTCTGATGGACGGATCAGATCTTGTACCTATGTGACATGGATTCTCAAATTAGTATGATGTTGTCACATTAGCCAATCCACATCAGTGCGCCAATGGTTAGGTGATCTGGCCACTGAGCTGATGGGTCCCATCTTGGATGAGGGATGGCCCAAAAATCTCAGAAAGATGGACCTGGCATTGCCTACAACTTCGTATATCCAAATCCAACCCTCTCATTTTCCTAAAAAGCATTGCCCATGCTCTCACCTTACACAGCTTCCACTTCTTGCAACTGCAAGGGCTATCAACGGGCCTGGATTGGGCCGTGCTGAGGTCTATCCAAGCACAACCCACAGAACAAAACCCAGGCCTGAGCCTGGCCTAGTTCCCTGATGGGACAAAACAAACAGGCTCGATCCCAGACCATGATGATCATGCACGGCCTAAACCCGAGTACAGCCACTCACCTTTTTTTGGGGAGATCTGGGCTGTTTATTAAGTGTGTCCTATCATGCATGATCCGTGATATAAAAAAAATGCCCTTGAAATCCTAGACGGGCCAGGTTGACAGGCTCTTAAATGAAGCCTGAGTCCGAATGAAAGGGGTCCAGGTCCGATACCCTGATGGCCCATACAGGACCTTTGAAAGCCCTAGCTGCAAATAGATCAACGACAGTTATACACCCCTTGAACCAAGGCATGCACAGCATCCCCTAGCCACGAGTTTGTACAGGTTGGACCAGGGATGATTGATCCAGACCGTCCATCTGATATACGCAGGATGGAGAATTCACAATAAAAATAAATAAATAAATCCTCCTTACGGTACAATTACAAACTCTTCATGGTGGGTTATGGCCCATTGCATGAAAAAATCTCAAATACCAAACAATAACCTTTTGTAGGCAACTGCTCATTCTGCCCCACCACCTGATAATCCAGACCATTCATCTAAGGCGATGTGTTCTGTCTCTCTTTTAGTTCACTCTACATTTTTCTCAGAATTGTAAACCGCGAGCAATATCTGTTTTTGAAGAATTTGGATTTTTCAGCCCTGTTTTTTGTTACCAAAATGTCATGTGCAAGACATCTGACACAAGCAAAACTGGAGCCCCACCAAAATCAGCACCACTCATTAGGTAGGCCACACCTGTACAATGAGTTAGACCATGTCTGTCCATTTATTTTAATGGTATGGCCAACCTTATGAGTGGACCTCCCTAATTTTTGTGATATTTACGGTGGGGTCTATGTAATGGAATTCAGTTGAGAAATCTTAGTGAAGAAGTAAAGCTTCCAAAAAGCATTTGGGCATGATTTTCAAAACTTCCATGAAGCTGTGAATGATTGTCTAGCACCTGATAAAGATCCCAATGCTAAATGCAAATGGGCTCGTGTGAGTGGGATGGCGAAAGGGCCTTGTTGCACACGTGTAAGAGATCCAGTCCAATTCATCCGCTAGTTCTACGGTGAAGATGGGTAGCACATTCATCGATTGTCAGCGGACCACCATCGTTTATGGTCAATGGAATGTTTACAGTGTAAACAACCTAATGGATGGCCTGAAACTCTGACAGGCGATTGTCATCCATAATCCAACCATGGATATTAGCCCCCCCGCATGGTAGTTGTGCCGGTGCCTCGCATTCTAATATTAAGTTCATTTATTTTTTACCAATCAAGTGTCTTCACGAGATTTGGACCCCTTGAGCAGCACATGAGAAATGATTTTTAATCGGGTGCCTTTAATTTCTTTGCTAAAATAAAATTTTTTATTCGATTGACAACAACTACGATTTGATCAAGAAAATTTGAATAATATAAGTTTAATCTTTGGACACTTTCGATTTGATCAACAATGAGTGTTAAGTGTGTGATTTTGTTTCTAATTCCATACATGAGTTATATAAGCCATGTTAATACGGGTTAGGATATCTTTAAGAAAATGAAACGCGAACACTTATAACCAAAAGATTTTGAGAAGAAGAAAGCTAGGGTTTTCATATTTATAAGTTGTTCTATATCTTGTAACTTTTTGTTTATAGTAAATTGTTTATCACTTGGTACTGTGGTTTTTTACCGTTAGGGTTTTTTTTTTCTTCATATTGTTTGAATTTTCTATTTCAATTGCATTGTGTGATACTGTTTGAAGTTGCTTTTGTGCGGGACAAGTCATGTTAAGGCTTGTTGGGTCCCCAACAATGATCGCTCATGGATTTCCTACTAGATGGACATATGTGGAGCTTGCAGCGATGTGTCTGTGTCATCCGATCCATCCATCAAACGTGGCCTATGTTCAGCTTAGAGCATAAAAATGAAAAGCGGATTAGGTGCGGCCCTAGCCTCACCCAAGATGGTGCAACTCTTACTATGAGACTCACCTCGATGTATGTAGTGTATATGCATGCAGACCACCTGTTTTTCATATCATTTTAGGTTCATGAACCAAAAAATGGAGAAGATCCAAATTTCAGGTGGACCATCTTATAGGAAATAGTGGTGATTGAACACCATCTCATTAAAAACTTACTAATGCCCACATTATTCTTTCCTAATGTTTATTTGCCATCCAACTTGTTGATAAGATCACATAAACTTGGACAGAGGGAATAACAAATATCAGTGTGATCCAAAACTTATGTGCCACATTAATGGTCAATCACCACTTTTTCCTATGGCATGGTCTATTGGGAGAATTTGATCTACTTCATTTTTGGTCTCATGCCCTAAAATGATCCAGGAAAACGGATGGATGGTGTGGATATATAATACATGCACCAAGGTGGGCTCCACAGTAAGGGCCACATTATCATGTGTGAGGGGGCACACCTAATCCACTTGCAAGGAAATTAGTCTCCTCGACTTTAGATTTAGATTTTATGGTTGATGTAGAGCAGGTCACAGACACTTTCATGTTCAAGATGGATCAAAGAAGGCTCGATCAGAGGCAGAAGTCATCGAGACTGTTAGAACCTTAAAACATGCATATCTTGCAAACTGGAATGAGTTACTCGATCGTATCATATATAATTTTGAGGTAGGACGAGCTACTTTAGCCAACCAACCCGGCTATGTCGGGTTGCTCACGCTGATTTTGCAAGATTCCATTAGATCGAGGATTGAAAACCAAATTTATTTCCGTTTTTACTATTTATAGTAAGTTTTGGTTTAATTATAACTCTTTATCCTTTGAGCTTTAAGAGTTGTGTCCAACATAAAAAAATATTTAGAAAAATTAGGAAAATGACCTAGTTAAGCCACATAGGATACTTACTTTTCTTCCAAGGTTTGGTATCCCTATTTAAAGGGTTGTAAACTCATTTATTTAATTTATTAATCAAATTACGAAATTTGTAAAATTTATTTTTCATTTTCCTTGCTTTTTCCTTGTGGATTTGAGAAGTCTATGTAGAGTCCAGAGAAGCTCCGCAAATTCAGAGTAATTATCCTTAAGGAAGACGATGATCAACCTCATCACATTCATCCATGCGTCAATGGTGACCCTAACTAAGTGTATTGCCCAATTTAATTGAGCCATGTGTTGCTATCAACGAAATAAGTGAACAACTTCAAACATGCCTTTGGGTGGATGAGGATTAAGTTCCGTGAGCCCCACTATGATGTATGTGTTTTATCCATGCCGTCTATCAACATGGAGATATCATTTTAGGGCATGATACAAAGAATGAGGCAGATCCAAAGCTCTACTGGACCCACCACAAAAAATATTGGGGAGAGTGATTCTCACCGTTGAAATCTTTCTAAGGCCCACCATGATGTTTATTTGAAATCTAAACTGTTCACAAGTTAACACAGACTTGAAAGAAGGGAAAACACAAATATCAGCTTGATCGAAAACTTTTGTGGCCTTTAGAAGTTTTTAATGGTGAACGTCACTCTCCCCACTGTTTTCTGTGGTGGGGTCTAGTGGAGCTTTGGATTTGATTCATTTTTTGGCTATTGCCCTAAAATGATCTCTCCAAATGGATGGACGGCGTGGATACAAAACATACATCATGGAGGTACCCACAGAACTTCGGTAGCGATTCTCGCAACTGTCAATAGCTAATCCGCGCGCGCACCCTCTGGGGGAAGGTGAGCATCATTTATGAGAACCCAATCGAATCAAGCCAGATCCGAACACCACACAATCCAAGTTTGTTTATGCAAAACAATTTCCAAACTCGAGTACGCCACGTTAGTTATATGGCGTGCGTACCGGAGTTTTGGATTGGCCTGACTTTCAAGCTGTACAGTGAACATGACGTAGGCCCACAAAAGCTGGGCCACATCGGAGCTTTGATGCATTCAAACTAATGTGGCCATTCCCCCATCATCCTGTTTCATCAAGTCACAATCATTTTACTACAAATAAACTAAAATCAGGGCTAATTTTGTAGTTTGGATGCTGTAGGCTGCATTTGGTTGCATCCAATATCAAGAAATTTCATCATATTTTGCTGAATTAGACTGGTTGATCATGAAATTTCGTAATATTTGGTGGAGGATCTAACTGACGGCATGGGGCCAGGAAAAAATCAATTGGCCAAACGGACCAGTTCGAATAGGTTTGTAACTGGGTTGCACTAGCATCGCTGAGTCCATCCCATGCGCCAGCCAGCCAATGAGATGAGAAAATGGGCTTCTTGGAGACCCACGAACCAAATGCTCATCACACCAGTTCTAGAATTACTGGATGTGAATTAGGCCTAATTTTCATCCTTTAGTCAGATAGGGGTCCCAGGTCCAACCCATTTAGTTAAATATTTTAAAACTCACTCCATGCTTACTGATGCCTCGTAAAAGCGCATCAGGCTGGCCTAATCCATGCTTACTGATGCCTCGTAGCCTATATATAGTTGCTTGGGTCTGCATGTACAGAGCCATTTCGATGCTTAACTGACAATTTAAGTAGCTGTATGTACTTAAAAATATGTATAATTAGTCCTGGGAATAGGTTGGGTGGGGCCTGGGTCAGGGTCAAACCGAGCCTGATCCATTTACTAATCAGGTCAATATATCTGACCACCCTTACCCAACCAAACTATATATCAATTATCCGATGACCCGACCTGCTGAGCTTAAAACTTCTCTGGCCCCAACCCCATCTGACATGACCCATTTAATTAATGGCAGTCCGATCGGGATCAACTGACCTGTCCTACATGGCTTATGTACTAGCTTTAATGTCTTATGTTAGGCTTTGTCAGCACTGGTTAAAAGTAATGAATTAGTACATGTTGAAAGTTATTAAAAGATAAGAAGAAGATCCAAAAAGACACAGGTGAAGGTAATAAAGAAAGACATAATGGCTAGTGATCTAAGGGCCTGTTTGGTTTTCCTAATTACCCTGATTTGGACGTTTAAAAAAAAGTAATTATTACTTTTGACACTTGTCTAGTTGGGATGATAAATACAAGCATTGATTGACGGTAAGGGGTGACGGTAGTTCGACGTAAAGCTATTAGTTGGGATGAAGCTTAAACGATGATAGTGATATTAGGACTTTTCACTAATTTTGTAGTTTTCATGTGAATGCAGCTCAATATTAGATGTTTATGGATTATTTATTTATTTATTTTTTATGACAATTGCATGTTTCATCTCATCTGCACATTCATAGAAGAGCAATCACACGTACATCATGTTAGGATAATTTTATTGTGTTATAGGTTGGGTTGATCAATTGGCCAAGGCCTATTGATTCAATATATGGGTGGGTCGTTGGGTTGATCATTTGGCCCAGCCTATTGATTCAATATATAGGTGGGTCCGGTTGGGTTGGCCTAAAACTGACACTGGCCCATTAATCTAAATAAGCAACATTTCTGGCCGAGCTTAATTAACCCCCAACCCAACCCAACTTGGCCCGAACCAGCTTAGAAGCAGGTTGGATAAATTGACCCATGGGTCAACCCAACGCATTGCCACCCAATTTCATAGTGGATCCAACAAAGCAATGGTTTGGATTTTTAAACCATGAGCTCACTTGGATTCTTATTGTCAACAAGGATTTCCATGGTATATATGAGTGGTATGTACCCTCTACACCCGTAGAGGAAATTTTTGTTTGGGTTATGGGTAGCTAGGGTCGTTTGGCCCTGACCCATTGATGCACTATATGTACTAAACGGGTTACTTTCTACGTCCAAACTGACCCGGCTTGGCCTGAACCCAGCTACATAGCGGGTGGGGCCAATTGACCGGTGGGTCAACCTGACCCATTGCCACCATCTAATTAATTACTAAAAGTAACAAGAAAACAACTTGTACCCTACTGGGAGTCGAGTTGACTCAGCCAAGTTCCCAGTCGACTCACCCACCGAGTTTTTTAGAACTCTAATTGCAACAAATTCAACAGGTGAAATCATATACATAAGATTCATGTTGAACTTTGATGGGAACTTCTCTTGAGGCAATGACACATTGATCGAGCCATAAAGGACTATCTAAATTGATTCGTTTCTACCCATAAGTGAATCTTAGTAACTACAGAATTAGGGTTCTTTGCCCAACATACCGTTCAAGGATCAACATATTTTTCGCAACTTGCACTCATGGTACATCCAATCCACAAAGAGACCCATGATATGAATGGTCTTGATCAATAACACACATCCTATTTTTTGTGAATGAAAATTCATATTTCAACATATTTGACAAGAGTATATATTAAGCAAAGATATATAAACTATTTTTCTTCTCCCATTTTATTCAATCTGGGGCTAAAGAAAAGCAGAAAAGCTCAAAATTCAAACCAACGCTTTAGCTTTAAAAAAAATAAAAAAAAATCAAAGAATTTGTTGAAATACACGTGATACAAATGGATCCCAATGGCAACAATTTTTCAAGTATGTGAATATATAAGAAGAAGAAGAGAGATGCTAGCTAGATGAGATTGGAAAGCCAATTCCATGGCGTCTGGTAGGGAACGTAACAAACATCATGCTGCAAATGACTCCGATCCCAATTGGCAAGGACGTGAGCATCTCCTCCGTCTTCCTTGATGGATTTGGATAAAAGCAACTCACCACGTTCTGATCTAATAAAGCCACCGCAGCAAAAACCAATATGGACATGAATGCGTGGATGAAGTCAATGAACTTCAATCTATAGCCCGCCACGACCTCTGGAGTAAGGATGGAAGCATCTTCACCGTTAATGACCCACAACCCCTTCAACGTCGCCAGCCCGTAACAGACCTTACCGCTCTTATCCTTGAAGCTATCTGTAAAATTCAATACAAAACATGAAAGACCGCAAATGGCGATGAGGCCCGCCGTCATGTACTGGCAAACGTCGTCACACTGGCCTTGGTTGGTGAATATGGGAGATAGGAGCTGGAATGCTAGAACGGTACCCGTTGGTAGAAGGTTAGCCAGATGTGCCGTGCTCTTGAATGTCTGGTCGATGGCTTTTTGCACTAGGTTCTTTTGATTTTGGTTGGCCGGTGCTGATGAACGGTTCTGATCGTCTAAGAGCGGCTGGCCGTGCTGAGAGTCTTCATCTACTACGTTAATCTCCATGGTCCACTTGATGTTTTGGGGTGAGATGATGTGGTCTGGTCTGTATATAAACGGTGGAAGAGATAGCTTGCAAGGAAATGAAAAGGAAACTGATAGAAGCAACGCTTTACAAGAATTACGGAGAGTTGGTTAAGACAGCGAAAGGGGCTTTCTTTGTACATAAAAGAGATTGATGACCGTTATGGGATTTGTATCTTAAAGGGAAGATTGATATTCATCACACACGCAGCCCTCTCCACACGCACCTTTACATGACGCACACGTGACAACTTCACAAGCTTTTAGAGGTATGATGGTGATGGACATGAACTAAAACTAGGCCGATCTATTCATCAGGCAGGTTTCTTGTTTTTGTTGAGTGTGGAACCTTATTTTCTTCTCAACTGTCAATTCATTCAATTTAATATAGGGATGGCCCACGTGATGAGTGGACCTGCCTGGTTCTTACATATACTATTGGCTATTTTTTCCCTAAACCGTTCATTTTCGTTCATGTATCGGTGGCCCACCTGATGAGTGGACCTGCCTGATTCTCACCTATAATTTTTTTTTTTTTTTTTTTAAATTTTTTAATTTTTTTAAAATATTCTAAACCGTTCATTTTTCATGTAGGGGTGGCGCACGAACCGGTCTGATTCTTACATATGCTGACTGCACGTTGGCAACTTAAACCGTAAATCATTTTTCATGGGACCAACTTGTGCAATGAGCTGAAGTTGCACACACACGCCAGACAGGTTAGTCGCGTCACGCGTGTGTTGCATGTAGAAGTGCGTGTGGGGCTAGTAAACGTGGGAAGTGCGTGCTTGTTGGACGCGGCCGGATTTCGTGCCAAAGCCTTCCCTAGTTAGTTCCTGCGCTGGGATATATGCAGGTGGGGCCCACCGTGATGTTTGTGAGAAACCCATTCCTTTCATCCGTTTTTTGAACTCATTTTAGAACATGCGACTTAAAATAAGGTGGATACAAAACTCAAGTGGGATCACACGAGAGGGAAAATTGGGGAAAGAAATGCCTACCATTGAAACCTTCTTGGGCTAGATCGACCTTGATGTTTATATGCCATCCAAACCGTTTATAAGGTCATTCCCACTGGGATAAAGTGAAAGCATAAAAGATTTAATCCGGCTATATGAATGTTCAATGGTGGTCACGGTGGGACCCACCTAGCATCCCAGCTTTCGAAGGAAATCCGCGGCTACTTGTTTCCGTTTAGGACGTTTCGCTATGCTCTGATATACTTCCTCATGCATTGCAATAAGATACGTCGCGACTGTAGCCGTTGAATTTAATCCTTTTTTACTGAAACAAACCGTTGGTTTGATAGGGCTTACCTTGGATGGAATGGCAATATATATTTTTTATACAAAGACGGTTCGGTCATGTTTAAAGCAAAAGAATCAAATTTTCAACATGATCTAAGATTCGGGTGAGTGATAGCAAAGAGAAATTCAAATCAAGAGAAACTGTTTGCATTTTTCATGGCCTACCAAAGTTTTGGATCAAAGTAAAATTCAGTAGCAAGGGGTTTCATGAGGTTCTGCTTCATGTGGATCGTTCAAATTTTCGAGACTCATCAGATAGGATGAGTTCTCAAAAAAGTTTGTATGTAGTATGAACAAACTGGTTCGTAGGTGAGCATTTTCGTGTGTGTGTGTCTATAATATATATATATATATATATATATATATATATATATATATATATAGATATATATATATATAGATAGAGAGAGAGAGAGAGAGAGAGAGAGAGAGAGAGCCGGTCTCCTATGAACCGTACCGCACGAAATTGATGTACTAGCTTTCATGTACGCCGTAGGATGAGGAGAGCGGCTGAGATTCCATTGCCTTGCGAAAGAGAGAGTCTTCGGAAAAAAGACTCTCTCCTACACTCACGCCGATGGAGGCGGATTAGCTACTGCCAAGTTGAGCAGTGAGACTTAAGTGACGTTACCAAGTTTTGTAGGCCCACCTTGATGTATTTGTTGTATCCACACCGTCCATCTAATTTTAAAAATCATTTTAGTACATGAGAAAAAGAATGAGCATATCGAAAGCTGGAGTGGACTTTACCACAGAAAACAATAGGGAGAGAGACACCCACCGTTAAAACCTTCCTAAGGTCCACTCTAATGTTTATTTAAGATCTAACTTGTTCATAATTTAACTTAGACATTAAAGAAGGGAAAACACTAATATCAACTTGATTGAAAAACTTTTGTGGCCCTTAAAAGTTTTTAATGGTAAGTGTCACTATCTCCACTGTTTTCTGTGGTGGGGTCCACTCAAGCTTTCGATGTTATTCGTTCTTTGGCTCATACCATAAAATGATCTATACAAATGGATCACACACACACACACACACACACACACATATATATATATATATATATATATATATATATATACACACACACGCGCACCAGTTCTCATGCAGCTCGTGCGAACTTTTTTGAGATCTCATCAGACGTGATGTAACTAATCTTAACAAAAGCTCTCTAAGGCCCACCACACCGAAATGAATAAGATCGTGCAGCGTTAAAGCCTATGGGTCCACCATAATATTTACGTGACGTCGAATTTTTAATGGTGTGTGTCTCATCAACACTGGTCAATATGTGTGGCCCACATTAGTTTTGGATTGGCTTGATTTTTGGGTTCAGGCCTTGTAATGAGGTGGCGGAGATGATAGACGGAGTAGATTTTGACAAACATCATGGTGGGCCATATGAAGCTCACAAGCACTACTTCCGTCCTATTAAAGCGGAGAGGAGGGGACAGGTGTTGGATTAAATGATGAATCCCATGGCCGTAGCATTACTCATTGGGCCGGAATTCTCTACAACTGTGTGGGCCCATGTTCTAATGGTATGACCACTCACCCCGGTAGGGCATATGGAGAAAAGAGATCAGCTAAGCTATATTTAAAAATCAGATGGGCCACACCACGAGGGAATATTTGGGATGGGATGTCAACCATAAGTTTGTCAACGGAGTCGTTGGTGGTAAACTCTCAAGAGTTTCAACACCATTACAGGTAATGGTCTGACTACCCATTGGTGGTGAAGTTCACTACCAGTGTGAGGGGAGAATGTGAATTGTAAGTTCACCATAACTTCTTATCCGAATAGATTTATGGGACGCACAATCTATAACTCTCTATTGTAATGGGCCATTCGAGGTGAACAGACCCACCAAGTGGGTCACGTCTGTCTTTTTCACAAATTAACGCGCGTTGTTAGTTCAAAACAAATTTTTTTTAATACTATTTTTAGTAATTTCAATTTTTTTAAATATATTTTTATTTTTTATTTTTAGAGTTTTAGATTTTTTTATTTTTTCTTTTTATAAAAAACTTGAAAATTATTTTAGCAAAAGTTTATTTGAAAATTTTAATTTTAGAAATTATGTTTTAGAAGAGTTTTATTACAATTGAGACTTTTATTAGAGTTAGAATTTTATTATTTTTGATAATTATAAATATTAGTTTACTTTTTATTTATTAATGGTATAATTGAGACACATAGACATTAAAAAAATATTAATTAATAAAAATTTATTAATTTTTTTAATGAGTTCAAGAGAATATTCTTATTGATTCGAGGTTTTAATAACTTAAGAAGGCATTGATTTTCCTCTTAACCCTTTGGTGCCGAGGCGGATTGTTCACCGAGTAACTCAGTACCTAAGCAAATTGAGTAAACTTTGTGGGGTCCACTATAATTTGTGAATTTTATCCCATCCGTCTATACATTTTAGCAGATAATTTTAAGGTCTTATCCCAAAAATAAAGCATATAAAAAGCTAAAATGGACCACACTACAGGAAACAGTGTGAATTAAATGTCTACCATTGAAAATGTAATACTCCGTTATTTTGAAAAACGGTGGGTTCCACCGTTGCCTTTGGTGTGGCCCACCTGAGCTGTGGATGGCCCTCATTTTTGGGCTTAGGCCCTAACTCTGATGGGCAAAATGAATGAGCGGTGTGGATCTATCACATGATGCCTGTGGGGCCCATTTTCAAAAATAAAAAAAATAAAAAAATTCAAACCACAAAGTGACGTGCTGACGCACGTCACCCCATGATTCTCTCTCTCTCTCTCCACGACTCTCTCTCTCTCTCTCCCACTTCTCCACAACTGTTGCGGATGGGAACCCATTCACCATGATTTCCATCATCATGGTGGGACCCATTCCTCAATCTAAACCGTCCATTAGACTCATAACCCATCAAATTACCTACCATTATTTTATACCCCATTTCTCATACTACATATAGAAAAGCATAGAAAAAAAAAAAATCACAAAAGAAAGATTTTGAGAAGAAAAGAGAGATCAGGAAAAGGAAGTACGTAAGGGTTCAACATCGAGTTCAAAGTGGATTAATCCAAGTTCGTGCACGTCGAAATCAGCATTTCTTCAGATTATTTCCTCCCATCACACTATTTTTCCATATCAGGTAGGTGATCATTCCTCCCTTGAAAAATTCATATATATTGCTTTATATAATCTAGACCTCGAAATATTCATAAATAATTTCCTATTGAAAGAAATTTTTTATTTGACTACTGTACAAATGCAATTATTATTATTATTATTATTATTATTATTATTATTATGTATTGCTTTATTATTTGCATTTGATATTATTTGTTAGTGATGATGAATATTTATTATGTGAACTATTATTTTTAATTTTTACGGGTGCTATGTCCTAAAAGGATCACTGTATTATCTGTTATAGGCACTCTGATATTAATTGTTACAATGTTTCCTTGTAAGTTAGATGCATCGTATGTGAATAATTATTTTTTTTGTACGATGATTCTCACGGGTGCTCTGCCCAGGGTCATTCCCGAAATGATCAGCACGACACGGGTGCTCTGCCTAGGGTCATTCCCAAAAGGATCAGCACGGGTGCTCTGCCCTGGGTGATTCCCTAAAAGGATCAGTACGCACGGGTGCACTACCCTGGGCTTTTGTCCCTAAAAGGTCATACCGGTGCTCTGCCGAGGGTCATCCCCTGAAAGGATCAACACCGGTGCTCTGCCGTGGGTCATCCCCTAAAAGGATCAGCACACATGAGTGTTTTGTCCACTCCAAATCTTAGTATTTTTTTTTATTTTTGAAAAGCTATGTTAAATAATTCATTTATTTCATGTTCATGAATGTCAAATTATTAACTATGATTTTACATCCAATGTTCGCTTTATTTTGATTAAAATGTCGAGATTAAATTTGGTAATATTTGTGAGTTTTTCAACTCGGGATTGATGGGATCCTATTGAGTTCTCAACTCATTATGTTTTAACCGTTTCAGGTTACGAATATTTTGAAGATGCAGGATATTACTATTAGTAGTGGAGCATGGAATGTGGTTGGATGCACGTGGCATGTTATTCTACATTGAATAAATTTTATTTTAGTTTAGAACTATGAATGTAGTAATGTTGGACTTGATTTTCTTACTTCAAGTTAAATTAAATAATTATGCATTGTGTAATAACAGAATTTGTAATTAATGATCTTAGCATGTGTTTGGATTTTAAATATTGGGCTATGGTGGAAGAAAATGAAATGCATATGAAATTGTCATTCTTTATTTTTTATTTTTATTTTTTATTTATATAGGTCACGGGTCTGGAATTCGGGTCCTGGACACCCTATTCGGGTACCCGAATTTTGGGGCGTGACAGAAAATTTCTTGGGGGCCATAGAAGTTTTGGATCAAGCTTATATTTGTCTTTTCCATTCATTCATATTTGTGTGATCTTATGAGAAGGTTGGATGACAAATAAACATCATTGTGGGACCTAGCAAGGTTTCAACGGTTTAAATCATTATTTCCACTATTTCTTGTGGCATGGTTCACTTGAGCTTTTAATGAGCTTCAAGTTTGGGCTCAACCCCTAAAATGAGCTGAAAAAATGGATAGACAGCATGGATAAATCACATACATTTACCATGAGCCCAACAGAGTTTACTCAGTACAATAAGAGCAACTCAGTACGCAATCCCATTTCTTGGTGCCCTTCCCTGTTATGAGTAGGGCTGTATGCGAACGCGGCTAGCCCGGTTAACTCACTTGACTTGGTCCGAAAAAACTCGACTCGGCCCAATCCAAAATTGAGTTTAGGTCGAGACGGGCCATTTTCTTCGGCCCGATACTGAGTTCGGGCCGAGTTTGGATAGGTCCCAGTTCGGCCCGAAACCCGACTCGATCTAGTGGTATATATATATATATATATATATATATATATATATATATATATATATATATATATATTTCAAAACCCTATCCATCCCTTTCCCCTTTACCCTTCTGCGATAGTTTACCGCCCATCTTTGAAGTGACGGTGACTCATTTATCTCACAGACGTATAACTTGAACGGCCTAGATTCATCTAAATACAAAAAGAAATTATAATATCATGACTAGTTAGATTTTTTGTGGAGTTTAGAGTTCAACTATCTAAACCGTTGATCGAAGGCCTTGTAACGGGACACGGATTACCTGCCAAAGCCCTTCCCATAAACTTGCTGTAATTAAGGTCCGAACTCGGCCTAAACTCGCCCGATTGTTAGCCGGGCCAAATTCAGGCTGGACATGTTGGCCCAGTGACTGAGCCGGGCTATGTTTGGCAGGTGATCGGGCCGGGCCAGGTTGAGCTTAGTTTAACTTGGACCAACTCGTGTACACCCATAGTTATGAGAAAAAAAGAAGGCGTGCATGGCACCACAATCATGTTTATTTTTCACCAAAACCATTAACCATGTGTAATCCATCAGGATGCAGTTAAATATAAAAATAAGCTTGATCTAAATATTAAACAGGCCACGCTGTGTGAATTTAAAAGTTTAGGAGTAGCTCTACATTATTCCCAATGCTAAGGCGTGACACAGTTTTTATTGGGTTATTTTAGCATGTACGGTTCAAATAAAAGTTCTCATCTGATGGACGGAGTGGATTACATATAAAACATGGTGCCCCTAAGAGGTTGGATGGATTTGCATATAAACCATGGTGGCCCACAGAATTTGGGTGTTTTTTAAGACGATTCCGGTCCGTACTCATACTTATCGTGTTCGTGTGGTACGGTGGTAGTGTTATTCTTACCGTATGATGGATTTTTTTTTTTTTTTTTTTTTTTGTATATCTACGCCATCTATCTGTCTTTTTAAGATCATTTTAAGACCATCTTAAAACTTAAGCAGATCCAGATAATTTCCAATTGATCACACTATTTTAAAAAGGAGTGAATAACTATTAAAAGCTTTTCGTAGGCCACAAGTTTTGGGATCAAACTTATCTTTGTATTTTCCCTTCATCAAGGTCTGGTTGACCTTATATATGGGTTGGATGGAAAATAAACGGATCTAATTCGTTGGGCCCTTGGAAGTTTTAATGGTGGCGTTCAATCATCACTGTTTCCTTTGAGGTTGGATACCTGAGATTTGGCTATGCTTAATGTTTCGGATTACGACCTAAAATGGGATGGAAAAACGGATGGACGGTGTGGATATATAAAAAATCATCAAGGTGGGCCCCAATGAAAGGGTAACACCCGCTGAGGCGTTACCCGGGTAACACCTGATTCCCTATGTTCGGATGTTTTGGTTTTGGGCCGCCGATTGCGTCCAATCTCCGCCGTCTCCAGCTGGCAACGGGCAGCAGCTTTGAGTGCCCACCGTGATGTATGCGTCTAATCCACACCGTCAATTCATTTTTTAGTATTATTTTAGAGAATATTATTGAAAATGAGGCAGCTCAAGGCTCAATTGAACCACACCACATGAAGCAGCAGTAATAATGATTCTTACCGTTGAAATATTTATAAGGTCCACCGTAATGTTTATTTTCCATCCATCCTATTCATAAAGTTATAAAGACCCGGATGAAGAGGAAAAAACAAATATCAGCTCTATCCAAAACTTCTGTGGGCCCCGATAAGTTTCCAACGGTAAAATTTTAATCCCCACTGTGTAGTGCACTTGAGCCTTAGATTTGCATTACTTTTGGGTTTATATCCCAAAATGATATGAAGAAAAAAAAATGGATGGACGGTGTGGATAAGACGGATAAGACCCATACATCACGGTGGCCGTTCCCAGCTGGAGAGAGGCGGGGGTAGGACGCAATCCGCGTCCTTGGTTTTGGTGTAACGCAACAGCTTCCGGAGTTGATGTGGCGTGATGGACCAGAAAGGGTGGCCGGTTCGGCCGCGGATTGCGTCCTACCCCCGCCCGGACGGTGTGGGGCCCACTGTGATGTAAGTATTTTATCCACACCGTTAATCATTTTTATATGATTATTTAAAGATATGATCCAAATATAAAGATAGTTAAGGCTTAAGTGGACCACAAATTGGGGATTAAACTTCCATCATTAAAAGCTTCCTGGGTCCGGAGAAGTGTTGGATCAAGATGAAATTTGTGCTTTCACTTCATCCAAGTCTGCATGACCTTATTAATAGGTTGGGTGGTAAAAAAAAACATGACGGTGGCCCTTAGAAATGTTTCAACAGTGAGTGTCATTATCACTGCATCTTCCTTTGATGTGGTCCACTGGATCTATGTATCTGCTTCATTTTTTACAAAATAACTTAAAATGATCTTAGAAAAGCGATTAACGGTGTGGATAAAATACTGACATTACGGTGGGCCCCACAGAGCCCTGCCCGCCCGGACTACCGTCCGGGCGGGGGTAGGACGCAATCCGCGTCCGGCCGGTTCCAACTTGACGGGGTTTGCTTGTCCCTTTTGCAGGAACTTTCTGTGGAATCTACGTGGGGCCCACCGTGATATTTGTACGAAATCCACCCAGTCCATCCATTTATCCAGATCATGGTAGGACATGGGCCAAAATTGACGCAAATCCAAAAACTCAAGTGGGCTGCTCGATAGATGATTGAACGTCCACCATTGAAACATTCGTGGGATCACAGAGGTTTTGGATCAGGCTAATTTTTTGTGTTTTAAGTTCATCCTAGTAGGAGGAATGACCTTGTGAACGGTGTGGATGATATATAGACATCACCTTTGACCCAAGGAGGTTTCAATGGTAGCCATTTACCTACCTACTTTTTCCGGTCGTGTAGCCCAGTTGAGTTTTGGATTTGTATCATTTTAGAGCCCACATCGTAATATGATATTTCAAAACGAATGAACGGGGTGGATTTCCCACAAACATCACGGTTGGCCCCACTTAACTTCTCGCAGGAGGGAGGCCTCTTTCCCTCTAGAGTACATTTTGCCTCTTGTTGGTAGATGCTTGGGCGCATATACTAAGATAGATCAATGATTTCAACTTTCCATATCACAGTTACAACTATAAATAAGCCACTTTCTCATCATCGACCTTCATGGCTCATCCTAACCTTTGATTTTAGAGTTGAGTGCAAGTTACTAGATGATTTTTTTTTTCTCATTATTCTAAATTCATCCACAGAACAAGATGGCCACAGTCATCTGAATGGACAGTTGGGATCAACAAACTACTCAGCATGTTGGCCTCAGGCGGCAACACACCTTGGATACTGAATTGCCAGGAAGGCAAAACCAACTCGCTCCTTAGATTAATGAAAAATACATGTGGACAACTTAATTTGATTTAATTGCATCCACGCATGCAATTTCTCAGTGATTTTAAGTGCACGAGTATCATTGAACCCTCTCTACCAGATTAGAGCTTTGCTAGAATACATTCCAAAGTGGTACTATACCATAATTGTCCTTGATAATTCATGGCATGTTAACTCTAGAATTAGAGGGGTGATCACATCTCTTTACTCTAATGGTTATACAAACCATTGAATCTGTGCCATTCATCTTCAGTTTTTGTGAAGATTCAAAAATCGTGTAGACCATTAGATCCTATAGGCCCACTCTTTCGGGCCAACTTTTAGAAATCAGTAAAACTTAATTCTGAATTGGCTGTTTGGGTGCCACCTAAAAATGAGCTCATTTCAATAAATATCCCATCGGCAATCTTTTTTTCGTGAGGGTCTCATCTATTTGTGGCCTAAATTGTCTGGTGGGTCTTAAACCCACAATCACCGATGATTATGGTACGTCCAAACAGGCCCTTCTTTGGGTTTACATCACTGACCTCTTTGATGCAAGTAAACATGTCCCTAGACACCGGACATGGAGTGTATTTCCAACTAGTGGAGTAAGTGTAAGCTCGGGCCCAACCCAATGAATTTAATAAGGCCCAGAACCCATCCTGACCTGATCAGCTCGAGTCCAACCCAATAAATTTCATCAGGCTTAAAGCCCATCTTGATCTGATACACAATTTCCAAATTAGATATATTAATCAAAGCCCTATCCAGTTGGGCCAGGAGCCTCAATACAAGCTCGGTCCAAGGGCCCACCAACCTTACAAGTTTGGGCTCAAGCCCAACGAGTGTCAGACCTAAAGGTAGCCCAACCCATTGAAAGATAGAAGCCAGTTCCTCTGCAATCGTGTGGCCCACCGTGACGTGTTCATGACATCCACTTCGTCCATCATCTATGCTCCCTTATGTTCTCCTTAGATCCCAAAAATCAGGCAAACCCAAAGCTTAGGTGAGCCATACCATCTTAGATCATGCTTAAAACCTCCAAAATTATGTGGTATAACCACCTTAGTTTTGGAATGGCTTGATTTGTGGAACATCCATTCACCTTAGTGGGGTGGATCTCATGAATAGATTGGATGGCCTATATATAACATGGTGGGCCTCATACACAATCTAGAAAGCCTTGATGGTGAGTCTCCATCACATCCAAACTGTACCCTGTGGTGTGACCCACCTAGGTAACATGAAAGGGGAAACCTCATGGACGGAGTGGATGTAGGCCATATGTCATGGTGGGCACACGCATAACATTGTAGAATGAACCTATTCTACAATAGTTGTAGAGGAACAGATCCATCCATCCTCCTATCTTTTCAATTTCCTCCAGCCTCTGTCATCTTTACTAATAACTTGGGTTCTCACAGAAGAAGGTTAGAGTGGGCTAAGACCTTGTGCAAGGGTTGCACTCAATCTTCCATGCCTGGCCCAAGAATTGGCTTCCTCTACTCATATTGTCTACTCTACTTGTATGAGAAAACTGAATAGTAAGGGCCCGTTTGGATTGATGGAATCCAAAAAATGGATTAGGAAAAGAAAAAATATGTTCGAGAAAAATCATGGATTAAAAAAGAATCCGTGGAAAAGAATTTTAAAACGGTTGTTTGTGTTAGCTTTCATGATTTTCAAGAAAATATTAAATATTAAATGGTTAAAAGGTGAAATTTGTCTTTTGAAAAGTGTCTAGGCAAGTTTTCTATAGAAAAAGAAAAATGCCCATTTTGGTGAAAAAAAGCAAGGAAAGAAAAATAATTCTCCGCAGAGTATTTAATTGTTGTAGCAGGTGGAAAAAGACACATATGAGGAAAACATTTTCATTTTCATGATATCCTTTTGGATTCTACCGATCTTAACAGGCCTAAGGAAAAATTTAAAAAAAATAAAAAAGAAAGAAAAACTAAGACCAATAGCCATGTCCATGAGCACAACCTATTTCTTGGGTTCTGACGGGTTCAAGGTGGGCCCTACCTAATGAATGGACCAGAGCATATGTCATGAATGACTCATAAATCCCTCTCTTCATACCAATCTCCTTAGAATGTATCAGAAAGGTTTTTTAATGGCACAAGTGAACCTGTCAGCAATCGTTTATCTAATGCCACGTGGAAGATTTTGGATGATCACACCATTTACTACATAATATATATGAACATCATGTTTTTTTTTTCTAATGGAAGCTTTATGATCTTCCTTTATATTGTATACTAAGTGAAATGGGCCCATGTTCCTTCATATTCTATGCTCCATCACACCTAACTACGTTTTCTTAAATTAGTCCGAAGTAAGTCTTATTTAATAAAAACAAGAACAAGATTACCGAAGAAATAAAAATGCAGAGAGGGAGAGAGGCATGAATGAGCACACATGCCAACGTGACACACATATGAGAGATCTAAGCCACATTATCAGGTGGGGCCGATCATGAGGATGTTCTGGTCCATATATCTGGCCAGTACTCTTTATCAGTTGGCTGCACTTGTGTGAGGAAAAGGGACAGGTCAAAAGAAAATCACCAATGTCCTGAATTCAAGGTAGTCGTGTGGCTCGTGTCATATGAGGACTAGCCTAGATTTTGAGACGGATTATGTTTAGATCGAGTCACACCTGATACATGGCTTGGATCTCGAACAAGCATGCCATGCTGGCACCTGTGACGTGGGTCATCACTTCAATATCTCTAGGTGCGAATTCATTTACGAGCTGTTTAGGGTGAGGGATTTGAAGCAGTTATTTGTGAAATACAAGGATTTCAAATTTTCCCGTTTGTTTTTTTTTGGGATTTGTCAAATTCGTAGATCCTTCAAACTCACTTCTTCCAAGTTCATAGATTTTTCCTATCTCTTCAAATGGGGCCCTGGGTCTAATGGAAGAAAAGAAATAATAGAACCGAACAGGGTCTCTTGTCAAGCTAGATCGTATGTGGTTCAGTGGTCTTCGCCTCTTCGTAGGTAGTTCCCAGCACTTTGTACGCGGCTGGGTGGCTTTTCTCCCTTTATTTTTATTTTTATTTTTATTTTTATTAAAATTAATTGTCTTCCTTTAATGTTGGTCTGGTTTTTTTAATTTTTATAAAGGGAACATTTTAGTCATTAGATGCTTATGTCTTAAATAACTCATCTTGGTTTCCACTTATTGAGTTGAAGTGATTAAATAATTTTAAATAAAAAAATTACTTATAATAGATCATAAACCAAACCTACCTCAAATAAGTTACTTATTTACTACTGTACGTAGTTTTTTAAAAAAAAAAAAAAAAAAAAAAAAAAAAAAAAAAAAAAAAGAAACTTATTTGGTGGTATTAAAATGGCCAAATTAAATGTAAAGTAGATGAACAATCATTAGTATTTTTAGATATTTATTAGAATAAAAGTATTGATGTAAATCAAGAAGTAAATATACTTATAAAATATGTAAACAATACATTTTCACAATACAAACTATTATATGCGTAGGTGAGCATGCCTCTCTCTCTCTCTCTCTCCTTCTCTCTCCTCTTCCTCTCGTCTCTCTCTCTCTCTCTCCCCTCTCTCTCTCTCTCTCTCTCTCTTCTCATATATATATATATATATATATATATATATAATATATAGGCATGCTCACCTACGCATGCGTGCACCTTTGCACACGTGTCATGGCTGTCGAATCCGAATGGTCCATAAGATGCGGAATCCCATGAAACCTTATGGGGTGAATTTTCAACCTGATCTAAGCTTCTGGTGAGTCATAGCAAAGAGAAATTCAAATCAAGGAAACTGTTTGCATTTTTCATGGCCTACCAAAGTTTTGGATCAAAGTAAAATTTAGTACCAGGGGGTTTTATGAGGTTCTGCTTCATGTGGACCGTTTAGATTTTTGAGACTAGTCAGATATGATGAGTTCTCAAAAAAGTTTGTATGTAATTGGTACGAACTGGTTCGCAAGTGAGCGTTTCCGCACTTTATATATATATATATATATATATATATATATATATATATATATATATATATTATATATATATATATGAGTGAAATAAACAATATAGCAAAATTATCATTGCAGTGAATATAAGTGATGTCACCACACAATTATAAGTGTTATTAATTGTTGATGCAGTTTTTTCGGTAGACCCTCACTAGTTAACATTTCGATACCTGCATAGACAAAAACAAGAGACAAAGCAGACCCTGATTTGTGCAGGAGACCCTCCGATGCCTAAGTTAGGACCTTGGATCTTTTGTATGGTAGTATTTTTTTGTAAGAAGACCCTGGCTTGTACAACTGACTTATAACCGAGTTATGGCCAACCTGTAGGTTAGGTCGATCGTCAATTGGCCATTTGAGTGTCTTTACAGTTGTATCATCTTTTTGTGTCCTTATAGTTGTATCAACCTCCTTAAAAGTTGATTTGTCTTCGAATGTGCAAAACCCCTTAAGGCTCGAATCTCATCTGGTTCATGCTGATTAGTAAAGTTGTTCCATTTCATAAGTCAACCTATTAAACTTGTCTGATTTTTCACCCAACATTAATCATTATCTATTTACAGCCATTTACAATTATAGTTAAAACCAAATAAGCCTTTAAAAAGAGAAACCCATGTACCTAAGCATGTCTATATATATATATGTGTGTGTGTGTGTGTGTGTGTGTGTGTGTGTGTGTGTGTGTGTGGGAAAAGGTACTATGTGCTTGAGCTGATTTTAACGTTCCATGAGGTCGAGCTGTGTGGGCCCCACTGTGATGCGTTTCGAACATCTACCCCATCAGTCAGATGCACCATTCTATCATGTGCCTAGGTATCAAAAATTAGGTCAATTTGTGACTTGTGTGGGCCACACCACATACAGAAGTGGAGAGGGGCCATGCACCATTAAAACATTCATAACCATTTTTGAGGGCCCACCGACATGTGGTTTGCAAATCCAGCCCATCTATTATGTGTTTGCAAATCCAGCCCATCCATTATGTGTGTCCCACTTGAATAAGGGTTCAGACCAAGTTTCAGGCGCATGAAAAACTTAGGTCGGCCCCACCAAGTGCTTTTATATGTTTTAACGGTGTCTTCACATAATTTTAGATGGTATGGCCCACCTGAGTTCTGTATACGGCTGATTTTTGGGGTATCCCATAATTTAAAGGGGACCCATCAAATGCATGGTGTTGATGGTCGAAACGCATCACGGTGGGGCCCACACTGCCCAACCTCGCGGGAGCTTATGGTGAGGTCTCTCTCTCTTCTCTCTCTCTCCTCTCTCTCTCCTCTCTCTCTCCTCTCCTCTCTCTCTCTCTCTCTCTCTCTCTCTCTCTCTATCTATATATATATATATATATATATATATATATATATATATATATATCACTTTTCAAATCATAAAAAGAGGTTTTTTTTTTTTTTTTTTTTTCCTTTTTATTTAAAGCAAAAACCCACCTCTCTGCAATTTATGCTATGCAATGCAACGAATACTCTCCAAATTCATGAATTTTGTAGTTAAATACTCAAACGGTGAATTTTAGAATTTGCTAAATCTAAAACCATTTTAAAATCATGAATTTACCAAATTCCATTCTCATCCCCTTGACCCCAACCAGGGCCTTAGCACCCATGCCTTCTACTCTCCCACCTTAAAAATGCTAGAAATATTCTTTCTACGTCAGATTGAAGGGTTGAACCAACTCAAACATGTAATCTTGGCGCACACATGTGCAAAATCTGAGCCATGTTCCAGCTGAGGTTCTATGCGACCATTCTACATCCTAAAATCCAGGCTTGAACACTCATCGACTGGACATGCATGTACCTTGAATAGGCCGTGAGCGATTTTCTTTCCAACAGTAGAATTTGCACACACAAGTGCGGTCCACCTGAAGAGTGGATGGCCCTGATTAACTCGCAGGGCATTTTCATGATCGAGCCAGAAGTATCGCATGCATACCAATCTCGCACGTTTCCTATATTCACATCATATATCACTCGTCGCTCACTTTGAATTTCACTACTCAGTCGTTCACCCTCAACTTTGTTAAGCACTTCTCACCCTCAACTCTATCCTCGTGGTATCTATCAGTGGCCCAAGCCCAGTCCCATACATGGAAAACTCGAGAACTGCTACGTGTCAAAGTATCCCACGTTGGATGTTGGATTCTGAGGGTCATTCTTCTACTACTGTGGCAATATCAAGCCTTTTTTTTAGGTGCCACAAAACTGCTTGGGCTTGGCTGGTCTGGTCCAACCAGCTGGCTACGACATGCTTTATTTACGGGAACCTAACTTTGTGGGGCCCACTATATCGTGTGTGTAACATCCAATACATGCACTAGGTGCCAACCCTCACTATTACCATGCAGACCTAAAATTGGCCAGACTCAAAAAGTCAGGCCACACCATTTGTAAAATGTATAAAGTCACACCTAAAACCTCTTAAGTCCAAGCGGTGTGGCCCACAAGAGTTTTGTGTCGGGCTAACCCTTCATCCTTGTTAAACGAGCATAATGAGTGGGTTGGACACCATATACTCACTGGTTCTGGGCCCCACACAAACTTATGGTTGGCTTCTAATTCCCATTGTTTCTTGTGATGTGGCCCACTTGAGTTGTGGATCAGGCTGATTTTTTGCCTGATAACCTGATATGGAGAGGCATTTCTGATGGATTGACTAGATGTCACAAACTCAGGACCGCTGCTGTCCTAAGCAGCCCAACCCAGCTTTGGACCAGCTATGCACATACTGGCTTGGCCCATGGGCTACTGAGGTTGGGTTCAAGCCATTTTGGTTCTACCTGGCCAGACCTGACTTTTGTTTTTTTTGGTTAGCTTGTTAGTACACCCCCAATGTCAGTTCACACTTCACTAGTAGCCACCCCCACTAGGGATCGATACCAAGACCTCAGTGTTGAAACAAGGTATCTTTCACTCGGTCTACCTGACTTCACATTAGTTCTATGTCCTGTAAATGTGACATTCCAACTTACGAGTAGGCACCCATGATTCTTAAATGTAGACCGTTGGATTCCTCTCTTTAAATGTCTAATACTTTCTTCATCTGTTGCCCACTTGATTAATGAATAGATTAGGAATATTCAAGTAGGAAATAGGGATTTTTAAAAATCAATTTCCAGGCTGGGCAAGGTGGCAGCCTAGCCAATTTTTCCGTGGTCAAGCTTTAGCCTACTATGCCAGGCCCATGCTGGCGGGTCTTGGACCCGGCCCAACCAGGCCCATTGGAACCCCTACTGTCAAGACGCACGCATGTGCACGTGCATGCAATTATGCAGTCACATATATAACACGTGCACAAGTCCTTTTCCTATTAGGAGACGAATAAAATGAAACAAAAAGCGTTCAAAAAGGAGATGAAGCATGTGAGATTACTTGAAAAAGTGGCCGAAATTCTTGAATTTTAGTACATGGAAAACAAAGGAAAACAACCCACATATGGGCCAATCAACCCACTTACACAAACTTCCATATAAGATCCTCCAGCAATATGGCTATATTTATATAAAATGAGATCCTTTCAGATCTCGATAACAGCTGTAGGTTAATGGATGAAAGGGCTGGTAGGCCAAGACGTGTGGGCCATACATTGTGATGGTGATCATGACCACCAATTGCTTTGCGGCTTTTCTCTTTTCTTTTATAATGATGCTGATTATGATGAGAGGGTGCATTGGAGTTTGAAAATTGAGGCTTTTGGCTCCTTCCGGGAATCCTGAATGGTGGGCCCTTTGTCCTTGGGCTTCCCAAAATTCTCTCTCTTATGACATGGGGTTCCAAATCCCCATGCACCAAACTCGCTGCTCACACGTGCCAATATTACACGCTTCTGACATTCAAGCCGCTCATCAGTCGGGCCCACCATGTACATACCCTTGGAAAGAATCAGTTTGGTTACCTGAACTTGTTGAATGTGAACCTTTTATGTATGCTAAATGTGAGCCGTTCTCTTTTCTTTTGTACATGTATGGCCCACCTGACAATTTACTGATCTGATTTCTTTTACATAAGCTATCTGCAAGGGGGAATCCACCTGATGAACGGTTTGGATCTCATATACGTGTGCCAATTTGGCACGTGTAAGAAGTGAGAGCGCTTAGCCGGTAGTATCTCATCCTATCCATTGAGAGCCTGCGGCCTCTTTTAATCGAGGATGTGTGGTCCAAGATAGATCATCACGCGGTCACGCTTTCCTTCTTCATAATCTATTCCGAGTCTATTTTGTACAACGGTCCACACTCCACCAGTGGAAGCGTGCAACTAGTCCGCATGCATCAAAAGGTGAAAAGTGTACTGATGTGCCCTTTTTGTGCCAGTGGGACCCACGCTTCCTTAATCCGGATTGTTGATATTAACGGGACCCACTACAGATAGGAGATGACCCGAAACTCTTCAACGTTTGAAGATCCTAGCCATCAAACCATTAGATTCGTTCTGGAACGTTGCTTTTACCTATGGGAAATCAAGGGGATGATAACCTCTAAGCTGTGATATTTTTGAGAAATCCCCATCCATCGTGGGGAACATGAGATCAATAGTCTGGATGACAGAGACACGGCGCCGTTCCCATACAACGGAGCATCGAGACTCCCATTGTGTAGTGTAGCACACAGCACCGATGTGGTACTGCTTGGCAGTGGGCCACCATGATGTATGTGTTTTATCCACGCTGGCCATTCATTTTCCGGCTAATTTAGATCATGAGCCCAAAAATGTGGCAGGTCCAAATCTCAGGTAACCACACAATAGGAAACAGTTAGTGCTTGAACGCCCATGTGATGGATGGAAAATAAAAATTACAGTGTCCCCTAGGATGGTTTTAACGGTGGTGTTCAATCACCACTGTTTGGAAAAAAAAAAAAAAAAGGATGTACGGAGTGGATAAAACACATACATCATGATAGGCCAACCGAGCTTTTCCACAGCGCACATTACGGAGGTCGGTGATTGGTGCTGCTACACCACGCAGTCCGAGTCCGGTGCATCGAGACACTACTCACACTAGATGCATATAATAAGGGCAATCGCCTCACACATGGGAATAGGCACATGAATGTCACATCCAAGCCGCTCGTTAGGCATTCTCCACTGTGCAGGTGGCCTGTCTTTAAAAATCAGGTTGATACGATGATCATCAGGTAGACTGCACACGTACGTAAGATATGAACAGTTAAATCATCCTAAATTCTAAGACCTTAGACATGTCATCTATAAAGAGGCAATCCTCTAAAGTGTGGATCTGATACAATCAGGAGAGATTATCTCATCTGTTCAAAGAGGGATTGACCTGAGTGGAGGATGGGAGCACGATGATAACACGTATTCTCATCTGTTCGTGTGAAGCGATTGCACATTAACGAAATATACCATGTATGCCTTCCATTGACTTTTTAGGTGGTGATGGGATTTGAGTAGGCCCACTTTCACAACTGTTAGTACCTCATTGGATGATGATATTATGATAAGATGATAAGATGTATATCTTCTCACATTTTGGAGTCTTGTTATAATACAGCCTAACCTATTTGCAACAGGAGAGGGGACTTTTGTTGATGGATCAGGCCCCTTTCAATGATCCAAGCCATCATTTGACTGTCCTCACCGCAAATGGCGGACCACCTAAAAATTACTCTCAGATTAAAATATTTCAAAGTTTAAGGAGACCGTCCATCTTCAAATAAAAAGAGTAGAATGATCACACAATTGAGATATTCCATTCCTCTTTGCTAGTGAAATCCATCATATAAGCGGTTCAGATGATTGAAAAAATACTTCAATTTCAAAGGCTAAAGTCCTAAAGGACACATTTGAATAAGTTACTTTTTCTACTTACAGCATCAGATAAGTTTGGTTTATGATCAGTAATATATGACTCTTTTACTTGAAAATACTTAAATCACTTTAGTTAAAAATTTTAATTTTTTTAGTTTTTCACGTATTGTTAAAGAGGTGGACCAGGAGACTCGAAAGAGAGGAAAAGTTGATTAGTATGTTGTTTGCCAAACATACTTATTAGCTTAATAAATAGAAATCAAGATAAACTATTTAAGCATAAGAAGCTTCTTTTAAGTAACTTGAGATCCAAATGCCACCAATGTTTTGAATGCCACGTGTTAGAATTTATTAAGGCAAAAATCAATCTTGTTTCATGACTATCCAACTCTTATATTCTTTTTCATGGCATGTTAAGGTTGATAATGCTAGAATTTTTTAGTGCGTTTGGCTTCTTTATCAAACCGAGATACATTAGAAAAACAACAAGATCAAAATATTTAAATTCACATTTCATCACTTACATTTGGAGCGACTCCTTAGAATAATGGAGAGTAGACCTTATTCATACCAAAAAATATATGAACTTATGTATTAACTAGTGGAGGGCGTCCATTGAAAATTTAAAGGACAGATTTAAATTTCTTTTAAAAAAATTGTATAGTTATGTAGAAGATCAAAAGTTATCGGTAGTAGATAGAATTACAAGCTGAAGAAAAAAAATACCAACAGAAATATTAAATGGCACTATTAATTGATATCCACTACTTAACATAACAGATCTTAATTTCTCAGTGACAGTTGCCACAGATTGGAAAGATGGTTGTTGTCTATACAAGCTTTTATTTCTTGTTGAAATATAATTACCTTATGCTATGAAGGTTAGATACTGGTATAGGTGAATCATGTAAGGTGCCACTAAACATAGGTTGTTTTGCCCCGCTTCAACTCGCATCGGACTGTTTGTTCATGGATGAAATCAGCTCATCTTGAGAGATATGTACCAATTTCAGACCATAGTTTAATCCTTGCTATATGATATTATTCTATTTTCATTGTAAAAAAATACCAGTCATCTCTTATGGGTAGACATTTTCCATTTTATTATGGAGAACTGATGACCTACAGGCAACCGTCCCACAACTTGTGGCACTGTTCCATCTTTCCCATCCATACGCCACCTGTTTACGGAATCAGTACCATGAAAACCATTGGCCCCACCAAGAATATCACCTGACTTGAAAATCAAGCCGGTTCACTCTCTAGGTGAACCAATCCTATATGTTGAGTCGAGCCATTGGTTTTCCATTGATTCCAACAGCATGGCCCACGTGATGACTAGAGCGGCCTGATTTTTTTGCCAGGTGATATTCATGGTAGCGACTATGGTATGAATGGTACTGATGTCCGGCAGCATGCTGGTGGAAAAAACGGTACAGCACCACAAGTTAAGATACTTTGCTTGTAGGTGATTAGTTCTCATTTCACCAATGGCCAAGTTAGCAGCTATGGCGTCATAACACTATTTAAAAACCTTCAACGGTCTATAGACTCTATACCCAATAGAAGTTGAGAAAGAAAAAATACCAACTCATCAGGACTAGGACATCATGAGCTTGTATTTGTCAAAAAATCAAGATAGTCCGCTCATTAGGTAGTTCACGGGCACGTTGAAAATAGACCGTTGGTCATCCCTTTTATCCACAAGCAAGTCGCCCTGGTCTGGAGAATACTGATAAACCTAAAACTCAGTGGAAGTTTGGCTGGCTACAAATACCAACTTTCCAAACAGGGGTGTCAATGGGCCAGGCTCCGGCCTAAAAGACAGAATTTTGACTAAGACCGGGCAGATGTACCGGCCCGAAATATTTCAAAATCTGAGCCAAAGGCCCAAAACCTACCTCAGGCCCGGTCGGTTGACAGCCCTGGAATACCGAATGGAAGGGTTTCCACGCAGCACATTCAAATGCGGTGGAGATACAATGAAAGGTGAGATGACCCACCGCGAACACATCATGGACCTCACATTAAAACCACCAAGATAGCGGGACCCACTGTAGATTGATCTTCTATCCAAAATCAGACTGATTTAACAATCCTGACCTCTGATTAATGAACGGTTTTTTTTTAAAAAAAAATCTTTTCTGAATTTGGACAGCTTGCTACTTATGGTTTCTTCAATCCATTATATGTCCAGTCAATCACTTAGGATTATAGTTTCAGCATAAGTTCTAGGTTATAATCCATCTTCGGTTCTGGTTTGAGGTACATGCGACATGCACGGTGAGATGGCTCCCTTGTATCCTTGCAGCAGCACATCCAGCTAAGTTGCCTCAAAACCCCAAATAGAAAAGGGTGTTAAGAAGCTGTAGTGACAAATCTCTTCTAAGGATATTTTCAAATTTTGATGTTTTTCTTGGGATTTTATTAGAACAATCTCACTGAAAATAAAATATTTAAAAATATTTACTTTAAATTAATATATAAATTTACAATTCAAACATAAATTTTATGTAACAAATTACTAAAGATTTTTACTATTTTTGAGTTAATATTTTGATAATATTGCGATCTATCATGATATTTTAAAACCTGCCGTGATTAAAAAACAAAACCCACAGTAATATCATGGTAATATCATATTATGTATTTTTTATTATATTATTGCCATTTTCAAAATCCAGGTGGTACTTGTCACACTGTTATTAAGACTATCTTCTTGGTAGAATAGGCAGCAACCCCAACAACTCTATTTTAAAAGTCCCCATGCCTACATTTGAAAAGAAAACTTTGATACTCTGGAAAAGTTCAATCAATGATACACAGGCACTTTGAAATTATTTAAAATTGCATACATGATGTACAACTTAAATTAATTCTCGAACTTAAGGGACCCAATGTAGATGTGTCACAAAAAAGGCTACCTTACCATTGGCTGACACTTGTTGGAGGGTAAAAAATGAATAAATCCTATCATCATATCTCAACCAACTATAGTGTCAATGAATCAGAGGTTAGCATTGTTCAAAGGCTCGGTGGAATGTACTATTTAATTAGTTTATTTTGAGTTAATATATGCCACGTATAAAAAAATTTTAAACCATGCTTATCAATCTTCATAGTTTACCAGAGTATTAAATAACACACGCACTTGAAAATCTCATGTGAATAGTTACGAAGAAGAGATACCTATAAAAAGGACAATAGGACTTGGTCAACGAAACAATAAATGAGATTTGAATAATCTTTGCTGTTGCTTATTAGCACATGAAATAATAGTAATCTAGGTATTTGTGTTAGCGACCTCGACATTGACAACTATCAAGAGACTGGCACGTGATGGCCACCGAAGACTTTATGTTCCTTATCAACAGATACATGTGGTTTTTGTGGACACGAAGTGGACCGTTCATCAGATGGGACGTGATTAGGTAGTAATTCATAACTCGAACTTCGAGCTATTCGATCACCAAAACTGTCGGATTAGTGGACTTTTTGGCCTACGGAACAATAGATTTTTTCGGGGGTAGGGGAAGCTAGACAGAACGCGATGCTGCTACAAGGAGCACCGTTGGTTGAGGCGTTGAGTGCTCTCATCTTGAAATGTGCCAATTTGTCTGGTGGCTGCATTTTGGATAATCTCTAGGCCAAAAATAGGATCTTCCATTCATCTGGTGGGCCACACATGCATTAAAGCCATGGATAACTAAAATTTATAGTACACGTGACATGGTTGATAACAAGAAAAATGGTTCTATGAGCCATAGCTACTATCGAACAGATTGGATGTCCTTCCTCTGTGAAGTTCCAGCGAGTGGACGCCAGTAAAAAAGTTTGGGATTGGCGTTTGTTGTGATCGTGGCACCACAATTTGAACGATTGGATTTAGCTATGGCACTTGTGCAAGACTTCTATTAGGTGGGTTGAACTTGATCAATCGTTAATCAATTCAAATAAGTGGTGTGTGTTTTAGATAGACATAAGTTTTAGAATGTTCCAGTAAAACATGAAAATCATGAACCCTACATTACACTGAGATGGGAAAAGCTGTGATGGATTGAACTATAACATTTTTATAAAAAAATCCAAGTAAGGAAGATTAATATAGTTTTTTGAATAACACGAAGTCTTGTAAAGTTTTTGCAATAAAGTATTATAGTTAACCTGAAATTATTTAATTATTCAGAACCTTTCTAAAAAATTCTTCAACATTAATGAATATCATACAACACTATTAAAACCATTAATGCAAGCTCTTAAAATTATGTTGTAATTGTGTACATAAACAAGAGTGCCATTAAATCACAACTTTTTGAGAGTTGCTAGCTTTAACAATGCCGGCTACAATGGGGTACTGTGACAATGCTTTGTGGGGCATATCATGATGTATGTATTTTATCTACCATGTTTAATTATTTTGCCAACTCATTTTATAAATCTTAAAATAAGGTAAATGTAAGTAGCAGGTATACCTCACCATGTGAAACAGTGGTGATTGAGTGCCTAACATTAGAAATTTTTTGGAGACCATGATGGTTTTGCATCAAGTTGATATTTTCTTTTCATCTAAGTTATATGACCTAATCAATATGTTGAATAGCCAAAAAAATATTACAGTATGTTTTAGAAAGATTTTAATGGAAGGCGTTCAATTGCCACTATTTTCCTATGATGTGGTCTACTTGAAATTTGGATTTAACTCCTCTTTTTTTTAGGCTCATAACCAAAATGAGCTAGAAACTGGATGAATGTATCTGTAAAACTTAAACATAGCACCATCAGTTGCTACAGGGCAGTGTCCGTATGCAATCAACGTTCCTTCCCGTCTGAACCTATTTGGCACGTCATGTCGCTGTCTAGATAGAGTCGTCTAAATATGATTATTTTATTTTGATTACTCTTGTCGTATTAATGAATAATTGCTATTAGCCACTAAATAAACCTATGCAGATAGCGTTTTGACCGTGTTTGAGGTGACACAAATTGGCACGTATCACATAGCAAGGATATAATAGATAAAAAATTATTTATTTTTTAACTGAAATATACAGCCGAGATATAGGGGGAGAATAAGACTTGCCACTGTACTCGGAACAAAATCTCCGTCCAATTTTAATCATTTTCTGCTGAGTTGAGCTGAGGATATGCATTGTATCAATTTTTAATTTTTATAGTTTGCCCTCGTGTGGCCCATCACATGGTTCAGTTATCCAGACCGTTGGTGTGATGAAACAAGCCGTGTATATACCATGCCTTGAAAATATCACACATTGAAAAATCCTAACCGCTAATCCTTAGAATTTTTAAGTTGACACGGGTCATCGGTGCATTTTCCTATTAAACCGTTGAAAGGGAAGGAGTTATACACAAGTTTTTACGTTAATTGCTTATGAAACAGCGGGATTTAGAAAACCAACGGTCTAGATCATTATAAATGGACCCCACTTGTCCAAACTCAAATCACAGGAGTACAGCGCATACTTTTGGGTGGAGAATCTTGTAATTCTTAAGTTGAAATAGTCATACGAGTTGCGGAACGCTCTCCTTTCCAAAAGGTGGATGATGAAGGAATAAGATCATGCCACATGGGGGATTGAAGATCAACGGTGGGGAAATGCTAAGTGGGAACGGGATCCTGAAGGTGAAAGGAAGGATCGACCAGCTCAGAAAAGGGCCGCCGAAGCACAGCTATCTCAATGCCAGCCGCCAAATTGGAAATTTCGCAACTCTTTATCGACTTTCAATACTTTTAAAGTCTCCACCGCGGTATCTAATCCAATGGAAATGACTCGTACTCGGGAGCGACCCTTCAGTACCGACCTTTTTTTTTTTTTTTTTTTAGACACGCACACACACACCTACACTCACGCCGTAGTGGGATTTCACCACCGGGTGTGAAAACTCCTGAGAATCTACCACCGGACTCCAGTACTAACTTCAATATTGATCCATATATTAATATTCTGTGGGCCCTACATGATTTATTTGTTTTATCACGCTGTCCATATATTTTTCAGCTCATTTTATGGCTCGAGGAAAAATTTTTGAGGCAGATCCAAACCATAGAAGGAACACACCACATGAAACAGAGACAATTGAGCGCCCACAGTTAAAAACTTCTTAGGGTCCACTGTAATGATTATTTATCAACAACCTGTTGATTAGGTCACACAATCTGGATGATGTGATAAACAAATGTCAGCTTGATCCAGAACTTTGTGGCCCCAAGAAGGTTTTAATCGTAGGCGTTCAAATGCTAATGTTTTCTGTGGTGTGGTTGAACTGAGATTTAGATTTGCTTCATTTTTGTAATCATGCCTTATCATGAGGAAAAAGCATGGATGGACGGCGTGGATAAAACACATACATCATGGTGGGGTCTACAGAGCTTTTCCAGCACCCGTGTCGATAAAGGAGGAGCCACTACCGAACCCGAGTCCCCGTCGAAATGAGAGGAGTTTGTGTACACTTCAAACATTGGATGTTTTTCATTTTCAACCGTCCAGTAAATGTCCACAAATCCTATTGTCAGATGTGAAAAAGAGTTCTAATTTTTGGTTTATCATACATCTAAGCTGAAAATCATAGTTTGGGGATTTTAATTTGAATTAATTGTACGCATAGTATGAAATTTCAAAATAATTTTTAAGTGCATGCGTATCATCGATCACAATCTTCCAGAGTATCCAACTTTTTCTCTTTATTCTGTGCACCGTACAATCAGTTCCCGGCCATTACTATCCGTAAATGTGGTACGTTCCTCGAATTTGAACCGCTCGCTTCTGAGGCCTACTTAAGATCAGTCATGTTCAAGAAATCAGATTTTAATCGGACAACCTGGGGCTGCGATTGATAGACATTTCTCTCTTGAATTAGGACTATTTACTAATTTTGATTTCTACCGTTCATTGTATGGTCATCAATCGGCCAGGTAGGGTCATATATCAGCTGTTGGTTTTGGATTATAATTCACCTACGGTGGTCCTCTAGTTTAGGACGGTACGGTTTTCAGGTCCATATGAAGCGTGCATCAGGAGAGCCGCCACCAGCATAGTAGCTGTGAGAGCGGATTCGCTAGTGACCCTGCCATAGTCAATGGCTAGTGCTCGGTGCTATGTGGGCCCCACCATGATGTGTGTGTTTCATTCATACAGGCCATCTATTTTTCTAGATCATCTTATGGTATGAACCCATAAATGAGTTATATCCCAATCTCAAATGGACCACATCACAGAAACAGTGTTGATTGAACGTCCACCATTAAAAACTTCTTAGAGGCCGTAAATGTTTTGGATCAAGCTGATCTTTGTTTTTTCCCTTCATTTATGTCTTTAAGACCTTATCAACAGATTTGATGTGAAATAGACAGTACAGTGGGCCCTAGGATGATTTTAATGGTGGACATTCAATCGCTACTGTTTTCCTGTGTTGTGATCCACCTTAGATTTATATTCCTCCCATTTTTGGGATAAAACCCTAAAATGATCTATAAAAATGAATGGACCGCATGGATAAAACACATACACCATAGTGGGGCCCACAGTGCACCAACCACTAACCACCGGGCTAGTGGCAGCGATACTAGCCAAACCGCGTCCGACAAAGCGATGCAGTGTAGTGGATAGACTGCAATCACGGGCTGCGCTTTCACGGTTTTGTCCTTTGAGCTCTTTTTCTGAAACGTGCTCCACCTCAGCTCCTTGGCATGACGTTAGATGGTGGAGACGGTAGAGATAGGTAAAATGTACAATTCTACTGCTGCTCAATGTCTGTACATCTATTAGCTTTCAGGTTTGTATTGATGAATGTTTCAGAAGAAATAAGCTTTTGACGAGTTTTTTACTTTCTCCTGCTCTGGTTAGTAAAGAGAATTTTATCCATTTATATGAGAATCTCCTTGCACGACAATTTTAGTACTTTATCAATATTATGCTATGAGGTGCATGGACTATGTATGCATGTGCAATTTATCACTCATATTGAGTCACATTTGCCGCATGTTTTATATATATATATACACACACGCGCGGAAAAGGTACTATGCGGTCAAGCTCACGATAAGCTCCCATGAGGTCGAGCTGTGTGGGCCCCACCGTGATGCGTGTCGACCATCAACATCGTGCATTTGATGGGTCCCTATAAATTATGAGATATCCCAAAAATCAGCTGTATACGGGACTCAGGTGGGCCATACCATCTAAAATCATGTGAAGACATGCCAAAAACATATAAAAGCACTTAGTGGGGCCCACCTGAGTTTTGAATGCTGCTGAAACTTGGTCTGAACCCTCGTCCAAGTGGGACACACATAATGGATGGGCTGGATTTGCAAACCACATCTCTGTGGGCCCAAAAAATAATTATGAATGTCTTAACGGTGCACGGCCGCTCTAAACTTTTGTATGTGGTGTGGCCCACACAAGTCACAGATTGACTTAATTTTTGAGACCTAGGCCCACGATGGAATGGTGCATTTGACTGATTGGGTAGATGTTCGAAACGCATCACGGTGGGGCCCACACAGCTCGACAGCTCAACCTCATGGGACGTTCGAGCGCATAACACCTTTTCCCGTGTATATATATAATATATATATATATATATATATATATATATAATATATATATAATATATATATATATATGGGAAAAAGGAGCTCGAGCGTATTACGGTCGTCCATGAGGTCGAGCTGTGTGGGCCCCACCATGATTCCTTTCGAACATCAACACTGTCCACTAGATGCATCATTCCATCATGGGCCTGGACGGCCCAAAATCAGCCGCATACGGAACTCAGGTAGGCCATACCATCTAAAACTATAAGTATACATGCCAAAAACATATAAAAGCACTAATGGGACTCACCTGCAATTTGGATGCAGGTGAAACTTGGTCTGAACCCTCATCCAAGTGGGACACACATAATGGATGGTCTGAATTTGCAAACCACATCTCGAAAGGCCCCAACAAATGGTTATGAATGTTTTAATGGTGCACGGCCCCTCTCAACTTCTGTATGTGGTGTGGTTCACAAAAGTCACGGATTGACTTGATTTTCAGCCGTCCAGGCTCACGATGGAATGGTGCATCTGACTGATGGGGTAGATGTTCGAAAGGCATCATGGTGAGGCCCACACAGCTCGACCCCATGGGAAGACCGTATAAGCTCGAGCTCATTGTACCTTTTCCATATATATATATATATATATCTTTTAAATTCATATGTTTCAATGATATTTCTTAAACATTTAAATATTTTAAATTTGTAATAGTTTTCCACTTGATTCTTTTAACTGCTTATAGTCATGTTGGCTATTATTGAGATAAAGAAGGTTCTTGATCTTTATTAAAATTTAAGCAGAGATTTACCGATGGTAGAGAAAATCTATGCATCTCTCTACAAAACCTTAGTTCTCATGTAACTAGCCTCCACAGTAAAGTTTTAGATTTGATTTGATGGTGCACCTAAAGTCAAAGTTACACTTTTAAGATGGACCAATAGATTTTGAGAACTTTTTAGCTGTCTCAACCACAACACCAGTGTAATGTAAAATTGGCCATGAAGATAGTGAGCTAGACATGCATAGTTCTACTGAGTGCAACTCAACAAGCCCACATGCTTGTTTAGTCAATTACACTCACTTCAATTTTTGTTCTAAACCATTTCTAAAATAATAGTTGTGAGATAAAAATTGTTGATGGAAATTTTTTATTTTGATTATTGATAATATATCATGAGCATTTGAGCCTTTATTTGATTTAAGAGAATTAGCTTTCTTCGGTGAATTATCTAACTTCTTATCTTATTGAGCTTTAAAAAATTGACAGTTATTTTTAAAATATCTCATTCTCTTACAATTTTAACACTTCAATTTTCGTTTACCTTTTTACTTGGATTTAAATTATGGTTCTTATTTCTCTCGCTTAAATGATCTCTCTTGAGCAAACAATACATTTATAGAAATACCTTCATTGTTACTTTGCTATCGCAACCGCTTTGACTAAAGAGTTGTAATGACAATCTTAATGTCAAAAGTATCTCATCCATAGCAAAGTTTATCAATTGGATACTCCAACGACTTGAAGAGAGATGCCAATAAATTGAGGTGTTGTCTTCCTCCTTGATTTTTCCATCAACACTTATCAATTTGCAAAATAATTTATTAAACATGTTAATACCTACAAATATATCCAAGCCTACTAATATTTTCAGAGTAAAAAACTGTTTCTTCAAAAATAGATGATTTGTGAAAAATTTCGTCACGTAAATACTTTCAAATTTCATTTGTACACCTGCAATAGTTATCTTATAAACGACATTGTAAAGAATTTCATTTGCCAAGTACAATGGAATTATATTATTACCTTTTGATCTAATTTATCCAAAATTTATTCCTTCAGAATTTGTAGACGATATGCTTTCACAAATAATGTATACCTATATTAGTGCACTTACTAATTTATGTTTTTATTTGTTAATTATGTGGGTCCTTAAGTCAATTAAATATATAGAAGTTAAAAACTAAAGACATGAAAAGTTTGAAATATTAATGAATAAAAATATATATAAATTATAAAATTTCACAATAACCCTAACTTTAGACCCAAAACAATTTACCCTTTTATATTCTGATAAAAAAAATTTACCGCAGCACATGACACAACAACCAATAGACAAGCAATTTGACTTCAAGGTGGAAATGAGAAATATCCTAACCTATTTAAACAACCAAGTGTCACCAATCAGCAGTCATAACTTTTCAACTAACTCACTCGTGAGCTGTGACGAGTGTTATCAGTTTAACTTCGCGTCAATACACGTCACGTGTAAAGATTTTGAGTGATTTACGTATTAAGCGCCTTTCCATGGAATTCCTGTTTCTGGAACAGATTATGTGGACATTTAAATAGGTAGCTGACTGTTTACTGCAAAGCAGGGTCTTTGTGGGCCCACCGTAGTGTACGAGACCAACAATGAGGCGGATGTAAGGCTCAGGTGTACCACTGTGGGGAATGAACACCCACCATTAAAAACTTCTTGGGAGCCCGAGAAGTCTGATATTTGTGTTTTCCTTTCAACCAGGACTATGTGCCTTCTTTTTGTAAGGTTTTAACGGTAGGTCTCATTATTACCACTGCTTCCTGTGGTGTGGTCCACTTGATCCTTGGATCTACCTCGTTTTTATGGCCGTATCATAAAATGACCAGGAAAAATGAATGGGTGGCGTGGATAATACACATAAATCACAGTGGGTACACAGAGTCCTGCCTGGAGCGAGTCGGCTGGTCTATTTAAAAGGGAAAATCTAACCTAAGAAGTGCACGCAAATTGAATACGTGTCACTGGCACAATGATCCATGATCCCAGCAGTTGGTTTGGCCTTGGATGGACCACTATTCGTAGATCAGACGGATCAGATTATCCTACCCGTTGAATTGGTGAACTTTTTCTGTTTTACTGTGGACCTTCGCCAGCCATTCTTTACACCGCTCATTTCTAGGTGGCCGATTATATTATTAAGATTGTCCTATCAGCCATGGAGGGACATACTAATGAATGATCCAGATCATGGAGGCGTGGCATGGTGGCACACGTGTACAAATCGGAGCCATTCATCCGGGAGTCGGACTATGAACATAACCATGCACATAGGCCTGGTGTGATTTAGACGTTGGTCACTCATGCACAAAGAACAACTGTTGCCAGCCCGATGAGTGGACAAGCCTGCTTTTTGGGCCTCTGCATAATCACGTGGGCCCACATGATGAATGGCTTGGACACCCGTGTCAAACTTTAACGTGTGTACGAATCCTTAGCCTTTTTGATACTCGGGCAGACCATCGTGATTGATACGCAGGCACTCAGGGGTTGTACATGTGGCATATATTAGTTCAAGTTAAACCCTCTAAATTGAGGGAACTACCATGTTTATCTACTCGAAATAGGAAAGAACTAACGACCCTAAATTCTGATTAGTCAATAACTGCCGGTTGAATTTCAATCGTTGAATATTTGTTACTACCGTTAATACATGTCCAGAAATCCCCCACCTAGAAAACCAAAACAATGTAAATTATGAATGATGATCCATCTAATTTAAGACCCAACATTTGGACCGTACAATTTTGGTTACAATTTTCTAATGCCAATGTATCAACTTTCATACTCAGCCAGAGTATCAAAGTTTGCTGATCGTAGGGCCAGAGCACGTACTGACTACTGACTGGTTCACCTAAGAGTGGAACCACCAAACCACCGGAATCCATCTGTCCAAAGCAGTAGGGGTAGGGTGATGCTCCAACAAGTACGGTCCATTTACTGGTCCCAGTCATGGATGGCTCATATTTCAAAAATACACCAATTAATCGATCTAATCTGTCACCTTCTCCAGTTTCCGTACTGAAGTTTGACCATAAACCATTTTGGTTTATACCCTTCGTTTTAGGGACTCTGATCAATGGCCAAGATCATCCAATCTGTGCATATTTCGAAGCGTTTTCCATCCACGGTAAGGGAAACAAGATGGACGGTCCAGATAAAAAACCACGCCAGCACGACTGCTGTGGAGAGAATTGTTTTTGAACTACCAAATCAGAAAATGCGAGCCATACATTTCACTGCATACATGCAACTAAATCCAGAGCCATCCAAATAACGGGACCACTGTGGATGGGACACAATCAATACATGATTAGTCGATACTGAAATATGGTTAATTGACATTTTTTTTCTTGAATGTGGACGGTCCACTATTTTCCATTTCAACTGTCCATGGGATGCCCAAACATAGGCTACTTACATTCCTATGTTTAATGTTACTTTTAGGTTACGGATAGTCTATGGTGGGCCATCACTTGGAGGGTTTGATTTAAGGGATATGGAACTAATGTGTACAATTGCATTATGGGCGTGTATGGATCATCATACACTCCCTGGAGTATCAAAGTTCTTTTGTGTAAAACCACCGTACGTCTATTGTTTATCGTTCCTAGTAAGTTGTTTGAGGTGATTTCAAATCCCCTGTTTGTCAGGGCACCAACACGATTAAGTAACTGAATATTTGGAATCCATGGATTTCCAATTCCCCTCCCAGAGAGGGTTTGTAATCAAAAATGAAAAGTAAGATTTCATATAAGACAAATCCATATCTCAAGTGGACCATACCACATGGACAGTGTTGATTGAATGTCTACCATAAAAAGCATAATACAACATACTGTAATGCTTATTTGCTAATTAACATGTTGATAAGGTCACACACCTCGGCACATGTAAAATACAAATATCAGCTTAATACAAAACTTATGGCTCCCCATTAAGGGTATGTTTGGCCGGGCAGATCCCATGGTATTTGGAGGGATGGGATCAATTTTAAGGTAATGATGATGGTGTCAGTGGATTGTCTTAAGATATATGGGATTGCTTATATCCCAGGACAAGTTCACTGGGTCATTTTGGCATGCTGTGCATATTCAGGGATTTTACCTTCCAATCCATCCAACCAAGGAATAGGATCAATTTTAAGGTAATGATGGTGATGTCAGTGGATTTTCTTAAGATCCATGGGATTGCTCATATCCTGAGACAAGTTCACCGGATCTGTTTGGCTCATCATGCCTATCCTAGGATATTGCCGATCCCATCCCTCCTAATACTGTGGGATCTGCCTGGCCAAACAGGCCCAATCATTCAATCCTGGGTGAGCATTCAATCCTCACTGTTCCATTTCTTGTAGTGTTGTCCATTTTTGGAGCTGCCTCACTTTTGAGCTTATGCCCTAAAATGAGCCTGATGGACAGGGTAGATAAAATACATAAATTATTGTCGGTAATGCTTTGACACCTGCTAAGTAGCTGTTGTTGGCGTTACTAGGCGTCCACTTCAGTGGTGTTTCATGCTTTACAGGTGTGAGGTTCCAATTTGTACACGTGACACTCGTGTGACGCAAAATATACAGTTCAAACAATGTAGAGATGTCATGCCTTAAAACATCAAAGTGCACTGATATGACATTTGATTAATATTGGTAGCTGTGTTTGCTGGATTCAGACACAAGCTCTTTTGACTGCATTATAGAACCATGTTTTAAGGTGCAGTGATCACGGAACTTTTTTTTTTTAAGGTTTTCGATAAACTACTAACTTATTTTAAGTAATTATCATTAAGATAAATCCTAATGAAGCCGGTGATGGCCAGACGCGAATTGCATCCTACCTTGCATGTCTCGAGCCACCAACAGTCAGTTCTGTGGGCTGGTTCACCCTGGTGTATCAGTGCACAAATAAGTGTCAGATACAAGGCTTGACTGGACCACACCATAGATACTCTCATTCATTGTTACTTGCATTCAATGCATTGTGCATTTGATGCAATCAAGCTTATGTGGTCCACTTGAGCATTTGATTTGTCTTAATTTTTTTCGTATATCTTAAAATTGTTGTAAATCGAATCTCTTAAATCTTGTTTCACTTCGCTGTTCGACCAATCGAGGGATTGGGTCTACCAGTCAAAAGTCCCTTCGACTGGTCGTAGCCTGTTTGACTTGAAGTTCAACAACGGGGTATTTGGGTTTTTTGGGACGCTCGACTGGTCAAGGGTCATGCTTGACCAGTCGAAGTGGTCCCTTAACCGATCGAACACATAACTCAACTAGTCAAGGGTTACGCAGATGCTGCGCAGATTTTGCGTAGACTGCGTAAATTTAAGGCAGTTTCAGAGAAGTGCGTGAGTAGAGTTCTTAAACTATAAATAGGGGTTCGTAGGGTCTTTCTAAACAATGCTAAGGCTTTCTAAAATGATTTTAAGGGTTCCTTAAAGGGTTTTAGGGTTTTCAAAAGGTGTAGCAAGGGTGAGATTCAAGGGTGTTCGAATCGGGTAAGTCCTCTCTCTTTGTAATTTCTATTTTCATAGTGAAGATCTGTTATTTTGTACCGTAATTTTTTTTCAAAAGAATTTTCCACGTTAAATCTTTGTGTTCTCTTATAATTACTCGGTGCTCTTGAATTACTATGCTAAATCCAAATTTGTGTGATTCCGCAACACAAATCCCCGACAAAAATGTTATGAGAGAAGCAACAGACAACATAAATAAATAGGAGCAACATAAGTAAATAGACACATCACGCTAGTCAAGAAAAATCAGCAGGTCAAGTGGCCTAAAAATTATTCATGATTCAGGTGAATTGCATGATTAACAAAATTGTACCGGCATCATTCACCCTCCAAGCTATTTGCGTTGGTGTAGCTATCCTAAATCAAGGATAGATGTGATGTTTGGGCAACGTGTTTAAATTTTGATGTGAAATCTAATCGTTAGAATAAATTTTAAATACTCAATATGGTGGACCTCCTAAAAATCAAAGGTGAATATTTTTCTTAATTATTTCGTTTTGGTGTGGCCCACCTGAATCACATGGAGTTATGTACCTGGCGAAATTATTCCACGGCACCGTTAAGTCCTGTCAATAATGGATGGTTGGCGTCCCTCCTCCAACCGCTTCGCCAACAAGAAATCGGATTGGGTACTGAGTTACTAGGTAGGCTCTCATTGTACTGAGTAAACTCAGTTGGGCCCACCTTGAATGTATGTGGTCTATCCACGCCGTCCATCCATTTTTCCATCTAATTTAAGGGGTTGAACCCAAAATTGAAGAATATCCAAAGATAAAGTGGATCATACCAATGGAAACAGTGGGGATAATGATTTCCACCGTTGAAACCTTTCTAGGCTCCAAAGTGATGTTTATCTGTCATCCAATCTGTTCATAAGATCATACAAACATGGATGAGGGGAATATACAAATATAATCTTGATCCAAAACTTTAGTGGCCCCCGAGAATTTTTCAACGGCAAATGTTTAATTCATCTGTTTCCTGTGGTGTGGTCCATTTGAACATTGGATATGCCTCATTTGTTTCCTCAAGCCATAAATATATCCAGTAAAATGGATGGATGGATCGGATAAATTACATAGATCATGGCGGACCTCACAGAGTAACTCACTACGCTAACCGCTTCCCCCAAACAAACGTCGAATTCCGCTCATGTATTAGAAAGATGGACGCGGATTGGATACTGACGACGTCAGTAGCCAAGTAGCTACTGAAGTGACGTCACCTCGCTCTGTGGACCCATGATGCATTTGTTGCATCCATACCGTCCAACCATTTGTAGAGAAAGTTTTTTGGCATTATAAAGAGACCGAGATACATCGAAATTTCAAGTGGACCCACCACAGAAAGCCGTGGGAACCATCACAACCACCGTTGAAACATTTATAGGGCCCACGGTGATGTATTTTTTTATGGTGGGGTCCACTTGAACTTTAGATCTATCTCATTCTCTCTGTAATGCCATAAAATGTTCTCTAAAAATGGTTGGACGTTAGGGATACAACACATGCATCATGGTGGGTCCATATAGCTCGGTGACGTCACTTGTAGCAATTTGGTTACTGACCTTGTCAGTATCCAATCCGCGCCCTAGAAAGATACCGAATTCTACGGTTGACGGTGGTAGATGAACGGCCTAAACTAGGCCAACTTGGGCGAGCCTCTTTAATGCTGGTGTCATTGAATGTGGTGGTAATCCTGACTGTTGGTCTGGTGCATCACCACCTGGATGTGCGAGAGGCCAACGGCCATGATTGATTGACGTACCGTTCGGCTTTTCCTCGTTTGTTGTCAGCCGTTCTTTTGTTTTGAGCTATCTGTTCCTATGGCAGACCACTAATCAGACTCATACAAAATGTCCAAACCGCTTGCTTTTGAGATATGGCCAATACATGCGGTGGCCTACAATGTCAACAGTCCGAGTCAGCATTGATGGCCCACCAGCTTATCATTTTTAAAATTATATATGAAAAAAAAAAAAAAAAACGAATGATTCGCTGTTACATGGTTCGGCCAGGTTTTGGTGCAACCAATCATAACAACCGCGGAATCATCAGCCTTGCAGTGTGGTGGCCAACCGTTTCTGGTGGTCTGGAGATCATTGTAAGAAGGGCTATGATTCCTCTTTGAGTTCGTTTTGCCGGTGTGGTGACTCATAAGCACCGGCACGTGTCACCTCATTGGGGCCCACGTGCTGAGATGATGCAGTGATCAGAAGCGCTCATGTATGCTACTATGGCCATCTTAAGAAATTTGCACTGAACGGATGATTCTTGATCATCGTCATGCATAGAGGAACTTAGAATATTAAAATTAAAATTGCAAATGGCCCATATTCATCAGTGATACATGAGATGTACCGTTCGGATCATTGGAATATCTAAGCATGGGCGATACAACCGGGCGACACACGATGACCATTCTCAGTCGCAACAGAGGCGAAACGATCTTTCCACTTTTTTACCGTATTCACCGACGGCTGGTTCATTTCGAGGAAGCCATTCGCCTGTTGCACCTGCCACAGGGTTATCCCAGTTGCCCGACGACTTACGAAGTAAAGCTCATTTTAAGGCATGCACCAAAAAAATGATGTAGATCCAAACCTAGAGTGGACCACACGAAAAAAAAACTAAATGAAAAGATTGAATGTCCACCATTGAAAACTTATTAAGGGCTTGTTTGGCCGGGCAGATCCCATGGTATTAGGAGGGATGGGATCAATTTTAAGGTAATGATGGTGGTGTCAGTGGACTGTCTTAAGATCCATGAGATTGCTTATATCCCGGGACAAGTTCACTGGGTCTGTTTGGCACGCCCTGCATATCCCAGGATTTTACTTTCCAATCCATCCAACCATGGGATAGGATCAATTTTAAGGTAACGATGGTGATGTCAGTGAATTGTATTAATATCCATGGGATTGCGCATATCCAATGACAAGTTCACTGGGTCTATTTGGCACGTCATGCCTATCCTAGGATATTGCCGATCCATCCCTCTTAATACCGTGGGATCTGCCTGGCCAAACAGGCCCTAAAGGACCACATAAGTTTTGGATCAAGCTTATATTTGTGTTTTACCTTAATCCACCTTATGAACACATTCCAAGGAAAATATTAAAATATCACAGTGGGCATTAGGAAGTTTTGCAACAGTAGGCGATCAATCCCCACTGTTTTCTACGGTGCGGTTCGCTTGGGCTTTGCGTCGGTAGAATTTTTCGGCTCATGCCGTAAAATGAATTTAAAAAATAAGTATGGATAAAAATTAAATGCATACTCTGTGGTGTGGGTGCAACAGCTAACAGGCTGTCAGCTTCCCATCTGCAAGCGTACGCGCGGATTCGGTGGATACGGGGATCCACCAAAGTGGGTGAATCCCTGACTGGAGCTTACATTAATATATATATATCTCGCATCCACGCTTTCCATCTCTTTTGAAAGCTCATCCTAGCCTATTACTTTAAAAATAAAGCGATGCAAATCTTAGGTGAACCCCGCTATGATAAACAGTGGTAATTGAATAACCACCGTTAAAAACTTATTAGGGCATCAGAAATTTTATTATCCATCCAACTTGTTGATGATAAGGTAACAAAGACTTGGATGAAAGATTACACAAAAATAAGCTTGATTTACAAATTTTGTGACCTCCGAGATGTTTTTAACGGTTAATCACCGCTGCTTACTATGGTGTGGTTCACCTAAGATTTTTCATTTTTGGTATCGTGCATTAAAATTAATTATAAAAATGGATGGACAGAGTGAATGTAAGGAAAATACATCATGGTGAACCCGACGGTCAGGATACATCCACCTCGGTGGATCCGGGGTTCCACGGAAGCCGCGCCCCATACTTGCATCATACATGGCAATAAGGCATTCGTGCAGGCTAATTTGTTTCTCGGGTGGGCCACTCGTGTATATAGGATGTGGGCTAGTGACCATGCATTCGTTTTACATGTGTCCAGCTCACCTGATGATCATATCGTCTTGATTTTTTTAAAATTGCAGTCTACATAGATGAACGGCCGGATCTCTCTCACACGTATAGCCGTATAGGTAGTTGTGATGCGAGTACACTTACAAACTGCAGTATCAGAAAGTTACAACTGTCATTCCTGGAAGGGAATGTGTCGGTTGGACAACCAAGCTTTGGTGCAACCAATCATAACCACATAATTTTAGATAGCTGTGGCCCACCACTGATCAGGTGTGAGTATGATACTCTCTATTACTGTCTGTCCTTTTACTCGTAGCACGCTTCTACCATTGTTTTCCACTGAATCATTGTTCGTCTCTGGACGCTCCGTCAATGTTCACAACTATTTTTCAAGATGGTGGTGATCCATCTTACTTTCAAATGGCACACATGTATGGCTATCCAAACCATCCAAATTATGGGCCAAACTGGATGGATCTTCTATTAAAAAAATTCACAGCTGATCAACATATCCTAACCATCAAACTAGCGTCTATCGAATGGATGGTTAAAAGTATATTAGAGAGGGTCAAAATTCAATGGGGGAGAAAATCTGTTGGAATAGGATGGTCTATGTAGACACTGCTGATTGCTTATACAACTACGCCATGGGATCCACACTTGATTCTCTGTTTGTGTAAAAACAGGTGTTGTGAGGATTTGGGGCCTTAAAATGGTGGTGAATGGTCACAAGAGCCTTTTGTCCGCGGCTAATTTTTTCCTGGTTATTTCTCACTTTTCACCTTCCATTTTCCCAAAGAGGAATGATTTGGCGCTGGCGTTCTACCAAAGTTTGGGTGCAACCATCATAACAACCGTCTGATCTTGGTGGAAGTGGTTTAACGCTATTTAAACGAATCAAGTGCTTACACTTGATTATTTACCACTACTTTGATTAGGACCTCACTTGCCCTGTCCCCTGTAAACCATTGCTTGTGGGCCCCACCACTATGTTTATGTCATATCTACTCCGTCCATCCAACCCATTTCATAAGGTGATTTCCTACGTGGACTAAGGAAAACATAAATATAACTCCCATCCAAAACTCCATGGACCTGCTAAGATTTCAACATTGGGCGTTCAATCCTCACTCATGTGGTGCACTGGAGTATTAGATCTCTCTCTTGTTTAGGTTGATGGCCTCAAATTAGCTGATGGAATGAATGTATAAGGTGGATATAAAACAAAAACCATGGTGGACCTCGCAGAGCGTCGGGCTACAGGGAGAGCCGTGCAAACCCTGTTACATCCACTGCGTTACCACCATTATCCACTGCCCTGGGTGGTCCCACATCTGTCCCCCCTCTCATAAATACCGAAAATTTTATTGGAAATCACTGCAGTGGACCTTCCTTCAATTCAAAATTCAAATGCAGAGAACAATGTTGTATTTTCTTATCCCTGGCTGCACATACATGGAGTTAAAAGTAGCAATAAAACCCAAGCAAAAAAGGATAATCCTCCTTACGGATCTTGGGCGTGTCAGTGATTGACGCTGGGGATCCGATGAAATACACGACTGAGGGTGGTTGAGTAAAAAACCTTTTAAGATTAGAAAATTCTTGAATATTGATGAATGGTCCACTATTAACGGTCAAGGTGACGGTCCATATTCATCAAAAAAAGTTAAACAATCAATGAGTTGAGAAATTTTGATTGGAAGTAAAAAGTAATAAAATGTAGTCAACTGTAAATAAGTTAAACAAGTCTTTTGTTGGGATCGTGGTTTGTGCTAAAACTTTTATGGGAGTCACCATGATTTATGTTTTTCATTCACATCATTCATTCATTTTGCCACATCATTCTAGGCCATTAGCCCAAAAATGAGGCGGATCCAAAGCTCAAGTGGCCCACAATGGGAATATTTACATCCACTATTAAACTCATTATTTTCTATGGTGTGGTCTATTTAATTATTGGATCTTCTCCATTTCTGGTATCATGTCCTAAAATGATTTGAAAAGATGAATGAACGGTGTGGATAGATATATACATTTTGGCGGGGGCACATCGAATCTTGCTACGTTTTGAAAAGAGGTTGAATTTGCACTGTTTTCAAATTTTACCTTACATGATCACCACCATTTACCTCAAGTTAAACAACCTCTTTATCATTGAAGCCCTAGATCTAATGAAATGGTCCATATATATCTTCATTTTTAATATAGCCAAGCAAACCTCATTTATTAGCTTTAAGATATTTATTTTGGACAACATTTCATTACATTCTAATGAATATTGTTTTGGGGAAAATTGAACTAGTCTTTCACACGGGAAGAACGACCATGTAACTATAAATGATATGCCTCCGAGCAGAGGTAGACATCAGGTTGGGGTGACCGAAGTCCAGTAGAAGGGCTATTGACAAGCTACCGAGCTAAGCTATCAGAGGACAAGGCTCGGAGATGGGATAGACAGATCTTTTTGTTCAAAGATGAGCCGTCGAACTGCGCCATCAAAGGACGAAGTTCGATAGAAAAGGACTCGCCCTTGTCAAGAATGCCTACAAAATGGGTAAGGGACCCATAAGGGAAGGAGCTCGAGCCCTAAGCTCTCCAGCACTCCGAGCTTACTAGGTCGACCACCACCAGAGGTAGTATGAGGAACCCGAAGGGGGTCTCGCCCCATACCCGAAAGAGGAGGACCCAGCCTAATCTTGGCTGAAAATTATGCCGACAGAGGCAAGCTCGATGACATCTTCAGATACAGTTTTCCATTAAAACATGGACTCTCCAGCATATCCCATCAATACACAACAATTTCAAAACCGACTCTAAAACTCTATGTATACCATCATCCTAGACCAGAAGGAGGTAAGATCTAAAACCATAATCTACACCGCCTAGGTTATCACCTACAAGCTTAACTTAGGCATTAGAGGGTTCATAGTCGGCCATCGGCAGACATCCATCTCTCCCCTATTCTTTACAGGTCCATTGGAGTACTGACGAAGGGAGGGACATGATGAGGTCGATCATCATCTTCCTTAGGAGACATCTACTCCAAATCGATGGAGCTCCATGGACTCTTCACAAAGCTTCATTGAATCCAGTATGTATAAAAGTATAAATAATTTATAATAAATTCAAAATAACTTGATTGATGATAATAATAAATAAATAAATAAAATGAAATTACAACTTTTTAAATAAGGAACTCAAACATAGGACAGAGTTTTAGACTTAGATTCCAACTCAAACACCTTTAAAATGTGACTTAATATAAATAGTAAACTTACTATTTGTAGTCGTCCTCTATTCCTACTAGACGTCTTGGTTTTAAGTTAAAAATAGCAAGTGTCTAATTTGTTCTAACCACATTATTCTCCCAACTTTTCTAAACAAATTGATGGAATCTTGTAAATCGGGTGTGGGCAACTTGACGTAGCAGGGTTGGTTGGCTTAAGTAGGTTTGTTTTAAGGTTCGGGCAGTCCTGTTCATTTCTGCCTCCAATCGGGCATTCTCTGGTCCATCTTTGCCATGAAAAGTGTCCGCGACCCACTGTATATCACTGGCGTAGTTCTACATTGATTGCATCTGTTGGCTAGCAACAACAAATATAATTCTTGCATTGAAGTATTATAATACTTATTTTTTTCAGCTGATTTTCTCATGTTCTCAGTATTCACTTTCTTGCATGATATTAAAGCCCTTGATGTCGGCCATTAGTTAGGACAATCGATGGTCCACGATCTCAACTTTGATGAGATCATCTAACCTTCTTGCTTTGGACCTACTTGTTTCCTTATTGGCCTACGAAAATAAAAATGATGCAAGATTAATCAGTATGATTTCTTTACTATTTCTAATACCCTTCACTTTCACTCTTTCTGTTTTTCCATAAAAAAATATAATTAAAAAAAAGAAAAAATAAGCAAAGGACAGAGAGAGGAAAGAGATAGGCAAAGTGCTTTGAAATAAATAAAATTTCTGACCAATCCTTACATGAAAGATGGACCATTGATACACAGTCTACGTCATTAATTCTTTTCTATACCAGCTGCTGTGGTTGGATACGAAAGAGATGACGAGGCAATGGATGACACTTATACTCAGGATCTATTTTTAGACACTTCTTTGTTGAAAATAGGATCAATGTTTTTTTTCTTCCATTTTGACCGTCCAACTAATGTCCACCAATCTGAAAACAGATAACCTTAGTTTTTGCTCCATGTTAAATCTAAACTAGGTCCCATAATTTGGGAAATTTGGAATAAATTACTGGTATAAAATTTTAAGTGTAACAACCCGAAATTTTTGGTGCGAGTTTACCTATACATAAGGATGTATGATTATACTTGTTCAACTCTACACTTGTAGATCCATTAATATTTATGTAGTTTAACTTGAACCTAACCATATGGAGCATTTTTCAACGGTTGATTAATAGGACAAACACCTGAATACCTTCGTATTTTCACCTGTTCATCAAACCGACCGTTAAATCAACTATTTACCACTAGATGAGGATATCTAACCGACCGCTTTGAATTTAGACTACTCGATCAAAGTAAAGTAACTACTAGATCTTCTTATCCACTCGTACACACGTCAAATTAACATTCTAATCCGTTCATCTTATTTATCAATTATGAATATGCTTAATTTACCGTCAAAATCACGATCTATGCATTTTGCACCTCTGAACCAATAACTTGAATCTAATAGTATATATTTCTAACATAGATTGCGTCTAAAAACTACTTTATACATATCCATTTATAAAAAAATGACCGTACAATAACCCATAAATATGATTAACATTTTTAACCATCTACTTATTTAAAATTTAGACCATCAATTGATCATTCATCACATTCAGATCTTCCAACTAGGTCATTCAAATATCTAAATGAACCATTCATTCGGTAGATCATAGGGTATACATCAAAACTAATAGTTAATTCTTACATAGGATGTTGGTAAACTTTGTTTTAAATTATGGGTAGATGTAAACCATTAAAAATTCATCTTGGCCATCCTCATGAGATCAAGGCTCAAACTTAGTCGGATGATAGAGTAGACAAAATAACAGACCATGCTAAAATTTCACTTTATTGGGACGGTCCAACTAAAAGAAATGCAAGACTAAATTTCTACCCGAAGGAAGGAAGTGAGACCGTCATTCTCTGACACATCTCTACGTACAAAGACTCTCGTTGTTTTAAAAATAATGGAAAACACACTCGACGTGTTAAAACATCATCCACGCCATATGGTATGTGGCCCAGTTAAGACTTTGATCTACTCCATATCTGATCCCATGGGCCAACATGACCTGATAAAACTAATGATCGGAAGTGATTTTGAAAATGTATATCGAAGTGGAACCTTTAAGAACTGACAGTAAGATGCATCCATGTGAATAGGTGATTCAAGGTAAACTCACGTTTCCGTTTACCTCTTTGTTTCCCAGTCAAATACGGGATCTGATCTAAGAGAGAATCCTCCCTCAAATCCCAACCATCCGACGTTTTCTATCATCCCTGGAGTCCAATTAAATAGAAATACTACTGAGGTAATTTCTACGTGTCTTTTCTCATTGGTGGAACGAGAACTTAGGGCCGGACTTGGAAGAATTGAATCTTAACCGCTCAAGATCATCAAATCATGCCGTCCACCTAAGTAGTGGATCTTTCCCAATCTTGGATTTGTGTCCTAATGTAATCTGATGAAATGAATGGTCATGTGGGATTGCTGGTATACATCTCAGTGGCAGCCACATTAAATTAACAAAAGAAAAGAAAAATTATAAAATAAAATAAAATACCAACGTCCAGTACCGACATGCCAAAACTGGGAAGCTTTTTGTACTTATCTTCCTTCTTCGATCAAGACTGTTGTGGGGACCCATCTTGTGTGAACCGTTAATTATTAGGGGCCTACTTGTAGATCCAAGTCATTCATCAAATCAAGGCTTGAATGAAATTTTTAACATTAGGTATTCCCTGCCCAAACTAGCATTGTATAGCTCATCCAAAGCCTAGAAATTATCTCATTATTTTTTATTGTATTCATGCGTGACCTGGAGAACTGATGAATGATGTGGATCCCTTACCAAACCCTTCTATAGACCCTACCTATCATCCTATATTTCCCCAATCGACAATTAGACATTTGAAACGAATGAGATCTCTTTCTGTTACCTGTAACCACATCAAATCAACACATGCAAATTACGCTTGGGTCTATCCAGAAGTCTTGCAAGAGTTTAAAGACTCTATAAAAGATCTTCCCGTCTAAAATGAGAGGATGCATAAAATCATAAGATTTAAGAGAAAATATTATGTATATCATTGAGTCGACCCAACCGAGTTGAGTTGTGATCTAGGGTGTCTAGAATCTGAACATGGATTTCTTTCATCATTAGTGCTTATGTGCAATAGTGCAACAACTTGTGTTAAGTCGTATCGGTTTTCCTGAGATAGACTAGGGTGACTCAGTACACTGCCGTTAAAGTCGTGGGTTGAGTCTTGTTGATGTTAAATGTGTTCAAGGAGTTGGTTGATAGAGTCTGAGGCGAGTTGAATCGATGATGAAGTAATTTGAAGTGCAAATAGTTCTGATATGATCTCGATGCAATAGCATTAAACAGGTGAGTGATCCCAATGTGTTTCCCATCCATCAAGTTAAAATAGATGGATTGTTTGATGTGTTGTATTATTGTCCTGATTTAATTGCTATAATTTAATTGACATAATTTAATTGCCATGTACTCTTAGTTGATCTAAAGAACTTTGTGATTTCTGTATTAATAATGATATGATTTGATTAAGGTGTTAAACTATGTTGATTCAAATATGATAAATAGTCTATATAATACATGATTCATGATTACATGGTGCATCTATCAATTGCATGTACAATACGTGCTGGATTCCTAGGGGACCTCCCTGGATGGTATATCCTGGTAGAATCGTTGTCAGAAGCCCACTATACTAGTGGAAACCTACTCAAGGAGTAGATGCGTGTCTTGCCTATGCCTACCAGATGGTAGAAGCCTGCCAAGGGGCAGATGCAGATTGACGGGTTTCCAACTCAAGCAAGTGGACGGATTCCATTTGCATTTCTTTTTTAAATTTATATTGTGTATGATTATGGGCATCTATTATAATTTGATGTAAAGAATGATGTCGGGAATTCTCACTAGGCCTGGCCAGCTTATCCTTTTTATTGATGGAAAAACTATACAGATGTGAATGAGGGTGAGCTGGTGGCTCAAGAACAGGGATATGCGGTCAAGCCGGAAAAGACTTGAGGGACACGTGGATCTACTTGACAAAGGAAGAAATTGTTGTATTAGACTAATCATGATATTTTTACTTTAATTATATTTAATTTTCTTAGATTGTTAATTAATTCTTTTAAGTTGTTGGACATGTTTATTTCATTTCATAAGACCCCGAATGGGAGAGTCCTTATTTATGTTTATGATTAATTATTGGAATAAATGATCGCTTTTTATTTTTTTGAGATGTTGTTGAGTATGAATGAAATGTAGATCTACAGTAGAGCTACTAGGAAGATGAATAATTGTATTATTGAATGAAATTAGTACACTCAGTGTACGTGTCATGGGTCGAAATTTGGGTCTGAGAGTGCACACTCTGTACTCGAATTTCAGAGCGTGACATTAAATGCCTGCGTATCATCCACCATGCTCTGCAGAAGTATCAAAATTTTCTCCTCAGAAGATGAGCCAAGTGTATTATCGAACGAAGATGATCCATCGTTTTCTCAAAAGATTGCGATTAACGACGACAGGAAATTTTTATGCAATCGTGCGTGTAGAGATTGAAGGCGCATTGGCACGTGTGCCATGCTAAAAAAAACCTCAAAAAGGCCCAGTCATCAGGTGGGCCAAATTAGAAGATCAAAGGGAATCCAAACGAACGTACACCAATCCATGGTCAGGATCGTACCCGTAAAACCCATCTAGTGTAATACCCCTACGGGTGTCCGACTACGTGCTTGCCTTCCATAACGCGCTGGCACCTTCCTATTTTATAGTGCGTACCACCTAACGCGTGGACGCCGATTTCTTTCGCAGGAAGTTCCTGCGGTGGGATAGTAGGTGGCTCCCATCATGATTTTTGTAAGAAATACATCCCATTCATCCGTTTTTCAAGCTCATTTGAGGATACTTTACAAAAAATGAATTGGATCCAAAACTCAAGTGGGCCACACAAAAGAAAATGCTAGGGATTTAGTGACCGTTGAAACATTTGTATTACTACAAAAGTTTTATATAAGGCAAATATCTTTTATTTTTTAATTCACTTTATCTCATAGCACCGACCACCAGCCATTTGGTAGTGGCAGGGGAGTAGCGAATCCGATTCCCCCCTATTAATGCTTATAAATGGTTTGGCCGGTATATAAATATCAAAGTGGAGCTCGGGAAGGTTTCAACCGTAGGAAACCCTTTCCCACTTTTCCATTTCACGTAGCCAGATTGAGATTTGTGTTTTACCTTCATCCAGGCGAGTGTGATCCAATCAACCGGTTGAATGGCAAACAAGCATTACAGTGGGCCTTAGTAAGGTTTTTAATGGTGGGCTCTTAGTCACCAATGTTTCCTATGGTGTGGTTCAACGTAGATTTGAATCTGGATCATTTTGGGGCTCATGTCCTAAAATTAGTTGACAAAATGGAAGGACGGCATGGATTATTCACACACATCATGGTGGAGTCCATGAGCTTTTACAGCATCACGTCGCTTGATTGGCTGCCACACGGAGGTAAGACGGAATAATTCACCTCGCACAGCGCCCACTTATATCAAGACAAAAGAGCTGAGGCGCCATTTAAACAATTTTAGGCCAGAGAAGTTTTGTATAGCTAATATTTTTATGCTTTTTGTTCAACCGAGTGGAATGATCTTATGAACGGTTTGGATGACCCGTAAACATGAACATGAAGGTGGGCCTCAAAAAGATCTCAACGGTAGGCGTTTCCCTCTCCGCTATTTTCGGTGACGTGGCATATTTGTGTTTCGGATCCGGTTATGTTTGGGCTCATGTAATAGAATGAGCTGGCAAAACAAATGAATAGAAAGAATTTATTACAAAAGTAGGATTTAACCAGACTTTTGTCTTGATATAGAAGGGATTAGGTGGGATAGGATTAGAAGGGATTAGTAGAGATTAGGTGGGATATGATTCATCTGGTCCGTGCCAATTCCACTCTATGTTTGAGAAGAATGGAAAAGCGTGGAATTACATTAACTGAAATTGCATTGGTCTGTGCCAATTTCACTCAATGTTTGGGAAGTTGTGTAGCTCCCACCATGATGTGTGGGCTATATCCACACCGTCCACCCATTTATCAAGATTATTTTAAAGCATGGGCCAAAAAATTAAGTAAATCTAAAGCTCAAGTGGATCCCACCATAGAAAACAACATGGATTGAATACTTACCGTTGAAAACTTCTTTGGGGCTACATAAGTTTTGGATCTACCTCATTTTTAGGCCCATGCTATAAAATAAGGTTACAAAACAAATGAACGTTTTAGATATAACACATGTGTGTCATTCTCAGTAATTTCAAATAATGGTGGGTATATCCATTCAATGTACCACCGTATAATCAACAAAGCATAACATTAATTTTATCCCATGGAAATAGGGGGGCAATCCAATCAATGGGTAATAATTGTGCTTTTTAAATCCCATCCCACCTGGTCCCTTTTAATCCCACTGCCAAACTGACCCTAAGGCCCTGTTTGGGCAACGGGATTAGAAGGGATTAGGTGGGATTGTATTAAAAAAAAACATCATTATTACCCATGGCAGGGATTGTCCCCTGATTCCATGGGATTAGATTAATGCTCTGCTTTGTTGGTAATACGGTGGCACATTGAGTAGATACCCACTATCATTTGAAATTATCACAATAACACACATGTATTATATCTAAACCGTTCATTTGTTTTGTAACCTCATTTTATGTTATGGGCCGAGAAATGAGGTAGATCCAAAACTTATGTGGCCCCAAAGAAGTTTTCAACGGTAAGTATTCAATCCCTATTGCTTTCAGTGGTGGGTTCACTTGAGCTTTAGAATTACCTGATTTTTGGCCCATGCTCTAAAATAATCTCAAAAAATGGGTGGACGGTGTGGATATATCCCACAGATCAGGGTGGGACCTACACAACTTGCTAGCATTGAGTGAAATTGGCACGAGACCCAATGCAATTCCATCCGATCTAATTCCAAGCTTTTCCAAACATGGAGTGGAATTGACACGGAACCAGATGAATCCAATCCCACCTAATCCCTTCTAATCCTGTTGCCCAAACAGGGCCTAAGCTTCTGGTTTCGGAGGCTCTGCGGTTTGGTGTCTCACGCAATCCGCGTGGGGCCAGTTATAACCGATATTGAGCAGAAATAAATGGCCTTCATCTCCTGTAGCAGTACATGTTCCAATCAAATTGCGATGGGTTAATATTTTCCCAACCTTACGGATTTCGGATTGCCGACGAATACCCCCATCATTTAGGTCTGTGTCATCTGGTCAACAAGTTCGAAGGCAGATAAGCATTACAGTGAGTCCTGAGAAGTTTTTAACGGTGGATATTCAATCACTAATGTTTTCAAATGGTGTGGTCCACTTGACATTTGGATCTGCCTCTTTTTTGGGTTCATTCCCTAAAATGATCCGGAAATAAAACACATGCATCATGGTGGGGCCTACAGCGACCGTCCAGTAACGACCTCGCTGCTTTTTTTTTCTTTTTTTTTTTGGGTTAGCTTCTTCGTACACACCTATGTCAGTACACACACTCCCTGTTAGCCACCCCGTCTAGGATCGATACCAAGACCTCAAGTGTTGAAACGAGGTATATCCACTCGGTCCGCCAGTTGAGTTATGAATCTGGTTGTGGGGCTAACTTGATGTATGTGCTTTATTTCCATAAATTTATCCCTTCATTTATTTTATTATTTTTGGGTAAGAACCCAAAAATGAATTATATTTAAAGATCAAGTGAACCTCCTACATGAAACATATGGTGATTGAACCCCTGTGGGCCACAAAAGTTTTAGATCCCGCTGATACTTGTGTTTTCCCTTCATCCAAATCTGAGTGATCTTATCAACAGATTAGATGTCAAATAAACATTATGGTGGGCCCTAGAAAGATTTCAACCGTAGGTGTCATTAGTCCACTGTTTCTTGTGGTGAGCCCACTTGAGCTTCGGATCTGATTCATTTTTAGTTTCATTCCCTAAAATGAGGTGAACAAATAGATGGACGGTGTGGATATAAAACCCATACATCAAGTTGGGCCCCACATGGCCAACACACGGACACACCCTCGCTGGTGTTGTTGGCAGCACCACCTGATCCACGTCCCTTACAATCGCTCGTTTACCACCGTTTGATGACACACCTATCATAGATCAGGACCATTCATCGGATATAGACACTGTACATATGCTCTGTACTGTAAATGAAGCTCCTCCACTGCTCAGAAAGATCTCACTTATATGAGAAAAATGAACGGGTAGAACAAAGTCCAACAGTCCAAATTCAACGCACGTGTAATTACCGTAGCATCCGCATTCTATCGGAACCCCGTTTTCCAACAGATCGCATCTCTTTCTTCAAAGAGTATTCTGTCGCTGCACTGGGCTAACGTGCATGGATAGTCCGATAATTTGAACCGTTGGTGTACTCGGTTCCTTGCAAAACGGATCATTTTGACCATCGATTATGTGAAGTGTAAAGATAAATGTCGAACATTAAAAGGAAGACTGTCAATGGACCACATTCAAGTCAGAAATGGAATGTCAGGATTATTACGGAAGGGACTCCTCACTTGCGTAGGCACGTGAATTACTGACTTGCCCAGACTGATGGTACACGGGACAAACGTAGAGCAGATCCACCCCGTCCATTAGATGGTCCGTCATTCTTCTGTCATGAGTTCTAAAATTAAGTTGAATTCAGGAATTAGGTGAGCCGCACCACACGTAAGAGTATAAAATCATTTCATGGAGAAATTTGGGACTGTAGACCCCACCTTTTATCCAGCTGTTTTTATGAAACAAGACATACATAGTTTGGGAACTTAGACCTGCTCGTACGGACAGTGAATTCGAGGACGAAAATACCCCTCCTTTCACGGAAACGGATTGGGTACTCCCCCTGCCACTAGCCAATGGTGGATGGTCGGTGGTCTATAGGCCCCACGATGATGTATACTTTTCATCCATTCCATCCATATATTTTTCCACGTCATTTTATGATATGAGACGAAAAATGAGGTATATCCAAATCTCAAGTGCACCACATTACAGGAAACAGTGTTGAATGAGCGTCAACCATTAGAAACCTTTAGGAGGCCCACTATGATGTTTGTGAGAAATCCTCCCCGTCTAAGTTCATTCGTAGGGTCACAAAGACCTGAATGAAGCGGAAAAACAAATTTCATAATGATCCAAAACTTCTTTAACCCCTAAAAGCGTTTCAATGGTAGACGTTTAATTTCCCACTGTCTTTTCCAGTGTGGTGAACTTGATAGTTAGATCTATCTTATTTTTCTTCTCAAGTCTTAATATGAACTCGCCAAATAGATGAATGGTTTGGATATAACATAGACCTTATGATGGGACCCACAAAAGTAACAAAAAAAAAAAAAAAAAATTGTCGCGGCATTGTCGCGCCTGACTATTATAGCTACGGTTATAATCCGTAGCCATAGTGTATTAAAATTGCATAATCTTTTAGGCAAACTCGCGTGACAGTTCTGGACATTTTCGATAAATCGAAAAGCCTTTCGATAAATCGAAAAGCCTTTCGATATAACAAAGCTACGATTATAATCCGTAGCTATAGGGTCCCACCAACCCTAACTCAATAGCTTCTTCTTCTTCTTCTTTTTTTCGTTGTAATCCCCACGACATTTTGTGGGTCCCATTATGAGGTATGTGTTATATCCAAACCGTCCATCTATCTGACGAGCTCGTATTAAGGCTTGAGACGAAAAATAAGACAAATCTAGCTATTAAGTGGACCACACTGTAAAAGACAGTAGAGGATTGAACGTCTACTATTAAAACCCTTTTAGGGGTCATATAAGTTTTGGATCATTATGAAATTTGTTTTTCCTCTTCATCCAGGTCTTTGTAACGCCCTGAAAATCGGGGGTCGAGTATAACTCAACTCCCGAGTTCCAACGCATCACTTATGCAACATAAATAATGCTGATTAAATGTTGTCTGTGTTAGAACAATAAACATGAGTGAGATTATACCAAAAATAGTAATTCATACTTCAGATCATTTGTATAAATGCAAGCGGAACACTGAAAATATATATACATGTATGTAAAAGATACAAAATCATTTCTTTTTCCAGAGTATGAATCCATCTGAGTCACCATATATATATATGTTTGTTTTGTGAACAAAATTTCAAAAATAAACTAAGAAGTGATCCCTGCAAATCCCGTCAATCCGGCAGCCTAGTCGAAGCCGCCAGAGTACTGCATATAAGAGAACTCCTCCTGGTCCTCGTCATAATCAGGCTCCGCCTCTCGTCGGCTCGTCTAAACCTGAGATAGAGTCTGTTTGGTGTGCGCAACACCGTCCCGTAACGTGGGAGTGAGTAGCTAACTCAGTGGAACAATAAAGCATAGGTTAACATGTTATCAATACCGTCAAGCAGTAAAATCAAACACTCCTAACTACTCTTATTAATGCAAGTATGGATGCAGGTATGATGGATGCCCTCACCACACCCTACCTCGTGCGACACCATCTCACGTTTGCGGCATGCTTTCATTTCTCAGTGCTCCACATCTTCCAGGCACATGCAATGCATGATGAGCATGATTACCGAGTTTTTTATTAGTCCATTTCAAACAGCAGGATTGGGAAACTAAGGTACCTCCCTTGTATCATTCTCAAACATGATCCATTCTAGGATCGTCGATCCTAGTTAATATCAGACGATGGTGTATTTTCTAGGTTAGTACAAAGGCTGTCAGGGCTGTTACGCACAAAGGTTACACCACTCCCCCATCACCTCTTAAACGATTCATCACAATACAGAAACAGGCCTAGTTCATACTCTATATACCGCGGCAAAACCCTAAGGCTCACTGCGATTTCTGAGTATGCTAGAGGTCACTACAAAGGGCTGCCAGAGCTGTTACGCACAAAGGTTACACTGCTCCCCCATCACCTTATCAATGTAGGCCGAGAACACGAATATAGTGTCCTATACCACCATAATCGGCTCACGAGTCTGGTTGCTCACTGGTCACTACGGGGAGGCACGTGGCCCCAGCGTAGGCCGACCGCTCGACCACGTTATCCCATACCACGATGCCCGGCTCATGAGTCTTAGCGGATCGAGGTACTATGGTTAACGGGATTCCACTAGTAAGTTTGGTACCCTAGGTTCAAGCATTAGCGACCAAACATGGTGAACATACATAAGACACAACGGGTTATTTGACGTGCTCGACTAGCTCGAGAGCACAACAAGTTGAACGATATGAAGCGCAGAAGCACTTCGTGTGGCCAACCACTATCGCCAACCGAAGTACGACTCGGGTTCGTCAAACACATCCTTCGTGGCGACATAAATCTCAGCCACGATCTCAAATCTGATACCGAATGTCTGGACTATGGACATAGTCCCAAACTCAATCAATTTTTACTCGTAGCATGAGGTGTAAAGCATAATCAACAAAGCAGCCCAAGCATGTTAACAAGCATGTCATAAAGCATGTTATAAAGCATGTTATGAAACATGTTACAAAGCATATTATAAAGCATGTTATAGAGCACTATACAAATAGGGATACAAACACATATATTTCATAAGTGAGTGGTTAGAGTAAACAACCACATGGAGGGAATCATACATGTCTCTAAGGTAGTTGAGAACTCCATCTCAGCACCTACCTAAGGCACTAACATCTAAGCACTTACTCTCACAAGCATTTTCACAAACACTTAGAGTACACTATTTCAACATACATGACGTATGTTAGTAAAATATGTATTAGGGCTATCCTTTCGCCAAGCGAGTATTTTATCCGTGTATATCATATTCATACAGCAAATAATCATGACAATTACATCTCCAAAATTTATACATATACGGTATTTTCTAGAATACACAATTTCAACATACATAGTGTATATAAGCAAACATGTATTACGGCGATTCCTTTCGCCAAATAAGTATTTTATCCATATACTATATAATCATATAACAAATAATCATGGCAAACACATTTCCAAAATTTGTACGTATACGGTATTTCTACGTATACCTAAAGTATGTAAAATTCCATATTCTGCATCTTTAATCGAAACAGGAAACGGAAAACACTTTGTACATGTGCAATTACATGCAGATCATGAATCTATCATTATTTGACATTGAAAGCGTTGAAAACCTTAACCTATACACCTAAAGTCCTCACCTTGCACCTTGGAATCTCAACGGATCAGCTAGGTTCGTTAGGCTTCCGTATTCGGCGGTTTTATAACCTAAAGAGCGAAACCGATTAACTATTTCATAACCTATAACCATCATACCCCAAAACAGATTTAGGGTTAGGGTTTTTTACCTTAAAACGGAGTCGGTATCGCCGGGAAAGCGGCAAGGAAGGGGTGGTGCAGCCCGTGTGGTGATTGGAAACAGTAGGAGGGAGATTCTCCCACAACTCTTAAGTTTTCTCTCTCTTTTTCTCTCTTCTTCTTAGGGTTTATCCCAAATTCGTATGGTTGTGAGAGAGGCTGCCCTAAGGTCCTTATATAACCTAAAAACTCTCTGGAATAGACTTATGTTCAAGGTTGTAATGCTCCGAAAAATCGGGGGTCGTGCATAGACTCGACTCCCGAGTTCCCGAGTGTCACTTATCATGCATTTATGGTTTTTATGATTAATCAAATTTAATTGCGCAATTTGGAATTACCTGAGGCACGAAGCACAATCACACCAGTCTACTGAAATGAAGGATATCTCACATATATACAGGTCCAAAAATAATAAAGGGTTGCCCAAGGCATTGCCCAACAGAACAACAAAAGAAAGCTAGGGCTCAACAAATCCAAATCCAGCCCGATCAAGCCGATGGAGAGCCGCCCATCAGCTGCAAGTAGGAGAGCCCGTCCTCCTCGTCCAAGCTCGCCTCGCCAGGTTCCTCATACCCTGAGTCACCTGCATCTATGAATGAGTCTGGTTGGTGTTTTAAAACACCGTCCCAGAGTGGGAGTGAGTGATCAACTCAGTGTGAACTATTGGTCTCAAGTTACAACAGACATCAATTGTAATATGAATTTAATGAAAAACAGACAATCATCAACACCTAATAACTCTTATTTAAAATGCATGCATGCGGGATGATATGATGTATGCCCTCGCCACAACACTCCCTCAAGCGACTCCATCTAACGATCGCATATGACAACACTCCCTCAGAACGACCTCAACTTCCGAGTCGCCACCCTAATTAATGCGTGCAATGCAATCGTGTTAGCCAAGTTATTAGTTAAGTCCATTCATCCGGTAGGTTGGGGATTCTGATTCACCCTACGTATCAATGCCCTAAGCTGGTTGCGAGGCCAAGACCCCATCAACGCGTGAGGCCGAGACCTCGCAGTCCGTGATCCCGTCGGGTTCCTCATCCCCGACACCAAGCACATGAGGAGTGCCGAAAGGAAGGGATCGCTCGCGGTCACTACGGGGAGGCACGGTACCCCAGCGTAGGCCGACAGCTCGGATATAGTGTCCCATTCCACCATGCCCGATTCACGAGGCTGTGGACCAGTTTCAAGTGAATTTTTGATGGGTTACAACGGTTGTAGGGTGGTTCAGGTTTCATACATATGTGAGCAAACAGGGTTAACATACAGGGTTTGTCAGAGAGTAGGCTAGACCGCACGAGTCAAGCAAGTGTGAGACGAGTGACCTCGGGCACAAGAGACCCATGTAGTCAAACTACAGCCACCCGAACACACCCTCCTAAACCCACTGGTCTAGCCCTAGCATAGTCCAACCGATGGGACTACCATCTCTCCTCGTGTTCCTGACCAACCTAAAGGTGTGAGGGTGATCTAGAACAAGCCAACTATACTAGCTATCAACCAACATATTAACATCATATTTCATACATCTCAGTCATATGAATCAAATATTCCTAACAAGAAGTCATGAAGTAAAGTGTGTGTGAGTCGTGTGGGTTTGTGAGGAAGTTAGCACTTCCTCCATCTTGAGAAATCCCATGCATAAGAGTGATGAAATCATACATACTATGAAGCAACAATATATGGAGAAATCAACAAGGCTTGAGCATGCAAACATCCATACACCAATCATGTAAGGAACAAGACAACATCATGAGAGCCAAACATACAATTTTAACATACATACAAATCCTAAGGTTCCTCTAGATACTCCTTACCTAGCATCCAAGCAACCAAAATCATTAAATATATACTAAAATTGGTGCTAGGCCACCTAAGAGCAATAGTCCGCACCTTCGGATTTGTTGAAGACTTAGGAATGACCTAGGAGATGTGGATCTTAGTGTTGAACGGCTGAAATCCTAAGAGCAACCATCACATGTTAGATTCCCATGCAAATCTCCTTCATTACAAGGGTTTCAAGGAAATTTGGTGATGGATCTTACCTAGATGCCCAACGGGACGAAAGAGTGGCTATAGATGAGGGATCCTTCTTGAAAAAGGTGTAGGAGGTTGTGGGTTTGATCCTCTTGGGCCCCACATTGATTGAGAGTCCACCTTGCTCACCTTCACCATTTCTTCCTTCTCCATTTTCTCTCTTCTCTCTTTCTCTTCTTTAGGGCAAAATTCATATGGGGAGAGGGGGGTGCCCAAATAGGACCTTTTATAATACCAATTTTTGTGCAAATGACCCCAAGGGTTAGATTTTAACTATACTAGACCTATGGGAAGGTCTTTCAAGCTCTAGGGCCCACTAAAGGGTGTAGGAGTCGATACCCACTGTTGGATAGTTGGCCCTAGTGATGATCTACATATGGATATGATCGGCTCGCCATTTGGATGCGTCAATCGACGGATATGATTAGAAGTCTATTCAACGGTCACCGATAATCGATCGGGGCCGCAGCTATACGGATATGAGGAGGAAAATATCCTTACTCGATGTGTTAAGTTTGGTCACAAACCGATGGCCCGAAATCCTCAACTTTGCATAAGAGTGGACGACTCAAATCACTTAAGTTCCCATAATTTCCCAAACTAGCCTTCTAGAGCTACCTATTGAAGTTGGGGTGTTCCTATCACCCCTCCAGCCACCAAATTCGGGGTGTAGGTGTCTCACGGCCCGATGAGGGGCCATGCAAAATATGAGATCAAACGGATGAACGAATATGGGGTTTGAGTATAGGGTTCTGATATTTAAATGGCCCTGGGAGGCCCATTCCGATTGTTGGGGTAGTTCTGGTGGTCCTCTGGCCATGAAATTTATAGGATAGGTGTTCCATGGCCCGATGATGAGCCACGCAAAATTTGGGGATGATCGGATATGGGGTTTGGTCGTACGGGTCCGATTCGCGATCAACGGTCATCATGCCATGATCGGGGCCCAGATTTGGTGGACAGGCGTAGAAAAATATATCAAACCTTGACTGTAAATTTGGAAGAAATCTGATGGCTGGAACGCCTGATATCCCAGTTTTATTTGTAAGTGCCAGATTCCAATCTGGCATTGGTGGGGCGCATTGGGCAAGCGCCAGATGGTACTTTTGGGTGTCCATTGGGTCCGCAGTCCGCGTTGGACCACAAGTCCAGTGAGATCTATGATTTTCTAAATTTTTAGATTTTTCTGACCTTCATCGGTCGCTGGGCGTCCCACACGGGCCGTCTTTAAGTGTAAACAACCATCTAGCTTGGCGGCCCGCACTAGGCCTTATCACGGCCTGTTTGGTCTATGAAATTGGGTTAATCTTTGATTAATTAACTCGTGTATGAGCTAACGTTGAGTATTAATGGTCAGTATGTGATAATAGAAGTTAATTAAAAAAAATTCAAAGATTTTTGGAAATCCAAAACAGTGAAAATCCGGGATGTTACAAAGGTATACTTATATTATAAACAAAACAGCATTAATTCAGCTCAAAAGAGGGTTTCTGGCGGCTCTCCTTGAGCCAAACGTCAGACTTAAGCTCACTAACCTTGGATCTACGTGGAGTTATGTTTTCGTCTCGGTTGGATTCCCAGATCACGCGTGGCGGACCATTTTCAGTTCAACAGTCAGTGGGCCTCAATCCGAAATTCCAAGTACATGTAAATGTTCCTGAAATTTTTCCTGATCCGAGGGTGTATTTGGGTCAGATTCTGACGGTCTGGTTGCTTATAAAATGTACGCAAGCGATATGTGCCAGATCACTATTCAAGATATTTCTTTTGTAAAGAAAACAAGAGTTTTCACACTCCCTCGCTCCGAACTCGAGCGAATGGCCGTGGGACACTATCTGGACTTCATTTCCGAGATGGTTGTCAAGCCCACCGAGGCGGTCATAATTCCTTAACTTCGTATTATTCGGACTCCCGTTGTGCGGTTTAGACCTGATACGGAGTTTCAATGTGTTCCCGTGAGCAGTCGGGTAATGAGTTTGATCCTAGATTTTAGGATAACCTAGCGTCAAGGATCCTACAAGTTTTGGGTTTTGCAGATCGTATTTAAAGCGATTCAATTGGATTTCATGGCTAATTTAGTTTAGCACTTAGTTAACTTTGTCAAATTTCTAAAGGATTTAATCCTAAGTGATTTCTGGTCGATGTGGTACTCGAGCCATAATACGGAAAATTACGAGTCGTTACACTTTGTGACCTTATGAATAGATTGGATGGAAAATCTATGTTATGGTGGGCCCTACAAAATTTTTAACGGTGAAAATCAATTTTCCCACTGTTCTTTGTGGTGTACTCCACTTGATCTTTGGATGTGATTCTTTTTTTTTTTTTTTTTTTTTGATAATGCTCCCAAATGATCTCGAAATATGGATGAACATTGTGGATATAATAAATACATAACTGTGGGGCCCATATAACTTTGATATCTTTTGAGCTGGGCGAACCTTAAATTGAGCAGCGCAAATTAGAAATTGAGCGGGGCAAACATGAAATTGAGCGGGGCAAACTAGAAATTGAGCGGGGCCTAACGAAAAATTCAGCGGGGCAAAGATGAAATTTAGCAGGGTAAACATGAAATTGAGCGGGACAAACATGAAATTGAGTAGGGCAAATATGAAATTCAAGGGGCAAACTAAAAATTGAGCGGGGCAAAATGAAATTCAACGGGGCAAACTAGAAATTGAGCGGGGCAAACTAGAAATTCAGCGGGGCAAATATGAATTTCAGTGGGGCAAACATGAAATTGAGCGGGGCAAATACAAAATTTAACGGGGCAAACTAGAAATTCGGCGGGGCAAACTAGAAATTGAACAGGACAAACTAGAAATTCAGTGGGGCAAAAATGAAATTGAGCGGGGCAAACTAGAAATTGAGCGGGGCAAACTAGACATTCAACGGAGCAAACATGAATTTCATTGGGCCAAATATGAAATTGAGCGGGGCAAACACAAAATTCAGCGGGGCAAACATGAATTTCTAGTTTGCCTCGCTAAATTTTTAGGGAAGCTGATTGGCTGGTGTACAACTGTTGTAGGTATGTGTCATTGGAAGAGGAGCACTGACACTCCTCGATCTCCAAGTTGTACGAACGGTTTAAAGGAGATCAAAGTTATATAGCCACATAGTGATGTATTTATTATATTTAGATTATTTTAGAGCATTATCTAGTTTGCCCCGCTGAATTTCTTGTGACGCCCCGTCACTATGGTCACATGTGGGCGGTGTGGGTGGGCCCCAAGGTGGCTGACAGGCTACTGTGCACATAGTGAAGGTGAAACTTTGTCCCACATCGGAAGAGTTGTTTGAAATTGTGGTGGTTATATGTAAAGTTGCCACCTTATACTGTATGAGGCTTTTTGGGGTGACCCCAAGAAGAAAACCGTGTAGGCTGTGCGCAGAGCGGACGATATTATATAGTGTGGGCGTGGGCTGTTACAAATGGTATCAAAGCCGAGGACGGCTCTGCCCTCGGTGGAGAATATTATGACGCCCCGTCACTATGGTCACATGTGGGTGGGCACACGTGGGCGGGCGCACATGTGGGCGGGCCCTAAGGTGGCTGGCAAGCTACTGTGCATAGTGAGTGTAGAACCTTGTCCCATATCGAAAGAGTTGTTTAAAGTTGTGGTGGTTATATGTATAGTTGTCACTCTATACTGTATGAGACTTTTTGGGGCGACCCCAAGAACAAAACCGTATGGGCTGTGCCCAGAGCGGACAATATCATATAGTGTGGGCGTGGGCTGTTACATTTCTAGTTTGCCCCGCTCAATTTTATGTTTGCCCTGCTGAATTTCTAGTTTGCCCCGCTGAATTTCTAGTTTGCCCCGCTCAATTTCATTTTTGCCCCGTTGAATTTCCAGTTTGATCACGAAGTGGTTGAAATTGACCACGAAGTGAATGAAATGAATTTTCGACCATTGACCCGATGGAATCTTGGAAAATAACTAGGTTTGTTGGCTAAATTAGCTTCTCCTACTCCAAAATTATATGTGGTACGTTAAGTAAATCATTCTAGTTTAGGAGATGTGCTTGTTGAATAAATAAACAAAGAAATGAATTAAAAGAGAGATTTTTTTTTTTATATGCTTATATATACATATTTATATAAATATGTATTAGAGAAAAATGTAGGTAGAATAAAGTTCTCCATGTAACCTTTTAAAAAAGTCCATAGACTGCAATAGACTATAGTTATGGCTACGGTTATAACCTATAGCCATAGGTAAAACTGTACGATTTTTGAAGCAAACTTGCTGGACAATTCTGAACCATTTTCGACATATCGAAAGACCTTAAATACATATCGAAAAAGTAGGGGCTACGGCTATGGCTACAGTTATAATTCGTAGCTATAGAAAACACCGTAACCATACGTTCCTTGTTTTTTTTTGTTTTTTTTTATATTTTGCCGTTGTAATTCCCATTGCCTTTTGTGGGTCCCATCATGAGGTCTTTGTTATAACCAAACTGTCTATCTATTTGGTGAGCTCATTTAAGCTTGAGACATAAAATAAGACAGATCTAACTATAAAGTGGACCACACTATAATAGGCAGTGGAGAATTGAACGTCTACCATTAAAACCCTTTTAGGGGTTACAAAAGTTTTGGATCAGTATGAATTTTTTTTTTTCCTCTTCATCCAGGCCTTTGTGACCTTATGAATAGATTGGATGGAAAATAAATGTTATGCTGGGCCCTACAAAAATTTTAACGGTGAAAATCAGTTTTCCCACTGCTCTTTGTGGTGTGGTCCAGTTGATCTTTGGATTTGATTTTTTTTTTTTTGGATAATGCTCCGAAATGATCTCCAAATATGGATGAACTTTGTGGATATAATAAATACATAGCTGTGGGGCCATGCAACTTTGATCTCTTTTGAGCCATTCGTACAACTCTCGGTTGGAGGAGCGTCAGCGCTCGTCTTCGAAAGGAAAGCAGGGGTATTTTCGTCCTAGAAATCGATGTCCGTACGAGCAGGTCTAAGTTTCAAAACTAAGTTTGTATTGTTTCGTAAAAACAGCTGGATAAAAGGTAGTGTCCACGGTCCGAAATTTCTGTTCATAAAACCTCTAATTTCAAGTGTGCGGCGGGTGATTGGAAGGCATACACTCACCGCAGCAGATCCACATGCAATTTGGACGATTGTAACGGTAAGACTTCTCATCTCATCTGATTTCCATGGCGTAGCCCATCCGATTGTTAAATCGGTGCCTAAACACAAGGTTGCACAGCTGATGAACTGGTGGATCTCGTCAAACATGAAGTAGTTCTGTTAGGTCATCTTTACGCGATGGATCATGGAAACGTGTCTTAAACATGGGGAGCAGATTAGGTGCGCCTGGCTTCCCGCAAGGCCAACACCACGCGGCCTTAACCTAGGCACCTACGTTACGTTATTTATTTATTGTATATCTCATTTCGGGACAGGTATCCGAAAATGAAGCACTCCAAATATTAGCAGCTGTACACGACCCGTGCCATACCGATTTTGACTCAAGTTTGGTTTGACTTATTTAAAATGAAACTCTTATTCTAGCTTTATACAAGCTTAGCTTCGAAACAATATTTTTATTGTTTGAGCTTAGTTTAGTTAAGATTATATGAGTTTGAGCTTAATTTGGTTGAGTCTAAATATCCGAGCTGAGAGTCGGACTGTGTTCGAAAGCTGATTAACTCTTATACATGTTATAGACTTTTTTATATATAAAGAAAAAATTATAAAATAATAATAAAAAAGACTAATACAAGAGTAATAATATTAAAATGAACCGGAAAAATAGATGGGCGGTGTGGATATGCATCACATACATTGAGGTGGACCCCACTACACGAAAATAATATTGATCTGAAACTTCTATCCCCCAACAAATTTGGATCATATGTTGTGGCCCATGGGAGGTTTGAATTTTCCTTATCTTTGGTCTCATATCATGAAATGAGTTGAAAATTTTAATGAATGGTTGAATAAAACACATATCATGGTGGGGGCCATGAAGCTTCGGCACTAGTTATGTGGTGGGTGTTAAGGTCACTAACCAATTGGAATCCCCCTTTAACGTATTAAGTAAACTTTAGGAGCCAACCATCATGTCCACGTATTATTTATGCCGTCCATCCGTTTTTACATATCATTTTAGACATTTTCAAAGTTAAGTGGACCAAACCACAGGAAACAATGTGCATTCATGTATATATTATATATATTATCTATCTTACCCATCTATTTTTACATATCATTTTGGGACATGATCCTAAAATTGAATCATATCCATAGGTCAAGTGGATCACACCAAAGGAAATAGTGTGTATACAATTTACGAGCTGAATCAAGCCAAATCAAACTGAGTTGAATTAAGCCAAGTTTCGAGTCAAGCCAATTGGTACTGTCGTGATTTGAACTTGGTTTATTATTTTAAAATGAGTTTTGACAATGAAGCTTGATTTGGTTTGAACTTCTATTTCAACCAATCTATGCTGGGCTTTTTCTAACAATCTAGAGTTTAGCTTTGGAGCATACTCGGTCCGTGTTTAGCTCTAGTAAATAAAAGTCCACCATTAATGCCCATTATAATTTTTATTTTCCGTCCTACCTGTTAGTAAGGTCACACAAATGAATGAAAGAAAAGAACATACATCAACTTATGCAAAACTTTTGTTGTCCTCTAAAAGCTTTTAAAGGCAATCTTCACTTTTTTAGTATGGTGTGGTCTCCCTGATATGTGGATTTGATTTCTTATTTGGCTACTGCCTATAATAAACTGTCAAGATAGATAGACAGGAGAAATAAAACAGCACATCTTGGCGCCACGGTCAGGGTTCCAGCATGTTGTTTGAGGATTGAGCGTGGTCAGGGCTCCAATATGTGTGTTTACTTTTCCAAGTTTTGTGGACCCACTATGATGTATGTGTTATATCCCTACCGTCCATTCTTTTTACAAGATCATTTTCTAACATGGGCTCAAAAACATAAAAAAGATATAAAGCTCACATGTGCCACGCCACCGAAAGCATGAGATTGAACACCTCTCATTGGAAATTTCTCTGTGGCCTTGAAAGTTTTGAAACGAGCTTTTATTTAAGCTCTTCTTCCACTACGGCCTGTGTGACTTTACGGAAAGGTTGGATGTCAAATAAATATCATGGTCTCTAGGAAGGTTTGAACCGGGTGCGTCGTTGTCTCCATATACACTTGAGATTTGGATCTGGTTCATAGTTCATGTCATGAAAGTTCTCCAAAATGAATGGACAACGTGGATGTAACCCGTACAATAGGGTGGATGATGCAGGGGAGGACGTGAGGTCGAGCACCAAACTGATGCAGGGGAGGACGTGAGGTCGAGCACCGTCTTCCTCAAGAGGATAACTATTCCGAATCTATGGAACTTCTCTGGACTCAGTAGAAAATAGAAATAAATTTTATTAAATTCGAAATATATTAATGAATGTATAAAAACGAGTTCATAACCCTTTAAATAAGGGTACTAAGCAATGGAAAAGAAATCATAATCAAACTACAACTAAAACTCTTAAAATTACTTACTATTTATAGACGGTCGTGATGTCTACTCGTGTGCAAGGTTTTCGGCCAAAAATAGTAAGTGTCCTATTTGGCTTCACCAAACCGTCCCCCAAGTAGCCAGTTCTACCCAAGATCATATATTTTACATCGTCTGTCGTCTAACTCATCCTGGATTACCATGGTCGTGGTGTCTGTCACACCATACAATCCGCTTCCGTTGGTTGAGGCCGGGGCTGCAACTCATCCGCTCCCTTATGATAGTACTGATAGAATGGACGGTTAGGATATTCGGACCACCTCGGCATGTGGGCAGTAGTGGGGCGACCCACTGGCGATACTGATCAACGACAGACGTAGGACGGACTCTTTTTCAACGTTCAACTTTCACTCTCGAAGTAAAAAGACTTTGGGTCTACTGCTATGAGATTCGTGTCCGTCCGCTCTCTCCCTAAAGAGACGGACGCGACAGTCCTTGGGAGCTTCTATCTTGTCGGAGAGATCTCATCCCCCTCTTCTCAGTAAAACCAGAAAAAGACAAAAGCAGATTAAAAAAAGAAAAAAAAGAGAAAGAAAATAAGGAAAATTTATCAGATAAAAACTCAAAACTCCATTTCTCCCATCTTAAATCCACCTCAACCTCTTCCCTTCTTCCTCTGCCATCTCCCCATCCTCCCAACTTCCATATTTACCAAAATACCCATCCCCCGTCCGTTTCCAACTCTAACAATGCCACTCCATCTCTTCATTTCCCTTCTTTTTCTCTTCTTCTTCCTTCAAACTCCTTCCCCAACTCTCTCTCTAAACCAAGAAGGACTCTACCTCCTCCGAGTCAAACTCGGCTTCGACGACCCGTTACACTCCCTCTCAAACTGGAACTCCCGAGACGACACTCCGTGCACGTGGAACGGCGTTACGTGCGACACAACCTCCCTCTCTGTCATCTCCCTCAAACTCCCCGACTACGGCATCTACGGCCCTTTCCCAACCCTCCTCTGCCGTCTCCAGAACCTCACCTCCATCTCTCTCTCCGGCAACAACATCAACGACTCCCTCCCTACTTCCATCTCCACGTGTCAAAATCTCGTCCATCTAGACCTCTCCCAAAACATACTGGTCGGTTCTCTACCCTCCACGCTCTCATCCCTCCAAAACCTCATCTCCCTCGACCTCTCTGGGAACAATCTCACCGGCGAAATCCCACCGTCCATCGCGTCATTCCCGAAGCTCCAGTACCTCTCCCTCGTCAACAATCTCTTCAACGAAACCATCCCTCCCTATCTCAGCAACATCACCACGCTCAAACACCTCAACCTCTCCTACAATCCCTTCTCCGCGTCGGAAATCCCGCCCGAATTCGGAAACCTGACCAATCTCGAGATCCTCTGGCTCGCCGGATGCCATCTCGTCGGTCCAATCCCACCGTCGATCGGGAACCTCAAGAAACTCTTGGATTTGGATCTGTCGTACAACAATCTGGTCGGATCGATCCCTCTAGCTCTCACTTCCCTTTCGAGCGTGGTGCAGATCGAGATCTACAACAATTCGTTCTCAGGAGTGATTCCGGCCGGGTTTTCGAATCTGACATCTCTGAGGCGATTTGATGCATCGATGAATAATCTCGAAGGGAGGATTCCCGATGATCTTTGCAAGTTGCCACTCCAGTCCTTGAATCTGTATGAGAACCGGTTGGACGGGGGATTGCCGGAGATCATTGCGGACTCACCGAATCTCTATGAGCTGCGGCTCTTCGGGAATAGGCTGACGGGGACCCTCCCGCGGAACCTTGGGCAGAATTCGCCGCTCGTTGTTGTCGATGTCTCGGAGAATCTTTTTGACGGTGAAATTCCGGAGAATCTCTGCCAGAAGGGGGTCTTAGAGCAGCTCCTTTTGATAGGTAATGCCTTTTCTGGGAGAATTCCAGATAGTCTCGGCCAATGCCGGAGCTTGATCAGAGTCCGGTTGAGAGGCAACCAGCTCTCCGGTGTGGTTCCGGTGGGACTCTGGGGTTTGCCGCATGTTTGGCTGCTTGAGCTCACTAAGAATTCCTTCTCGGGCAACATTTCTCCGGCTATCTCCACTGCGTCGAATCTCTCGCTCCTGCTCATATCGGAAAACCAGTTTTCAGGAAGCATACCAGCTGAAATCGGTTTCTTGGAAAATTTGGTCGATTTTTCTGGTAATGATAACCAGTTATCTGGACCGATTCCTGAAACAATTGGAAAACTGACCCAGCTTGGGAGGCTTGATCTGCACAACAATGAGCTTTCAGGCAATCTTCCTTCGGAAATCCAACAGTGGAAGAAACTCAGTGAGCTGAATCTGGCGGACAACGAGTTCTCCGGTAAAATTCCATCGGAAATTGGGAATTTGCCAGTGCTGAACTATCTTGATCTTTCAGGGAACCGTCTAACCGGTGAAATCCCACTCGAATTGCAGAACTTGAAGCTCAACCGCTTCAATCTGTCAAACAATCGTCTCTCTGGCAAGCTCCCGCCCCTGTACGCCAATCAAATATACAGGGAGAGTTTCTTGGGTAATCCAGGGTTGTGTGGAGATCTTACCGGATTGTGTACAGATTCGCATAGGGATGGGGCTAATAATCGTGGATCAGTTTGGTTACTGCGGTCCATCTTTATACTAGCAGGTTTGGTTCTGGTTGTTGGGGTTGGCTGGTTCTACTGGAGGTATCGAAGTTTCAAGAAGGCTAAAAAGGGAGTCGACAAATCGAAATGGACACTGACTTCGTTTCACAAATTGGGTTTCAGCGAATACGAAATCTTGGATTGTCTTGATGAAGATAATGTGATTGGGAGTGGAGGTTCCGGCAAGGTCTACAAGGCAGTCCTTAGCAATGGAGAGGTGGTCGCTGTGAAGAAGCTTTGGGGAGGATCTAAGAAAGGTGGTGTTGAAGAGGCTGATGAAAGGCGTCGGATTTCAGATGACGGGTTTGAAGCAGAGGTCGGCACATTGGGAAAGATCAGGCATAAGAATATAGTGAGGTTATGGTGCTGCTGTACTACGAGGGACTGCAAGCTTTTAGTCTATGAATACATGCCGAATGGAAGCTTGGGAGATCTGCTCCATAGTAGTAAGGGAGGTTTATTGGACTGGTCGACGAGGTATAAGATTGCGCTGGATGCGGCAGAAGGGCTTTCTTATCTGCATCACGATTGCGTTCCTCCAATTGTTCACAGAGATGTGAAATCGAATAATATTTTGTTGGATGGGGAATTTGGGGCACGGGTGGCAGATTTTGGTGTCGCCAAGAAGGTTGATGCTGTTGGAAAGGGGCCTAAGTCGATGTCTGTGATCGCGGGTTCATGTGGATACATTGCACCAGGTCTGTGAAGCTGAATTGATTTTTTTTCCTTCTTTTTTCGTTTACTAGCGAAAGCAAGAAAACATTTTTAGATTGCATTACATGCTTATGTTCATGTTTTGAATTTGCTATGATCCTGCATGTTGGTTTTTGTAGGTATTATGAAACTTATATGATGATCATGCTTTTTAGGGTTGGAGAAATGTTTTCTTGCATTTTAATGCTCTCTAAGTTCTGAAATAAACGGGCAATGTAAATTTCTCTACCAGTTATTTCTTCATGATTCTTGTATTTATTTTTCCACTGTTTTATGTCTCTCTGTTTAGAAGTGCTAATTTCATCAAATACAAAAGATCAGGTGGTTTATCTAGCAGAGAGGTGTTCCTTCATCACTCCAATGAAGTTCTAGTTTGGTTAGAATTCATATCCATTTCATAAACGATCTCTTAGCACGTGTAGAAGTTAATATTCAAAACTTCAGTTTGAGTATTTTGATTAGTATATTTTGTGATTACTGCATCTTTTTGTTTAGTGTCACTTCCATCTTGTGACTGCTGCTGTTTCCTTACAAGTAACATTATGTTTATAATCCTAGAGAAATTCTCTCTTCTCCATTCTTCTAATCTGATGTTTTAATATAGGAGCTCATCTCTTGACAGTTGCAACAATTTCCATCTCTTTTTCATCAGTCGCTGATCTTGCTTGTTTAATTTTATTCAGTCTGTCTCACCAGTGATCTCATACTTGTTGCAGAGTATGCTTACACGCTTAGAGTGAACGAGAAGAGTGACATATACAGCTTTGGAGTGGTTATTCTTGAATTAGTAACAGGGAAACGTCCTGTTGACCGTGAGTTTGGGGAGAAGGACTTGGTGAAGTGGGTATGCACCACCTTGGACCAGAAAGGGTTGGACCACGTGCTGGATCCCAAGCTTGATATGAAGTTCAAGGAAGAGATGTGCAAAGTCCTCAACATTGGGATAATGTGCACCAGCCCCCTCCCCATAAACCGCCCCTCGATGCGGAGGGTGGTGAAGATTTTGCAAGAGGTCAGCATGGAGAGCAAGCCCAAACCCGAGAAAAAGGATGGGAGGCTGTCTCCATATTACTATGAGGAAGGGTCTGATCATGGAAGCGCCATCTGAGACCATCTGAGACTGCTCGAAGATTTGGCCAGATGATCAACGAGAAGCTGTTCTTCTCATTTCATTATTTCTCATTCTCTCTAATGGTGTTTGTTTTTCGGGTGAGTGGAGATGACTGAATAGAGAAGAATCATTAGGTCCTGGTGATGCACCTAGTCTGTAGTCATGGTTTGTTGATCCAGACCTTCTGTCTGATGGGCTCCCACATCCAGTAATGAGAAAAATGCAGAACAACGGTCAGGAAAAGAAAACCAAAGATCAGATGGCTACTATCATTACATCTGATGTATTTTTGAGGCAACCTCCACTGATGGTGGGGCTCATCGTATCACCAATCTGGATCACCAAACCATGGGCCCCTCTTGTATCAATAACGCAAACAAAGACCAATAGTTTCACCTCAAGAGGAAAGATTCAGATCATCTGGAGGAATTTCCTTTTAGAGAGAGTATGGTATTGGTTAGTTTACTGTGAATGAAATCCTTCCAAAATTTTCTTACTTTAAAAGGCTTCTATTGGAAAAAGAAGCTACATTTTCTAACTCCTGTGTAATGACAGTGGGGTTTTCATGTAGCCGCTGGTTATGTACTTGTTGCACTACTTTGACAAGAAAAAAAAATCCAAGTCTATTGATCTTTTGATTCTTTTCTCAGATTTTTTTTGGGGGGTTCTTCGGTATGCATTGATTTCTAAGTTAAATGCATTGATTTTTGTCCTGAAAGATTTACACGACTTCTGAGTGTATATACCATACCCATGTGGCAAACAGGCAGCCATGAGTTTGCCTCTTACATTTATTAAAGGAGGACCTTCTGTCTCTCCCTCCAAACAATAGGTGGGGTTTGTTCCTTTCCACCTATTTAAACATGATTACATCCTGTCCATAGAAAAGCTAAAGGTTGTTCTGTAATGGGTTCCTTTCACTTGTATTTTAGCAGCATTTTCATAAAACCCCACCTCTATAACATGATTACATCCTGTCCATTTGAAAGCTAAAGCTTGTTCTGTAATGGGTCTCTCTCACTTGTATTTTAGCAGCATTTTCATTAAAATCTGCAGGTAGGGTTAGCTTCACTTCTTTAGCATGATTGAAAGTATTCTTTAGAAAAGCTAAAGCTTGCTCGTTTTTCTTTTTCTATTATTGAGAGCCATCATTGACACGAAAGGGTGGATTGTTTGCTGAAAACAGGTTTGGAAGGACAATCATGGGCAGGTTTTCAGATTGTTCAAGTGGGATCCACTAGATCCGTGATCCAAACTGTTGATATGATGGGCCTCAAACTGGATGGCTCTATCACCAAAATCGCCAAGATTGCAGTCCTAGCATCAATCATGTTGAGGAAGTTTCCTAGCTGTCTATTTGCTAGATCACTTACCTTGTGGAAATTATTTTCAGCATCAGCAATCTGCTCTGGGGCCCATTATATCAACGCTTTGGATCAATTAACCCAGGTCCTCGCTTGTATGAACTGAAACCAGCAAGTACACAAACAAGTGGCCCAAGCATTGTACAATTCAATAATCACACTAAAAAAATAAATCATCCAGACCGTTCATTAGTGAGTGAATGCAAGTCATGAAGAAATTTCTTTTTACAGTGGTCCACAGCCACCTACATATGTAGTTGGCCAGAATCATCCATTCAGTCTTAATTTCGTACTTTTCCCTGTCTGGTATGGCACCAAAAAAAATGGATGGTTCGCATTTCATCGTCTCTGCATGTGGGCTCCAGTGTGGCCCACATGCAGTGATCCTGAGCCGTAATACAGCTGTGTTTCTTGGAATTTTGTATGTATTCACCCCTTCTTTTATTTCACTGCTAGGGAACTAGTTCTGATTCAACTGCGGCCTGCAATGGTGAACACATTGAAGCAATGTGGAAAAGTCGAGTTGACTCCGCCGAGTGAGTGAGTCGAGACAGCGAGTTTTGACACTATGCTTGGATGGTGGTGATCCATGGGCCTTGAAAGGTTACATATTACAACACTAATGCTGTTTGAAGGCAGCAGCCCAGCAAGGGCTGTGAACTATTAGCATGGCAGTGGGCTGGGCTTGGACCTTGTGTATATGGTCCTACCAATTTTTGTGCTGGCCTCGTGACCAAGTCATTTTTTAGCCTGATCTAGCTCGGCGCAGCCTAACCTGACCACCCAACTTCATATGTTTATGTGTACTATCCTACAACATGGCAAGACCTGCGTCTTGCACGTAGGTTTCATTTTTTGGGATAACGAACTGATCATCTACAGATGCCTGCACCACTCCTTATGGGTACATGGTGTTTCCACGTTGGATTCATTAAATTATTAAAATCTTTCTCGTTGGAACATCTAATTACTAAAAACGCCATGTATGGCTGTACCACAAGGAGTGATGCAGGCATACGTAGGCGATCAGTTCTCTTTCCAAGTATGCCATTCTCATCTTTAGTTAGGCAAAACATGGAAATAAATTTAGGTGTCTATGGACTCTTTTTCTAAAGTCGGGTGGTTTGTTGAGCGCATATATGCTTTTACAAGCTAGTTCATGTACTCGCCACCATATGTGTTAGCATCTCACATGATCATGAGATCTAAGCCATCCATCACATGGGTCCCACCATGTAGATCACTTCCTTAAAATCAGGCGGATCCTCTCTTCAAATGCTTCACAATATTATAAATAGTTGGTCGGCATAGAAAAACTAGTCCTAAGCATTTTCATTCATACATCTCTTTTTGTAAATTGTGGCCCACATGTTGATCTAACTAGCCTTGTTTCTTTATGAGAGAACAAAAATATGTGACACATATGATGGACGGCTCAGATCTCATGTCATTGTGCCACGTAGGCACTTGTGGCTTGTGGATGAGATGGCTTATACACTCGTTAGGGCTTAGCAAGGCTAGAAAAATAGATTGGTAGATCTTCTTATCCCACTAGTTTTCAGTGTATCAAGTCAAAAGTGTCTCTAAATCAGGCTATCGATTAGGCATGAAATTGGATTGAAGTTGGTTGAGAGGGACATTGATATTTGTGATGGAACGAACTACTACATTTATTTCGGTCAAAAGAGAAAGTAAATGAGTTTTGACGGTTAAAGGGACAGGTTTGTCTAGTCATTCTGATCTTTACTTGTGTTGGAATTTTCAAAAGGCAGTAGAACATAAAACTTTCGGAAAAATCGATTTTATTTTATACCCTTAAAATAAATATTTGTTCAGGTATTCTTATATTTTTAGAAAAGAAGAATCAAATAATATAATTAGGATGTACCCGATTAATGCTGTTGATGAACTGCTGATTTTATCTATATGGTTTCTTTAATTAGATCGCCTCTCCTTAATCTATCCTAGATCAAAGAAAAGATGAGAGCCACATGTCAATCCTTAGAGTAGGGCTTAAGGAAGATATTAAAGCTATCCACACAAATGAACCCCATATGTGTGGAATGTGTGATGGGTGGAAGGAAGAAGAGATGAGAAACTCTTTTTCTCTTTATGCTCGGGAAGAAGAGACGAGAATCTCTCTCTCTTTGATGCTGAAGGGAATAAGTCCAAGGTTCTTTCTTTAATCTCTAAAGCTCATCTCCTTTTGGGATAGAATTTATATATAAGGAGGCATATAGTTTTAGGGAGACATCAAATAAGTTACTTTACCAGCTTATAGTCTTTCATATCCTTGGCTATATTGAAAGCCTGTGATCCTTTTTAACCTATGTACTTAAGTTAATCTAATCATTTTATTGTCATAGCCATCCATTACCTAATACCCACATAAATTAAGTGGTGGATCACATCAGATCTAAGTTATAAGATCATTATCAAGTGCAATTAAAATCATTTTGACAATTGAAGATATTTGTTAAAACCTTTAAAGTGTTGGGGCCAGTGAAAAAATCACTTGACAAACGTTTGGCCTCCAAGATCTAAATCATAAGTAAATTCCTGCTAAATCAATGGATTCCTTATTTAGCTCATATAAGTCTCAACAATCCTTGATGGATGAGCTCATTTACGCAAATTTTTATTAGTCACTTGATGACCTCATAAAGTGAGTCAAACCATATATAATTAACACCTTGTTTTTTTCACATCCTTAGGCTTAGGTTTAATAAAAAAATAATATATCCTTAAGTCGATCCTAGTCGGATCATGATGAATCTCTTGCTCTATATACTTGATCTCAATCTATGAATCTAAGCGTCTAATAAGTCCAACCCAAGATCCTATATCCTTATACACTTATATTCCCAGTTGGAATAGGCGAAAAGCACATGACACATTGTTATGCTCGACGGTGGAGACTTTCCATCATGACATATTATGAGTCTACTCACACAAGATAACACATACAAAGTAATAACTATAGCCTTGTCCTCTAACTTGATATATGGTCATGGTATAAGAGAATATTGAGATCTACAACCTACAATTCTTTCTTGATCAGTGACCATTGTGTCCACTCTCAAGTTTCCAAGAATAATTAGAAGAATCTCTTTCCTTTAACTTATATTCATTTAGATTTATGATACCCCCACATATTAACTATAGCACAATCATTTGTCCATCTAAAACCTATGTTCATAGTAATTGACAGTCAAACTCATTAATATTACTAGATTCCATTTATAACATTAATAGATAACTTTTAGAGTGATATGTCAAAGCATAACTCCAACAGTATCTAAGTCCACCTATCAAGGTGACCGACCATACACTCCATGCAGCATGGAGCAGTAAACATGACCATATGAACTAGTATGGGTGGAAATGGGCTGGGATGGGCTGGACTGGGACCGTCTACGCTTAGGCATACAAAACCCAAGGACTAAGTGTGGCCTAAGCCCTTCATGGACGTAGCACATCTTCCCATGAGCGAACCTAAAAAATGAATTGGCTGCACCCCATACCAAATATTGATAAGATCTCTATTTTCCACTTGAATTATCCCCCCATTTACTTACTGATTAAGTTGGCTACACATCCATAAAGAACTCTACATTTTGGTGGAATGAAACCAATGGTCTAGATTTGAGATAAATGGGGTTCGTTTCTGAAGATTAGAATGACACTTTTAGAATATGATTGGACCAAGATAGTCAGGCTAAAATATTAGTTTAATTCCCCTCCTAACTTAAAAATTGATTGGGCCATACATTCTGGCCCTAGCCCAGCCCACGGCCCAAGTTAATGGTGCACTACCTTGTTTGTGGCCTTTAATCCAAACACCACGTCAATCCAAAACTCAGGTGGGCCCCACCACAGGAGTGAGTGTAAAATCATCCCTAAAACTTCTAAATTCACGTGATCCTACCTTAGTTTTAGAACATCTTGATTTTTGTAACATCCCTTGGCCCTGGTGTTTTGCATTAGATGTAGTGATTGGATGACATAAGTAATACGTAGAAGACCCCCCACTCAACTAATGGCAGGCATCTCATCTCAACTCTTTCCCACTTTGTGGCCCACCTGAGCTCTTGACTAGCCTGATTTTCGTGTATCATGATGAACATGAGGTAAGGCACTTGATGGACGGGGTGGATCTCATGCACGTTATCCCCGCATGCCACACAGTGATTAGCACACACGTCCCTGCCTAAGTAGGTGCAATCCGGCTAGCGCCGGTCAAATGAAAAGTTCACTTGTTCGGCATTAAAAAGTAAAGAAGGTTTGGGAGCACTTAGATTGTCTGTAGTTATGGCTCTTTTATTGGATTGGATTTTTCTGATTATGTTGCCGTACAGCCCCGTGCACCCTCGGACGATTCCTCCAATCAACTCAAGATTTGGTTCGAGACAACGATTCACCCTATGAGTCACCTCCGACTCACCTGAGTTGACTCCGTTCATCTTGCACTCAGGTGAGTCATGACTCGACACCAGGTGGTATGAGTTCATATGAGTCACTGAGTCTTTTAATTATGGTATAAAGCTAGTAAGTTACTTTGGATAAGTTACTTATGACCTGTTTTTTTTTTTAATCTAAAAGTAGAAAAACATATTTGATTTCTAACATCATAAGTAATTATTTCTTAGGTTTGTTTGGTTCTTCTCACATCTACCATCCATCATGTGGGGTGGATCTTTTATTTGGACCATTCATTATATGGGCCCTACTTTGATGTGGGCCATCCATCATTCAGGGCCCACCTTGGATGTGGGCCATTCATTATTATGGCCTGACCTTATCTTGCACCATTCATTATGTAGGACCACTTTTGATGTTGGTCATCCATCAAGTGAGGCTCACTATCAATGTTATTGCCCATAATGTGGGACCCACCTTCAATATGCAGCTCCCATCATGCATGTGGAGTCCACCTTTAATGTAGACCATCCATCACGTGGGGTCACCTCAACATGGGTAATCTATCATGTGGGGCCTAGCTTCAATGTTCACTGCCCCATCTTGTGGAGCCCACATTTGATATGGTCTATCCATCATGTAGGCTGGGCCTTTGAAGTGGGTTGTCCGTCATACCAACCAGGCTTGGATGTGGGGTTTTTTTTTTTTTTTTTTTTTTTTTTTTTTTTTAATCATTATGGGCTGACCTTTGATGTTGACCATCCATATGTGGGCCCACATTAGTATGGGTTCATCCATCTTGTGGGGCTCACCTTCAATGTGGACAGTTCACCAAGTGGGGCCTCCCTTGATATGGACCATGAGACAAGTCTCCTTTGAGATGTACTATGGGAGAGAGAGAAAAATCATACGTTACAAAGCTTTAAAAAACTATTCATTAAGATAAGTAGCCTTTTGCACATAAGTTAAAAAATTAATTAATATAAGTTAAAAAGTAACTTGTCTGATATATGATTACTTAAGATAACTTAAGATAAGTGACTTATTTTAATAAAATTGGTTTGTGATTACCTGTAAGTAACTTTTTTACTTACAACTATGTAAGCACTTCAGTTAATTTTTTCTAGCTTTTCTACTTTTCGTAAGTTATCGAAGAGAAGCATAGGAAAGATGAAAGAGAGGAGAAGCTGATAAATATATTCTCTGCTAAACATAGTAATCTTCTTAATAAGTAGAACCTAAGACAAGCTATACTTGTGGAATAAGTAACTTTTCTTAAGCAAGTTACAATCCAAACACCCTCTTAACAGACCAATGTGCTGGGCAGATGGAACAAACAACTAAGGATTGGACCACACTGACTCAACAAACTATGGAAACTCATCTATAATCACGCATGGGTCTCAATGGGCTGGGTGGGCCTAACATGTGACAGAGCTTGTCCCAACACAGCTGGGTGTGGACGGGCTGCGTACCAACATAGCTAAATGGTGTGGGTATATATATGGAAAATGTACTATGAGATCTACCGCAGGGAAGCTTCCCATGAGGACAAGCTTTGTGAGCCCCACCATAATGTGTGATTGACATTCATTCCATCAATCAAATGCACTCTTTCATGGTGAGCTATGGGAGTAAAATCAAGCCAATCTATGAGTTGGGTTGGTCACACCATAGACAACAGTTGAAACTAGATGCTTGCCCATTGCAACCTTTCTGATTATATATAAGGCTTAATGAGATATGGTTTAGACGCTCCGCATATCCATTGACTGTCCCACCTAGATAAGGAGTTGCCAAATTTCAAGCTATTTCAAAACTCCTCCTACATGATGTGTATATGCAATCTGAATGGTCTACTAAATGAGTAACCCCGTAAATCACCATGACCCAGAAGTTAGCCTGAATAAAAAATCTCTCTCTCTCTCTCTCTCTCTCTCTCTCTCTCTCTCTCTCTCTCTCTCTCTCTCTATATATATATATATATATATATATCTATATATATATATATATATATATATATATATATTTGAATTGGGTGTGGACATACTCATCCATACTAACTCATTTATTTATGTATTACATGCCTATTATATGCATGCGCACGCGCACATAATTAATATTGAATCTTGATGTAGATCACACAACCATTTACATTTGCCATAAGTATACCATGTGAAATTTAGATAAATTCCGTTCCACACATATTTAGAATGGTGACCTCATAAAAATTAATAATTTTAATGGTCATGTGGGATGACCATTAATAGGCGTACCTGTTAAAGTTGTGGTCATGCAGTTATATTTTTATGCGGTATAGATCTATAGTAATATCTTGACATAATAATGTAAATTAGTTTTTTTTTTTTTCTAAATTAAATGGGTACTAAATATCCTAATAGATACACCAAGACCCTAATGAACCTCAGGCCTAAGATTGTATGTGTGAAGTGCTGTTGGTGGGCACGGTATGCATACCATGTAACCGGTCCATTTACATCCCTATGCACGAGTGAATATCTACACCGCCCATGTCGTGGACCCTGTAATGCATCGAGCATTGCCTCTATTGTCCAATCGCATCCACTCCAACTTATGGTAATTACCATGGTTGTGTGGCCTTACCCATGACTTTTACGTGGAATCCAAACCATGCATTGGTGTGCTTTCTCAAGTCCACCCTTTACGTAGGGATGAATGTGATGAGGTTGATCATTGTCTTCCTCAAGGTTGACTACTTTGATTTCAGAAAGTTTCTCTGGATTCCTCGTGAAGACTTTACGAATTCATAAGAAAAAAACAAGAAAATGGAGGCTTTTTGAATCCATGAGAAAAAGGCAAGAAAATAAAAATTCACAAAAATTTGTAAGTTGATTGATTGATAGATAAATGAGTCTTCGACCCTTTTTGAATCCACGAGGAAAAAGTAAGAAAATAGGAATAATATTTATGAAAATTTGTAAGTTGATGATTGATAGATAAATGAGTCTACAATCCTCTTTAAATAGGATACCAAGACTTGAAATAAGTTTAAGAATTAAATTATAACTAAAACTCTCTAAAATTCTTAACTAGATAGTAAATTTTCTATTTACAGTAAGTGTTGTATGTGGTTTAACCAATTATTCACCACGGATGAAGAGTTATATATAATCAAACTAAAACTTACTAATTATTGTAAAAACGGAATTAAATATGGAATTCGGTTTTTGATATAATGGAATCTCGCAAATTTGGCATCGGTAACTCAGCATAGTGGGGTTGATTGGCTAAAGTAGCTCGTCCTACCCCAAAATCATATATGGTACATCGAGTAACTCATTCCAATTTGCAAGATATGCGTGTTTTAAGGTTTTGACAGTCTTGATGACTTCTGCCCCGCTAATCTGCCCTTCTCTGATCCATCTTGGACATGAAAGTGTCCGCAACCCGATCTACATCAACCCTGCATATGGATGGCCTAACTGACGGTGGACGGGTTGCTGTCCTTTTTTGTAAGCAGATGAATTTCAACTCGGCTGTCCAATTAAAGTTTGTTTCAACACAGAGGTCTTGTTATCGATCCCTAGTAGGGGTGGCTAATAGTGAAGTGTGTACTGACAGTGAAGTATATTGACAAGCTACCGAAAAAAAAAAAAAAAAAAACCTGATCAATTGAATGCCTCTGATCAATGCAATATCCCATCAAGGAGAACTTTGGAATATAGTCCTTCCATGGTGGGCCCAGCGATGTAGATTGCGGATTAGCTGGGATTTTTTAGGAATCGAAAAGTCGGTGCGACTTTCCTCCCGTCCTATCCCGGTTGGTCCCCAGCAGATGATGAGCTGTCAGCATCAGGCGGTGCGGTTAGAGAAGGAGCCTATAAAATCTTCGGATCTAGATGTGTGTAGTAATACTTACGAGAAGTGCCGAGTCGGACCTGAAGGAGGACAGATTGGAGGTTGTTAACGGTCCTCACCAACTTGCACGCGTCTATGATTTCCTGGTGTGGTTGGTTGTTGAGTGTTACTGTAAGTGAAAGCTCATCTGCATCCATTCCGTACATCTAATTTGCCACCTCATTTTTAGGATTTTAGCCCAAAAATAAGTCAAATAAAAAACTCAAGTGGACTACACCATAGTGAAATTCTCACGATTGAAACCTTATTAGGCCCCAAAAGGTGAATGGCATGGCAGTAACATGCAGTCTGCTCAACACGTGGGATAGATATGCACTGTGCGTATGGACGGTCCAACACGTTTCTCTTAGCCGTGGAATTTTGTTTTGGTGTCCAATGGCACACCTTATAGTGGGTTAAGTCGGGCGGCTTGGATGTTCCAGTCCTCTGCTTGCTGTCTTGATAAATCTCTTTCTAAAATCTGTCTTAGCAGTTCCCCCTTTCCTTCTTCATGAGCCATCATCCACTCCGAATTCTGCCTGCCCATAGTTAGCCAATCATGATCATGTTTGACCATTAGATTGCATGTCCCCAATATGACCCATATTGGATGATCATAGCCGTGAAAATAAGGCTTGTCAAATGGACGGTAGGAATATTATTACTGATTGGTATGTCCTTGGTTTTATGGCTGAGATTAAACAATCATTGTTATCCTTGGATCACGTACAATTCATGGAGGGCCCAATTCAATGCTCTTGTTGTTGATTTAGGTGGCCCACTTCGTATCACACACACACACACATATATATATATATATAGAGAGAGAGAGAGAGAGAGAGACGCGCTCACCTGTTTACATTATTCATGGTCCACCAAAGTTTCGGATCAAATTAAAAATTCGTACTATACGGTTTCATGAAGTTCTGCTTCATGTGGACCGTTCAGATTTGTGAGATTCATCACGTATGATGGGTTCTCAAAAAGTTCGTACGTAGTACGCACAAACTGGTTCGCAGGTGAGCGTTTTTATATATATATATATATATATATATATATATATATATATATATATATATATATATATATATTGGCGCTATAAAAAAGGTTGAGGAATTAATGGTGGATAGCTAGGGTGAAGTGTTCCAAGCTGGAATGAACCCAGATGCCATGGAGTGGAACGCCAGACTTACCGACAAAGTCAATCCTGGGCCTAGCACTTGGGTTCGGTTCAAGCCCAGATCTGTATTTGAAGATAAGAACTAGGCCCAACATTTGATTCGAAAGTGGGCCCAGATCATCAACGGACTGGTTTGCGCAAGAAATTTAGGATTTGTTAAAAAAATAGGACTAGTAAGAGGTGGTAGCCCAACATTTCTATGAGAATTGCGAGAAGCCATTTGGATCGCAGTCTTCCCACATTAAAATGTGCATGCAAGATCTAGGCCGTTAGTCTGGTGGTCCCACCATGCATGTATCGTTGCCAACAAATCAGGCCGGTCCAGTCTGTCATCAGGTGACCACTGAAGAAATGGACGGTTTAGAGGTCGACCAATGGTCCATAATCAGCATACCCGCGTGTCCAAATGATGATCTGGACTGTTTGATTTTAGTGGGCCAATCTGACGAACGGTGTGGATGTCATGTGGCAAGTGGGTAGAGTGGGATTTTGATGGATGCTCACGAAAGTGGCCACACGCTCCTCCTCCTAATAGTGACGGAAGATGGCCACGTATCTGCAAAAATCGACGGCTGAAAGTTGTCCATCCGTCCATATTGGACGTATGCACGTGATCCCACCTAATGATATGACTCCCTGACTTTCGGTAAAGCCAGCCCCCAGCTGCCGACGTACCTGGATGTACTTCACTTCCATTGAAAGGGGAGGGGAGAAATGATCGGATATTGCGGAGTACACCTTACAGTCGACTGTGGAGCCTACGTAATGTTTGTGTAAAATCCAAGCCGTTCAAAAGGGGCGCCCAACTTGACTAATGGTTCTCTCAAAAAATTTAGGCCAATTCAATCATCATATGAGACACGCGATGATTTTCATGGCCCATCTAATTGTAGAGTGGTCTATCTGATAATTAGATTGGCCTATTTTTCGTGGAATCATATTTTCTTGGTGGGGCACACCTTTTAGACGTGTTGGATGACACAAAAACATGATGCGGCCCCATACTACGTCTTTTCACACATGCCTTATCTTCTGTGCTTTTTTCCCACACTACTGTTTCACATGTGCAAGACATCTGGGCCAGGTAAAGTTAGGCCTTGTCATGAAGATAATCCATCCTGAAAATTAGACCAATCCACTCATCAGGGGCCATACTTTTATGTTGGGTCAGACCTTTTGATATCAATTGATTTGATGGTGTGGACAACCTGATCAGTAAATCAAGCTGTTTGTAATCAATACCGTAGTGGGTATTTTAGGTGCGTTTGGTTGCACCAACTACCATGAAATTTCATGATATTTTAGTATGAATCAGTCTAATTTGGAGCAAAATATGATGAAATTTCATGATATTTTGGTGCCACCAAACGCACTGATTAATTTAATAAATTCTACTAGTCCGAAATCAGAATACATTCTGATTTAATAATATACTAATAATTTTACAAAAAAACTACCTGATTAATATGTAACGTACACTCCAGTACCTTTTCGAAAATGATTAATATGTAATAAATATACGTATCATTCAGCGACCTTCTCTCACACGTTTTAGCAAATGGGTCCGTGTCTGAAGTGGGCCCCGCCGTGATGTTTAAATTCCTCCGACCACTAGACGTATCATCCTACCTTAGACCCAGAGCCCGAACAATCAACTCCCATCTTTAATTCAGGTCGACCACATGATTGAAACAGCATATAGGGCTATGCTTGCCTTCCAAACTGGTTCAATTAGTGTGGCCTATGTCAATGATGGGTGAGTATGATTTTTGGGATGCCTGACTAAATTTTTGTATAGAATCTAATGATTGGAGTGGATTTCATATAATTACAATGGGCCTTGTAAAAATGAAAGCAGGATGTTTCTCTCCAACTATTTCCTTTGGTGTGTCCCATTAGAATCTCAAGTCTTTTTTTTTTCCTAACCCATGTATAATACTAAATATCTAATGGTTAGATTAGATCTGACCTAAACATCATTTGTGGCCTTGTTAAAATCATGAGTAGAATGCGTTACACCTGTCTCTATGTTTTTTGTGTTTTTTTAAAATACCATGTATAATTGGAGTAAAGAACACTTTGATGTTTACGCAAGATCTACTCCAATTGTTACATCGGTAGCCCCACTTTATGCATAGAGCTTTTTTTTTTTTAAAAAAAATAATAATAATAAATAAAAAAAATCATGTTTACTTGTGATACAAGTGGGCCATACTAAAAAAAGATTAATGGGGAGAGAGACATCTATCCTTGACTTTTACAAAGTGTGTGTTAATAATTATATGAAATCCACTCCAATCATCATATGCCATACAAATTTATAACTGGTAGGTGGCCCAACCATAGGAAACAAATCCAATCCAATCATCATATGCCATACAAATTTATGACTGGTAGGTGGGCCAACCATGGGAAATAATAATTTGGAGAGCGATTGTTGCTCTCTATCCTATGTTTCCAATCATGTGATCGACATGAATCATTGATGAGTTAAGTTTTAGGCCCTTGTCCTACCATGAGGTGCCACCTTATAGTCGAAGGGATTTTACAAAATGGCAAGGATGAATGCGGATGTGTGCTTGTTGCAGGCATGAAAAATCTGCTTTCCTGCATAGTGATTGATCCACATTATTACTTATATTGTTAGCATTGCTACAATAAATGCAGTGTGCAATGATGTGGTCCACTTAAATTGCAAGCAAAGGATCTAGGTTATATGCGGCCACTCAACACGCCCAAGCAGCTGTTAAAAAAATTGTAACAAAAGTAGTGCAATGGTAATTATATGGCTTAATGATGTAGCCTTTTCAAAACCTTTCTAAAATAGTACCAAAATGTAAATTTAAATTAATTAGGTAGGTTTCTTTTTTAAAAATTCCCTAATAAAAATTTGTGTTATGAATGTGAACGGTCCATTCAGTCCCACACGTGTAAGTATACCCGATCCATCTATAATTTGGCCATTTAATTGTAGCCATTCGTACGGATGAGATGATCAGGATTAAATGTTTAGTTATGGGTCACAATGAGCAGCTCAAATTGTTTCATGTATTGATCTGAATGTTAGAATCACCTGATCAGAGTGATAATTTCCATGTGATGCCATGAAATGTGTTCCATGCCCAATTGACTGTCTAGATCTATTGATTATACAGTCTTAAGTGTACTGAGTTACTCAGTATGCTCTTATCATACTCAGTAAACTTAGCTGGGCACACTGTGAAAGTATGTGGTTTATCCATGCCGTCCATCCGTTTTTCCAGCTCATTTAAGGGCTTGAGCCCAAAATTGAAGCATATCCAAAGTTTAGGCGAATCGTATCACAGGAAACAGTGAGAATAATGATTTCCACAATTGAAACCTTGTTAAGCCCCACAGTGATATTTATTTGTCATCCAACCTGTTCATAAAATCATACAGACATGGATGAAAGGAAAACACAAATATAACCTTGATCCAAAACTTATGTGTCCAGATTTTTCCAATAGTAGACGTGCAATTCACCCTCTTTCAGTTCTTGTGATATGGCCCAAATGAATGAACGGAGTGGATAAAATACATAAATCATGAGGAACCTCACGGGGTTTACTCAGTAATCTAAGCGTACTAAGTCAGTATGAAATCCGCTTGCATATGATAGGTCTGGAACGCAGTGTATATTTCATTGTTGGGAGCGGATTACGCACTTAGATCATGATTTATGTATTTTATCCTGGGCCTGGGCTACCAATGCAGTGTATATTCCATATGATAGATCATGATTTATGTATTTTATTCACTCCATCCATCCATTTTACCCAATAAATTAATGAAATGAAGAATATACAAGGCTCAAGTGGACCACCCCACATAAAACAGTGTGAATAACTTTTACTGTTGAAAAATTTCTTGAGGGTGATAGAAGTTTTGGATGATCTTATGAACATAAAAACATCACTATATATGGGCCCTAGGAATGTTTTTTTCCGCGAGGGGGGGGGGGGGGGGGGGGGGGGGGGGGGGGGGGGGGGGAATCATTATTCCCATTGTTATGAGAAATCTGGACAAGGTTGGTCCCGGGCCATCCAACCCAATTAATAGGGCCTCGGAAGGAGAACATCATGTCAAGCGCGAACGGATTTCTAGACGGCGACCCTAGGCCGGGCAAGACGAGCTTTCATCCTCGTCCTCGTCCTCATCCTCATCCATATCTTCATCTAAAGAAGGATGGCAGAACCAGGGGCTCATCCTCGTCCTCATCCTCATCTCCATCTAAAGAAGGTTGGCCGAGCCGGGGGCTCATCCTTGTCATCGTCCACATCTTCATCCGAAGAAGGATGGTAGAGCTGGGGGCTCGTCGGTTGGCCGAGCCAGGGACTCATCCTCGTCGTCATCCTCATCTTCATCCGAAGAAGGATAGCTGAACCGGAGGCTCATCCTCGTCTTCATCCCGTCCTCGTCCTCATCTTCGACCTAGAGGCTAAGGGCTATGCCCTGAATAAGCACGCCTAACAGACTTCAACACTGACGACTCGACTATCATGAATTTTGACCACAAGTACTTGGCCTCAACTCAGACAGGACGAGGTCCGAGCTGGGAAACCAGTCTCAATGTGGAAGTGGCCGAAGATCATGGCAGGAGATATGCTCCATTAAGGGATAATGAGCTACACGATCCAAGGATTGTGGAGTATCTCCACAATTGCAATATCCGCTTGATTGAGTAGATCATGCTGAGATTGACGAACATGATCCGCTCGACCCGTTGGTATAAATACCAGGGGACCCCATTGCAACAGGTATGCAAGATCTCGCACCCTCTCTATACATTATGCAACTTAGACCTAGATTCCCTAGCCTCACTTAGGCATTGGAGGGTCCCCTATTTAAGCCAGGGTCTCTTTTGCTCACCTTTCTGTGTAGGATCAGGATCCATTTCGAGGTTCGCAGAATTGAGTGGAGGGTGGTTCAGATTTTAACCTCAACATTTTTTTACGTCATCTGTAGAAATTCAAACAAAAAGCTAATAAGTTTTATCAGAAATGGTGAGAGGAAAGAAGAAGGTTACAGTAGTGGAGCCCGAACCTAGCGGACAACATCAATCATCTTCCCTATTATATACTGAATCAGCTCCGATAGGACCGTCTCAGCGGACCCGGAGCCGAGGAGGGAAGTACAAGGCATTACAAAACAAAGTCTAGATGCTGAGAGACGAAATCAACCGAATGAAAGCACAATAAAACTAGCAGCCACCTCTTAACATGGTGGAAGCCACCCCGGCACCTGAGGAATCACCGCAGCAAGTCAGTTCTCGAGTCGGGGGGTCCCAGGCACAGTCCGCACGAGCTCCCAATCCTACGTAGAATGCAGTGTCCCAGAATCGGTCCGTTCGAGTCCCAGAACCTGCTCTGGATGAGTAGCCATCCTATGTATCCGCAACTTCGGCTCTGGCCCCCACTGACCTCCGCGATCGGCTGGAGAGGAGAAACAGGGCAGAGTGCCCGAGGTGACGGAGGCCCCCCAAGAGACAGTAGCTGAGAACCAGAATCCTTGGGAGGATCAGCTTAAGGAACTCCGCGACCAGATCAAGACGTTGCAGAAGAACCAGCAGTCTACGTCCATCCCGACTACAGTTCAGACAATGATGGAAGAGGCCGAGCCTCCCTTCACCTCAGAAATCATGGATGAGGTGATGCTGCCGAGTTTCAGGATACCTCCCGTCATCCAATACTCTGGGTCTGGGGACCCATTGGAACATATGGAGTCCTATCGTTCGTGGATGCAGATCCATTCTGCCACGGATGCAATGATGTGTAGAGCCTTCTCAATGACTCTCTCCGGGTTTGCTAGGAGTTGGTATCGACAGCTTAAGCCAAATTCAATCTGCTCCTTCGCGGAGCTCAGCAGATTGTTCCTTACCCAGTTCATCTCTGGTAAGAAAAGTCGGAAGCCGACTACCCATCTGTTTACCCTCAAACAGGGGAACAAAGAGTTATTGAAGGACTTCATCCCCTGCTTCAATGAAGAGGCATTGTTAGTGGATGACTACGACGACAAGATGACACTTTCTGTCATATTCAACGGATTCAGGGAGGGAAAGTTCGTCTTCTCAATCGGGAAGAATCCGTTGACTAATTTAGCCGAGCTTAGAAATACACCAATGCCGAGGAGTTCTCCAACCCCCGTAAGAATGTCCGAGTTGTTGAGCAGTCGTTCAAGGAGAAGAGACCAATGAATGAAGAGCCTCAATCATCTGGCAAGAAGCCTGACGATCGAGCCTCTCGCGATCGCCGACTAAGCAGAAGGCCTGAGAGCAAGTTCCGTTTATATACCCTCTCAACACATCTCCAAAGCAGTTCCTGTTAGACATCAGGGATCAGAAACTCCTACACTGGCCAGTTTGCATGAAGGCCGACACAGAACAACAAGATAAGCGCAAGTACTACAGTTTTTATCATGACCACGGTCACAATACAAGCGACTGTGTGGATCTCAAGGAGGAGATTGAGACCCTCATTCGTAAGGGTCATCTGCAACAATACACCAAAGAAGAGAAGTCGGCTTGGAGAGAAGAGCAGCTGAGCAAGACTGCAGAAGAGCTCGCTGAGATCCGCACTATATATGACGGTTCATCCGGTGGAGGTGACTCGAATAGGGCTCGCAAAGCTTATTCTCGGAGCTCGGACCCAGAGCATTACGTCCACTTGGCCAAAAGGCCGAGAAAAGAACTCCGAGTGAGCCTTTGTAGCTTGACCTTCACAGAGAACGACATACGCGTAATTCAGTATCCGCATAACGATGCCCTGGTGGTGGCTATGATTATAGCTAACTACAAGGTTTACTGCATCCTGTTCGACATTGGAAGTTCGGCCGACATTATCTACTCTGAGGCGTTTGAAAGAATGAGGATCGACAGGTCACGCCTCCAAGACCTATCCCAGGGCCAGCTAGTTGATAGCACAATTTTTAAGAGAAAAACTTTAATACTCTAAGATGGTGTGATGGTTGATATGCAGGCACTACCGAAAGTGAAGACGGGAAATGAGTAAAATAAACTAAACCGTCCACGTTTAGTGAAAGTTTATATGGACAGCAAACTAAAAATTAAACTGGCGTGAATCCCCAAGTTTTAGATTAGTGGACGCTTTAGTGGACGGTCCAAATGAAAAATAGTCCACGGCCTGAGGTCAACAAAGAAATGCCGAATAATTAAGTAGTGATGTGCCCGGTACATCCACTCTGACCAGTCCATCATTTGTTACAACACCTCATCTTAGGATGTAACGCCAGAAAATCAAACAAATCCAAAACTCAGTCGGCCACACCTCAGCGAACAGTGGAGATGGAGACGTCCAACCATAGAAACCTTATGGGGCCACCATGTTGCTTACATGCCATCCAACCCCTTCATCAGATGAGTCCGAATATTCCGATGAAACCTCCCAAAAATCATCCTCATCCAATACTCAGGTGGCCACACTGCCTGAAGATAGAGGATTTAGGCGTGCTATTACATTGTTGCCGTCATGTGGCCCACCTGCATTCAGCTTACTTTTACTATATAATGTGAAAAATGAGGTGTCTCAACTGATGGACGAAGTGGATGTCACACACGCATTAGTGTGGGCTCCACAGAGCTGGGTGTTGCACTGTTGCACCCGCTTCCTACCATGGACGTGGATTGCATGTTGACCCTGCCAGCTGTGAGTCGGTGCTCTGTGGACCCAACCATGATGTATGTGTTTTATCCACGCCGTCCATCCATTATTTTGAGATCATTTTAGAGAATTAGCCCAAAAATGAGGCAGATCCAAATCTCAAGTGGACCACACCACAGAAAAACAATAGTGATTGAACGCCTACCATAAAAAAAAAAACTTCCTAGGGCCCACTGCAATGTTTATTCACCATCCAACCTGTTGATTAGGTCCCAAAGACCTGGATGAAGGGAAAACACAAATATAAGCTTGATTCAAACTTTTTGTGGCCCTCAAGAAGTTTTTAATGATGGGCATTCAATTAACACTGTCTCCTGTGGTGTGGTCCACCAGAGATTTGTATCTGCATCATTTTTAGGATCATGCCCTGAAATGAGCTGTTAAATTGGATGAACAGCATGGATTGAATACATTAATCATGGTGGGTCCACAGGGCATCGACCAGTAACAACTCATTAATGGCAGGGTCAGTATGCAATTCGCGTTGCAGAGGATTCCATTCCTGTGAGGGCTGTGGTGTCATTATCCGGTAGAAATCTTCTTACCTTATCATGTGCACATTTTTAGGCGAGGACCATTTGGGCCCACCTCTGATCACTTGGACCATTCAATAGAGTGGTCCACATCAACCACGGATCTCATGTGGCCCCTATATCACCCTGACAAATGATCGCACCATTCAAATAAATGGCCCAAAAAAAAAAAAAAACGGTACGACCGTTTTTACTCCAATTGGTCATTTCTTCACGACCCTATTTCTACAGTAGTGATTATCTCATGATGGTTATTTTTTGGTCACGTCCAACCTATATTAGACCGTACTTATCGATAGGAAGTCTACTTGGGCCCCACATATAAATCCGTACAGTAATAAGGCGAAGAGGGAGATTAGTTACGATAGGTATGATTTGTTGTGAGGAGGGCCAACCAAATAAGACTTAAAGTTAGGAATCCAACCTTTGAAATTTTGTGAGAAAACGTAAACTTCACGGAATAAACCTCCCATCACTTTCCATTTGACAACTGGATTCATTTGATACTCCGCCAGGTTACGACCCTTCATACGCAGGCACTTTTATATATATATATATATATATACATGCAAATATTGCATATGTGGCTTGCATCAGCTTATTAAATCATCTAACTTGTGGAACCCATGTTTCTGAGTCACAGTCGCAAAAACTAGATTAGTGAAACAATCCTGGTCTCTGATTCATGGACATCTGCCTGTTGAAATAGGCCTAGTGTTTGTTTTCTCATTTTAACCGTCCAATATATATATCTGTCAATCCATTTTAACGGTCCAATATATGTCCATCAATCCAATAATGAAAGAATGAAATAAATGCAATGTTTGGTCAAAGAAACATCTAAATTACGACCCATAACCTGGACGCTTTATTTTGAATGAATCTTCTGCCACAAATGCAATTTCTAATTAATTTCTAAGTGTCTGCTTATCATCTATCACACTCTCCAGAGTATTAAAGTCTCTCCATTATAATTTCTCACCCATCTCTCCCAACCGAATTTTGGAATCATATAAGCCCATTTCCTCTTCAAGGCCTGGTTACCTTCCTCCCTTTGAGAGAGAGAGAGAGAGAGAGAGAGAGAGAGAGAGAGAGAGAGATGGGCCATGTGGGCATGGTGTCCACACTTGCTTATGACCTTATGGTGGCAATCGTCTGCTTGGTGCTCTTCGCGCTCATCGTCTTCCTAGTCCTTGTCATCATCTTCAAGAAGAGATGCATAAAATTCAAACCCGAAGAAAACATCTCCATCTCCATCAGGCCATGTGCATACATGTACCATCTAACAGACATCGACGCTGCCACCGATGGATTCAACCATCGCTGTGTTCTTGGCAGGGGCCGCCTAGGGACCGTCTATGGTGCAGTCTTAGCAACTGGTGATGCAGTCGTCGTAAAGCGGATCCATCCACACCTAGTCCTTAGCAATGCTGGTTCGAGCTTCTCCTCCGTTATCAGGTCTCTCTCGTTATCAACCCACCCTCACGTGGTTCCCATCGTCGGCTACTCTGAGGCCCCAGGAGAGCGGATCATCATGATGGAGTTGATGGGAATGAAGAGCTTGGATTTTCATCTACACCAAAATTCTGAGGCATCGACGACTCTCTTTGATTGGGGCCGCCGCATACGTATCGCCGCTGGGGCTGCACGTGGGCTTGAGTACTTGCATGAGGGTACTGCGCCAAACGTAGTACATGGGTCCATCAAACCGTCCAACATCTTGATAGATTTGAATTTGGACGCTCGGATCAGTGACTATGGTCTCTCTTTCTTGGCACCCCAAGATTGGAGAGGGCTTGTTGGGTATTTGGATCCAGAGTATTGGATTGAAAAGGGTGGTGTGTGCAAGGCCAGTGATGTGTATGCGTTTGGTGTAGTATTATTAGAGCTCTTGAGTGGTAGGAGCTGTGATGAAGGGATGATTGTTCAGTGGGCCTTGCCTCTAATCAAGAAATCAAGGGTGGTGGAGGTTTTGGACCCTATTCTAGTAAAGCCCCTAGACATGAAACCCCTTGTGAGATTGGCTAAGGTTGCTTCAGCTTGTGTTAGCAATACAAGGAAAAACAGACCATCTATAGCTCAAGTGGCCACTATTTTGAACAATCTACAGCTTTAAATCATGCATTTCAAAAGAGGGTAATTCGTTGTATTTTCTATAAAGGTGTACACATACTTAGATTTTTATATATAATTTTAATTTTGTTATTATACGCCAGCGAAGAGCCTCATTAATCATCCACCCATTTGAAGCTGAAGATAGAAAAATTCCATGACGACAAGTCAAGCCAATGTCCATCTACAGAGAAAGTCTGAGGTACAAATGCCAATATATTCTTATTTAAATATCACCCCACCTTCACATTTGGGTTTTTGATAGAATGTGGGACCTACATCATAGCTAACAGCTGCGGGCTCACATATGTGATCAATATGAGCCGTTCATTTAATAGTCTGTATCAAAAAATTAGGATGAGTAGGCCGCACGTGAAAATTCAACCATTAGACTTTTAACTTTTTCTAATAAGCATGCATGTCTGATCTCTGCCCAATAGCAGGCCGATATTATTTTTTGGTCCAGCACATTTTAATGGTGTAGACTACCTGATGCATTCCATCCAAATCCAATGGTTGAAACGTCGACGCCTCACGGTTGGAATGGTAGCTGTGATGTGGGGCCGTACGTTCTATGAAAATCTCTCGGCATGTGATGTGTTATGTTTGGGAGCGGGGCAACTGGCTAAAATGGTCTTTAGGAGAGACTAAAATTCATGGGATGGACGTTTTAGATTCGTCCATGTATGATAACAGTAGGGAAAACATAAATGAAGGGTTGTCATTTGATGAAAGGGAATTTTGGACGGTGGAGGAAATATATTCTTTTATTGAAAAGGAACTATTTTGTAGTCTCCCTCTTTACAAGGACGGTGCCTTAACTTCTTGTTTGGAAAATGTCGGTGATGTTTCTTTTTCAATGGCTGACTATTGAATCATTTGTCAAACTTATTTCTCGCGATGGACCAATGAGATAGTGGCGTGACTTGTCCACCGGAGGATCCGTCGTGGACGGAGCGTATCTTGAACGGTTTTGGTTTATCGCTATCAAATCGATGGTTGAAAATTTAGTAGTCATATGTTCAAATTGGACGGTTAAGATCTGCCAAAATAAAACTAGCTTTTGTATTGAAGAGATATTATAGAGCTAGAATTTACCACCATTTCTACCATCTAGTATCTCATCTAACAAACCAAAATGGTTAAAGCATGGACCCATTCTGACTTTACACCGATCGTTTGATCCGGAACATCTGATGTTTGCTGAATTTCATCATCTGATAATTTTTCCTGAGTTGCAACTTGAGGATCTCGACAAACCCAATTGGGCCCACTTGCTGAGATGGTCGGATGATATGAATCGTGGATGTTCTGGTTACCACTATAAATTAGATGTTGTCCTGTAAATTCTCATCCTCGTTCAATGAAAAATTTTGACACCGCTCCTTGTAGTATATAGTCCACAACATGGATGGTTCTGATCATGGTCCTACTCAGCATGCGGGGCCCAATGAGCGTCCACACGCGGTGGAGTGTCAGACGCGAACAGAGGCAGAATCAAAACTTATTTAAAGACCTTCCATTTGATTGCCACCAACGGAAAGCTAAGATTCTTCTAATGATATGTGGCTTTCAACCTATGCTCTATCCACCACAAGTCACATTTTGGACGGCCTAAACTGTTACACGTGTGTATGCCAGATCCAACCATTTGGGAATTGCTCTTTTAGCCTATTCCCTTGAAAAAAAGAAGTTAGTTATATATTACGAAGTGGAATGAGAAGTGAAAACAACAAATCCACTTCGTACTGGCTACAGCTGGCAATGGGCTGTGCCTGGGCCCATCCAAACGAAATTTTGAACGGGATCTGATCCGCATTATCGGCATGGCCTGATCAGGTCAACTTCAGGCCCACAATCGGATCCATGGGCCTGAAAATAAGCCCTGGACCCATGGGCAAGATTGTGGTTTACCCATCATAAATGGGCTTTGATTTGGACTCGATAAGAAAAGCCATCATATCTTGCCCATTATAAATGGGCTTTGATTTGGGCCATCATAAGAAAAGGCATCATATCTTGCCCGTCATAAATGGGCTTGTTTTGGGCTTAATAAGAAAGGCCCACCTGATTTTAAAATTTTGGGATCAAGGCCAAACAAGGGGTTTTCTACCAAATGGACAGGGTGACGGCCCATATAGAGCAAAATCAAAGTTAATAGTGGGAGATGGCTCCCCACACACTCATAGAATGGTTTTAGGACTTGACAGAGCCCTGCACAGCTTGTTCGAGTTCGATACCATGAGTCTCCTGGATGATTCACGGCTCAACTTAACCTCAGATATGGGCGAGTCGTGGCTCAAAGCGAGGCCGTAGGAGTCGGTCCAAGTCGCCGAGTCTTTTAATCATGTGTCATAGTGGCCATGGGCACGAGTACAATCTTTAGTTTCGAGGATTGTTAGTTCCGCCCTCTTATTATTGTTGATTCCACATGGCCCACAAAAAAAAAAAAATCAGCCCAAGCCCTTACATGATCGGGATGGGCCTAAAAGTCCATGGCCAGCAGTGCCTACCAACGACATATGATGACATATTCCCCTACAAAGGAGGACAAAGTGGGCCAGGTTGGGATTAAAAGACCGTCCCGGCACAACGGACCTATTTAAAGTTATTGGTAGAAGTAATTGCCCAGGGGGGTGAGTGAGACCTGGGTCTGAATCCTTCTGACCAGAAGAAGGGCTTGGTTCGGTTCAGGAACAATATACATGACCCAGGCTCTAGTCTTTATCAGGTTTACCATATCAGGCCCAACACTTGAGTCCTTAGTCTGATTGAATGTAATAGGCCCAAGCTCAAGCTAGGTAAATGCAATAGGATCAAGTCCACTTGACATTGTTAGAAAGAGATTATTAGGGCTAGGTAGGGCTGTACGTGAGCCAACCTAACTCGAAAAGCTCGCTCGGCTTGGCTCGATCTAGATCGACTTGACTCGACTCGAACAATGACTCGAGGCGAGCCAAGCATTATATCATCCAGTTGACATTGTTAGAAAGAGATTATTATAGGGCCAGGTAGGGCTGTACATGAGCCAACCTAACTCGAAAAGCTCGCTCGGCTTGGCTCGATCTATATCGACTTGACTCGACTCGAACAATGACTTGAGGCGAGCCAAGCATTATATTATCCAGCTCGTTTTAAAAACAAGCCAAGCTCAAACATAGTAGGACTCGACTCAGGGTTATCGGCTCGAAGCTCGAGCTTGGCTTGACTCATATATATATATATATATATATATATATATTATATATAATATATATATATATATATAATATATATATATATATATATATATATTAAAAAACTTAAAACTTAAACTATACCATACACGTCCGTCGCTTTCTTACCCTTTCCTTCCTTACCTAACTCGCTGCGCTCAAGCTCCTCTCTCTCTCTCTCTCTCTCTCTCTCTCTCTCTCTCTCTCTCTCTCTCTCTCAGCCACTCACTCGAGCTTGACTCAGTGTTTGCCCGACTTATCTCGGCCAACACAGTCTGGACTTGTCCGAGCTCTACTCTCTCTCTTAGCACTAACAACAAGGTACCCTCTATGGTTCTGTCTAATATTACACACACACACAAAAAAACATTATTAATTGAATATTTGATTTGGGGGTTGGGTCACTGGGTTGAGTCAGGTGTGGGTTGGGTGTTGGGTTGGGTTGGGTTGAGAGTAGACTCGATTCGAGGTAAGCTTGTCTCGACTCGATCCAGCTAGCTCGCCTTGAGCTCGACTCGAGGTATGCTTGCCTCGACTTGATCAACTAGCTCGCCTCGAGCTCGACTCGAAATGTTTGGCAAACAAGCCAAGCTCCAATGGTAAGCTCAAGGCTGAGCTCGAACTCGAGGAGAGCACGGACGAGCCAAGCCAAGCTTGACCCACCTCGACTTGACTCGGCTCGATGTACAACCCTAGGGCCAGGTTGGTGGACGCCTATTGGTATCCCTACCTAGCAATAGGGGATGCGCCTGGGCCAATTTTCTTGTAGGTTAGGTCTGAGTGGGGGTGTCAATGGGCTAGGCCTGAGCTTGGCTTTGGTTCGGATTTTGAACTGTTTGGCCACCCTGACGGGCTGGGTTTTTCAAAAGTTTGATATTGAATTGCCCAGCCCTGCCCTTGACAGTCCTAGGTTTGCAGTGTCAATGGTACCAGCCCAGCCCGTGTGATGGAAAAATCAAGTCCATTCAAGTACTGGGTCCTGGCATATAGCATTAGAAATCCTACCGGTCACTCTAGTTCCATTTACCTCACTAAATCTTCTGCTGTAAATATTTTTTTTTAATGTTTTCTACAATCCCTTTCATATCCGGCCATTAGAATACCCCAGAACCACATGGTAAATGAAATTGATGCCAAATGATATATATATATATATATATATATATAGTTTTGTTTTGTTTTGTTTGGATGCCTGTAATTATAACACTAGAATCCAGAAAATTAAAATTGTGATTGGATGACTATAATTGAAATGCATTAAGTAAATCAATTTTAATACTCCAAATTAATATAAGTGGCATTTGACATAATATTTATTATAAACCCATTGAAATACATAATTTAGCCAAAAATAAAGAAATTCAGAGTCTCAGGTGGACCATAAAAATGAGGTCTACTTTCAAAAATCCTACCATTTTCTGACGTTTGCATTCAATTCTCAACTTTTTGAGAGAATTCCAATTCACATTATTTTGATGCATTCCATTTAACATTAATTTCAACTTTTCACTCACGCACATCCATTTACCACCAATCAACTGTTTACCATTAACAAAATGCCTTTTTAGCTCTATATTCCATTCTTGAACTTGTTGGGCTGAGCTGGGTGAGTTGGATGAGTTGGTCCCAGGCTCGATGAACCTTTAGCTGGTCAGGCAGAGCTGTGATTGGGCTGGGACTTGGACTTATCAAGTCTCCTATCATGCATTCACAACCGATGTGGCTCTATATCAATCTTATGCTGTGCTGTTTCGGCCGATACAGTCATATTGTTTATGGGTGATACTGAGATGTATGGAGTAATGTGTATTAGTTTTAGACTATACTTTAATAGCCCATTTGATCGTGGGATTAAATGGTACGGAATTGTATTAGATGAAATAACACCATTATTGCATAATGATTGTATATATGGAAATATCAGGATATTTTAGCCATTTAATTTCATGTCTGGGATAAAATTCTTGTCACAGGAAAAATATTGTTTATTTAGTGGATCATGGAATTGTAATGCATAAACCAAATTTACAACGGATGCATGTCACTTGTATGTGTATAACCAAAATATTACTTGTAAAGGAGTATATAGATGAACGTAATAGATAAAACACATGAATCAACGTAGGGACCATTTGTATAGTGCATTTCACAGTCCATAAATATTATAGGTGAGACCAAATGCAATTCCATCCCTTTCCATTGGATGGAATTTGCAAGGGTGTGTTTGGGGCATGGTATTAGATGGGCTTAGGTTCGATGGAATTGCATCTGGTCTTGTGTCAATTCCACTCCATGTTTGGGAAGAGTGGAAAAGCTTGGAATTAGATGAGATGGAATTGCATTGGGTTTTGTGCCAATTTTACTCAATATTAGCAAGTTGTTTAGGACCCACCATGATGTGTGGGCTATATCCGCTCAAGTGGACCCCACCATAGAAAGCAACGGGGATTGAATACTTACCGTTGAAAACTTCTTTGGGTCCACATAAGTTTTGAATTTGCCTCATTTTTAAGCCTAAGCCATAAATGAGGTTACAAAATAAATGAACTGTTTAAATATAACACATGTGTGTTGTTCTTGATAGTTTCAAATGATGGTGGGTATATCCATTCAATGTACCATGGTGTTACCAAGAAAGCAAAGAAATTAAGCTTATGTGAAGGCAACAGGAACAATCTCTGCCATAGGTGGGGGTGTACACGGGTCGGGCCGAGTCGAACTGGCCTCAGCCCGTCCAGGCCCGTTCAACAGCCACACAAGGTCCGAACCCGACCGGGCCTGATCACCGGGCCAACATCTCCAGTCCGAACCGGTCCTGGCGCGAGTTCGGGCCGAGTTCGGGCCAGTTTCAAACCTTCGAATTCGGGTCAGTTTCGAGCCTGAGTTCGGGCCAATTTCGAACCTTACAGCAAGTTCATGAAAAGGGCTTTGGTAGGTAATTCGCGTCCCATTACAAGGCCCTCGATCAACGGTTTAGATAGTTAAACTATAGACTCCACAAAAAATCTAACTAGTCAGGACATTTACATACATTTTACAAAGCATAAAATAAAACATTTTATATAAATTAAATATAGTCATACACGGGTCGGGCCAGGTCGGGCCGGGTCGGGTTAGGCCGGGGCGAGTCGAATTTCGGACTAAGTCGAGCCGAACCGGGAGGTATCCGAACTCCGCCTGAACTCACTTTCGAGCATAGAAAATTGGCCCGTCCTGACCCAAACTTAATTCCAAGTCGGGCCGAGTCGGGCTTTTTTGGGCCGGGTCGAGCGAGCTAATCAGGCTAGCCCTGCTTGTGTACACCCCTAGCCATAGGTAATAATTATGTTAATGAACACCCGAAGGTTGTAAGTAGAAATTGAAGTGCGGTGGATCCTGGTCCACTGCCACCCAATGAAGACATGACACGTAGTAAGTCAAATCAGCCCCAAGTGTCAAAGAAAAGAGGGCCCTTAAGAGGGTCCGATCCGATGTTCAGTTCAACACAAGGCATCATGAGCTTTGCTAAGCCCAGCCGCATACACATGCAAGCTGATGCATACACAGCCATGTGTACCGGTGTGGCAAACGTGCAACATCTAGCCATACATTTTGGTGGTCCTCATTGTTTACATTTTATTGCCCAAATATTAAAGTGGTCAAATCAGAAACTGTACCGTGATATTTGGAATATGTGAATGAGTTAGAACGGGTTGGACTATTTTTTAACAACCGTACATCTATTTAGTTAATTGTGGTCCACCTTATTGGTGCACCAAACTCATTCTTGGGCCAGGGAAACTAAGTAGTGGCACGCCTCTTCTTGATGGATTAGATCTCAACTTAAAAGCACATGTGTGGCGAGTACATGTGCTACCTTGTACACGCTTGAGAGCATTCGCAATGCTCGTATATCATAGTCACCAAGAATTACACGCCACGACAGGGCTCATGTACAAAGCAACCTACACGCTATCCCGGCTGTCGGGTGGAATCTTCCGTCGGAAGACAACGCGAGAAAAGGGTTTTGATAGAATGCGGCGTACCCCATCAGAGTTACTATGCAGGGCCTTACCCCACCGTTCGATAGCACACATGTCAGAGATCCGAGTCATTCATCAGGTATTTTATACTGAATATATCTTGAACCAAAATTAAACCTTCTCTATGTGGGCCATTAAAAAAGGATCAATGGTTCAGATTCAGCGCATGTGTGGTTCAATTGTTGAATGAAATATCCTCATTTTTGGTAACTCTTTTTTTCACAATGTGAACTATCTAATGAATAGCTCAGATCCATCACATACATGTCATAAGATGGTTTGAAGGGCCTGAATTGTGGTATTGAAGCCAGGCCTGCATTCTATCAAAACCTGCCCACCCTCAGTGCATGTATACTTCTCTAACCAGTGTTTATTACACACAAATTACTTGGTACTGTTATCGACTAAGAACTGTTCACTTGTGGAAAGCGTACAACATTCAACACGTCCAAGAGGTTGGTCCCACCGTGAGGATACATGATGCAAAAATGCCACACTAGAAAACAGTGAAGCCATCAATAAGTTCCCAAGTACATGTGTGGCCCACTTGATGAGTGGATCTGTATGATTTTTGTGGTAATTGATCTTCGTGGTGGGATTTATAATGGGTCCAACCTTTTCGATGAATTGGGTGTCACATATACTTGAGTTGGACGAGAATACAACCGTCCAGCTACTTTGTGTCAATAACCTCATATTAAAACGAATATGCTCTTTGCTCCATTGCATCCAATACATTGATATTTTAGGATCTGGGTTGTCGTTGAAATGATCAGAACGATTTCAATTATGGGTCTCACTATGGATGGTTGCGATGATGCCCATATCAAAGTATTATAGAGCAAGGATGGGTTTCACCTTAGGTTCATTACACGAAAATCACTAATTTGGAACGGTTACATCTTTGTTTTAGAAGTGGCTTTAGGCTGTTCCAAATTTGGAACAGTTTGAAACCATTTTAAATGTTAAAAAAAAAAAAAAAAAAAGGGGCCCTAACCACGTGAGTGGGCTTCACTGTCAACATTTTCATCTCTCGCACTCAACAGACTTTTAAAAATAGGGGTTTTAATTTCGTGAGGTTCAAATTATAAGAATAGGCGGATCAAGCAATGGAGAAGATGAATGGAAGCAAGATTGGGGGAAGACGGATTGTGGTGCAAATCACCAAGGTCAGAGATCAGCATGAAGATACAACAAGGGATTCCAAGATGGAAAATTTGAAAACATTTAGAGGTGGAGAAAATCTAGAGACAGCAGCCAAAGTGGGAACGAAGAACTATATATGCAGAAGTTCTATGTGGTATATTGAACACCAACGAAGATATTATGCGCTTGTGGGATAATGAATAGGAGCTAAACAATGCGCTTGTAGAAACAATGAAAACCCTCTCGTATCTATCATCAATTTGGAAAGCGGAATCGGGAATCTCGTTTTGGAGCCTCTAGGGTGAAAATATCCATGCTCACAAAGAGTAGCTTTCTATTGATTTTCTAATCGTGGAAAGAGCAGATCGCATTCTAAGTAGATATAGAATTGCATAGGAAAATGGCCCTCATTAATGTGGAAAAATGGTATCCATTAGTAGTCTCTTCTACGAGAATTATCTGGATCCGAATTGTGGGAATACCAATCCATGCGTGGAGTAAACCATTGATTAATCAAATAACAGAAACTGTGTAGGATGTCGTTGAGATGGACTAGCAATCTTTGAACAATAAATTCTTCCTTTTTCAAGGCATATGTGATCGCACATGATCCCATATACGATTCAATAACATTGCTTGTGATAGACACCTAACCAAACTCTAACCATATCACTTGATATGTAAATGACTCCAAACAAAGTATGACCGTGCACCATATACATATATACTTGTTGGGCATGGAAGCAACCTCAGACATAATCAAATAATGCAATAGACAAAGAAAATTCAACAAACCATAGATAACACAACAAATTTTATGTGGAAAAAATCTTGTAAAAAAAAAAACCATAGCACAGAGACGAACAATCTACTAAAAAAAAAAAAAAAAAAAAAAAAAAAGTTATAAGAGATAAGAACAACTTACAGATTTGAAACCCTAGATCCTTTCAAAACCCTCTCTTTACCTTAAGCCCTTGTGTACTACCTTAATCTCGTATTAACAAGGCTATTTATAACCCATATACTGAATTAGAAACAAAAAGTGCACTTGCGCATAACTTGCGCGCACTTTGATCTAATTGTTGATCGAATTGATAGGACTTGATAGACTATTGATTGAATCGACAAACCTGTCGATTAAATTGACAACGTCCAAAAACATCCATCGAGTAAACATGATTTTTTGGGAATATTTTGATTAAATCGACACCTTATCAATCGAATCGAAAGCTCTATCTTTTGACACCAGATTGAAGGCACTCGATCAACAATCTCCACCGTGTCTTCAATTTTAATTTTCATTACCTCAAGCTGTTGTCACCATTTATAATCTTTTTCACATTAGCACCATCATCGTCACTTCTCGTGTATTCTTCATCTTCACTCCTTTGCCAAGCCCAGAGAAGTTAAACAAAACCTAAACTTCTCTGCAAGAACCATCTTCATAAGCATGTCCACCGAATTTTCATTGGTGTGGATCTTCTTATGAGTAACATCACATTTCTCTAGCATTTGCTGGATTAAAGGTTGATGAACATCAATGTATTTTGTCCGAGAATGATACATTAAGTTCTCCGCCAAATTAATCGCGTTATCGCTGTTACAATACAAATGCACGATTTCATGTTGAAGCCCTAACTTAATTATCATCCCATTTTAGCCAAAAATCTTCCTTGAATGCTTTCATCACTACCATATATTCCGCTTTAGTTGTGGAAAGTACAACCATAGATTGAAGCTTTAACATCTAATTGATCGCTCCACACGCTAACACAAACGAGTAACTACAAGTCAACCTTCTATTATCCACATTACAAGCATAATCCGCATTCACATAACTTACAAGCCTCTCCTCAGATTTTCTGAATGTCAAGACGTAGTCTTTCGTACCTCATATAACGAAGTAACCATTTCACTGCTTCTTAATATTGTTTGTCGGGTTTGACATTTATCTGCTCATAACACTCACTACATGTGAAAATATCCGATCTACTATAGGCCATGACATACATAAGACTACTAACCGTGCTCAAGTAAGGCACACGAAATATATACCGCTTTTCTTTATTTCACGTAAGATATTGTTCCGAAGAAAATCAAAAGTGAGCAATGTGGAGTGTGCTAACTAGTTTAGCCTTTTCAAAAAAAACTTAAACAAGTCATTCTCAAGATGCTCTTTATGAGACAATCATAACTCACTCCTTTCCATGTCTCTGTATAAATCAATGCCAAGAATCCTTTTTTCAGTTCTTAGATCTTTCATCTCCAATGTCCTGAATAACTGAGCCTTCACTATGTTGATTTCATACATTTTATAACTGGTGATAAGCATATTATCAATATACAATAGCAGGATAATGAATTCTCTATCACTCGACGATCCGAAGTAGACATAATGATCGAATTCAGTTTTAATAAACCGCTGACTCATCATAAAAGTATCAAACTTTTTGTTCCACTACTTATGTGACTGTTTCAGGTCGTACAACGATCTTTAACTTGCAAACCATATTATTTTTTCTATGCACCTTGAACCCTTTAAGTTGCGTCATATAGATTTTCTCTTTTAGTTTCCTATCTAGAAATGCAGTCTTCACATCTAACTGTTCTAATTCCAGATTGTATCGAGCAACCAACACCAGTACGATAATCTCATGCATATATACTTGCTTGACTGCAGGCGGGAATATCTCACCAAAGTTGATGCCTTCTAGAGGTGTACATGAGTCAAACTGAGTCGAGCTTGGCACAGCTCAACTCGGCTCGGCCACTAGCTGACCCCGGCTCGAACTCGATTTGGCTCGGTCCTCGAGCCTGACTGGCCAGCTCGGCTCGATTGGGTCAGCAACTCGAGCCGAGTTTAAGCCAAGATCGAGCATTTACGGCATTTTCTTAAACACATGGAGTGCACCTTCAATTTATCACGGAATGTAAAACAACAGTATTAGTTTACAGGTATTTCATCAAACACTCAGTAGGCAACATAAAAATCAAGATACAAGGGTATTTGTTACGTATCCATATCTTCCTCGCCACCAGCCAACACTTCGTTCAGTCATTTAATCAAACACTTACCGATCAACATCAATATCAAAATAAACAAGTCACCGAATTAGTTTGATCCGAGTTTGATTCGAGTTGGGGTTCGATCCGAGTTGAGTTGAGCTCAGGCAAGCTCGAACTCGGCTCAAAATTTTTTCAAGCTTAAAAAACAACTCGACTCAGCTCGAACTCGGCTCGAAATTTTTTCAAGCTTAAAAAACAGCTCGACTCAGCTCGAACTCAGTTTTGAACCGAGTCGAATCGAGCTTTTACAAGTCGAGTCTACGAGCTAACCGAGCTAACTCGATTCGTGTACAGCTCTAATACTTTTTTTCTTAGTATAACCATTCGCTACTAATCTAGCCTTGTACCTATCAAATTTCTTCTAGTAAATTCACTTGCACTTAATTACTTTCCGCCTAACAGTAAGCTCTATTAGCTCGCACGTTTCATTTTTATACATAAATTATATCTCATCATGTATCACTACCATCCGCTTATTAGCATTTGTGTCTTCTAACGTTTCTTATAAAGTAGACAGATCCCCCTCATTTATAATGAGAACAAATATAACATTTGAGTCGTCCTTGTATCTCAATGGTACCTGCGATCCTTCAATGGATTTCTCGTGACAGGTGGTCCAACTACCTTATCTTATACCTGTCTACGACTCAACTTCTTCAAGTGTTTCACATTTATTTGTTTCAAAATCAATAATTTATGTTTCTTCTTCCATTTTCCAATCCTATATTATTTTAATAAACTATCGTTCTTTGAAAATCTTTTTCTATGCATTATAATTTTTATGATTGTTCTTATTCCCATCAATATATTATTGTACAAATTCAAGAAGAATTTTTAGCTTATGTTTTATAGTTGGATGAGATTATAGTCTCTTTTAGATGCAAGTTTATCCGGTACCCATTTAAGCAACGAAAGGGTTCGCTGCGTTGTTTTCATGAATGCTATAAAAGAGATGTGAACTTTTACAAATACACATACAAGAAAGGGTTTCTGCACTACATGGAAAAGAAGATCTTCGTATGGAGAAGGAAAAAATAAAAAACATAGGCCTCTTCGTACTCCAAATCTGGTTGTACTGTGCAAAGATGCAGGCCACATTTTCTACACGCTATAGTATTAAAGCGGTCTTTGTCCGGTCATATCTGGTCTACTCAATTCCCAGTTTCTACGAGTGGGCCCGTAATCAGGACAAATATCTGTTGCAAGCTACCGTGGCTTAATTAAAAAATCTTACGAAGATCTTAGCCGCCTCTTTGCTAGGTGAGATGTCCTCCATTTTTCTAATTCCTATCTTGACCATCTTACTTGTGGGGGCTAATGATTTAAAGGTCAAGATTATTCTATTAATGGATTTGGGAACATCCAACTGTCTAAGATATTTTTCATTTGATTTGTACCAAATAGATACATGCACAAGATTGCATTTTGCCCAATGAATCTTATTCAAGGAGGCATAACTTGAAAGAGACGTATGGCCTTATCCAGAGAACGCTATAATTCCTCTGGTCTTATCAGGAAAGCGCTTGCGCAACTCGCCGACGTACCTACCTGGTTTACTTTTTCTAACGTGGCGTAATAACTTCACGTTCATGAAATCCAACCCGTTCATCAGGAACATAACCACTCGTTTGGTATGATCCGAAATTCTGGATGATTCAGCACTCAAGTGGGCCATCCCATAAATTATACCTAAAACCTCTAAATTCACGTGGTATAGCCCACCTGAGTTTTGAAATACTTCGATTTCTGGTAAAATTCTTTCATCTTGGTGAGTCATATCAGATGAATGGATTGGATGGTATATAAACATCACGGTGGGCTCTACACAAAATTTATGGTGGACGTAGCGTCCCAACTGTTTCTTTCGGTGCGTTCCATATGATCTTCAGAGCATCATGAATTGTATGAAACGTGATGTATCATACCTGATGGACGGCGTGGATCTTATAAGAACGTAAGTGACCTAGCGATTACCCTAGCGCGAGTTACGCTGGTGCGGGTCATTCATTAAGTTTAAAGCACCATATATACCTTCAACGGTACGCCATTTGGCGAGGCGTGTTTCAGATTCACACGCATAACCCTCCCTGTACGCTCCGTCGGGTCTCAGCTCCGGAACTAACAGCTATCGAATTTGGGACGTACGCCTACGTGGACCCGAATCCGCTTGAACACCGGTTTTATGTACAATAATAAAGCGCTGTTGGACTGCCATGATGTCTATGGGACATCCACTCCGTCCATCTGGTGCATCTATAGATGTTAGGCCTAGGAGTCAAAAATCAGTCGGGTTCACCACTCAGGTACAATACACCACTAGGAACAGTATGGGACGCCAACCATAAGGCTAGTTTATGGGGGCCAACATGGTGCGTATACTTCATCAAACCCGTTCATCAGGTGTGAATCGCATGGATGAAAGGAAAAGACAAAAATTCAGTCTGATCCAAAACTAAGATGGTCCACACCGACTTGAACTCAAGAGGTTTTAGGTGTAATTTTTCATTTTTCGTAGCGATTCTACCTGCATGATTATTAATTTTATTTTTTATTTTTGACCTGAGCTTTGGGATTTTCTCACATTACGTACGGAGCGGATGTTACGGAACGCGGATTACGTCCTCCCCCGCCCGGACGGCCCCACCGTGCTGTTAGTGTTTTATCCAAGCCATTAATATTTTCTCTCAGATAACTTTAAGGTATGAGAAAAAAAATTGAAGTAGGTTCACAGCTCCAGTGGACCACACCAAAGGAAGTTGCAGTGATAATAACACCCACGGTTGAAACCTTTCTAAGTGCCACCGTGATGTTTTTTTTACCAACCAACCTATTAATAAGGTCATTTAGACGGGAATGAAGCGAAAAAATAAATATCAGCTTGATCCGAAACTTCTCCAGCTCCTAAGAAGTTTTTAATGGTGAAAGTTCAATACCCAATTTGTGGTCCACTTAAGCCTTGAGCCTACCTCGTTTTTTAAATGATACCTTAAAATAATCTGAGAAAAACCATGAACGGCGTGGATAAAAGACTTACATCACAGTGGGCCCCACAGAGCCCTGGTGGAGGTAGGACGCAATCCACGTCCCGATGTTACACATGCAACGCGATGGCCCCACAACACTTGGATATTTTACGCACTGAGTAAAATACGTGTTGTAGAGGATTGCGGCCAGGAGGAATTCTAGGTCTCGATGGAAGGATCCTCGATGGGAACAAAATTTCAACGATCCAGACTTGTTGGGAACGCGGATTAGATGATGTGGTGATGTCTGGGGCACTGTGGGGCCCACCTTGATGTAAAGTCCGTGCTGTATAGCTGTTTTACAGCTCATTTTGATAACTCAAAATCGAAGCAGATCAAGCTCAAGTGGACCACACCACAAGATGTGGTGGGAATAATAACACCCACTGAAACCTTATAAGGTCACGCTGATTGGAAGGAAAACACAAATATCATATTGAAACGAAACTTTTGTAGGCCTGAAACCCTTATAATGTCGCGTAGACCTGATTGGAGGGAAATCACAAATATAAGTGTTATGGGTGAATCTGAAAAGGTTAAAGTGTTAGTGTCAAGGGACAAAGTCTTGGATTGATCGCGCGTCTGACCCGAGACAATTCCGAAGACTCTTGTATAGCTACGGCACTGATCAGAGATTAAGTGGTCGAGCATCCGACGAGCAAGGTATCAGAACGATGGTAGTACGTCCGAGCCGACCTGCATTAAATCCTTATACAAGAGTCCACACGTCAACTCGGAATGCAGAAGGGGTCATTATACACCCATCAAGCGGACCTCCGACCTAATCCTCCCTAGCTTGCGTGATAATGATCAGCTTACCCGTGGACTCGAATTGTCGAGCGAGATCCGAGCCGTGAGGTTGGCTTGGATGAGAGCAGTTCACACCCCAAGTATAGGGTTGTGATGGAGTAATAAACTTAATTGGTAAGACCGAGATCAAATTCCAAGGGACTGAAACAATTCCAAGGGACTGAAACTTGTACGTAATCTGAAATTAAGTATAACTAAAATTAGACTAAGATGAAATCTAAATCGAATGAAATTGAGTGAATAAAGGTTAAATATTTATCTAAAACTTAGAGAAATTAGAGGTAGGAAACTAGGGATTCAGAGGATCCACTTGTAGAGATCAGAGAGATCTTTATGCTTGATTCAAGAACTCAATTGGACTTAGAGTCTCATCTTCATCTAGTTGAAGGGTGTAACCATGAATATCAAATCTGAACTTCCTTTTATCTAATTTTCAAGAGATAAAAGGTATAAGAATTAGAATGGATTCCGTCACCAAACCATGCCCAGTAGACAAAGTAAATAACAGAATTAAACCAATTGGTAACTAATCAACAAGATATATGAAGATTAGAAAGAGTTCCGTCATCCAACCATACCCAGGAGACGATGGTGAACAACAGAGTTCCTGATGTCATAATCAAATAAGGAAAGGAACATGCTTAAAGCTATCGCAGACCCATTGTAATTTCAGTCACAATAGATCATTAAAAACTGAAAGCATTCCCCATAATTAAACTAAATTCAAGATCAGTTCAGTCTAAATAAAAGGCTCAAATAAAAAGTCTCCCTATCACGCCATAGTTTCACCTCTTAGAGCATAGACATGATTACGCTAAACATCTTAAAAGAAAACAATTAAAATTGAGAAAAACAGAAAAGAAACGGAACCAGCCCGTCGAACTCTCTCTCTCCTTCTTGCTCTTCTTGGCTTCCAACGTCTCAAAGATAATCCCTTACACGTCCTCTCTCTCTCTCTCTCTCTCTCTCTCTCTCTCTCTCTCTCTCTCTCCCTTTTATAGGCAAGGGTAGTCGGTTTGGAGCTTTACGTAGCTCTCCTTATGCAGCCCAGAAAAAAAAAAAAAACCATGCGTAAAGCTGTTTACGCACTAAGAATCATGCGTAGCAAAGACACCCCTTTTCATGCTTATTTTCCCGAAAAATAACATCACTTGGGACGTTTTTGGACGGTCTTCATGATGGATGGTTTGGATCAGCCATCTGATCAACAATGGTGGCCCACCCGAATTCGAACGCAACTGTTTCGCAAACAAAGCTTCGCAATGCGTTGCTGTGAAAGATGGTAGGCCCATGATTGGTGCCAGAGACTGAATCCATTCTGTTCATTGGAATACTCTCAAAAAACCATTCGAGAATGGGTTGTTTGGCTTGGATTAGGTGTAGTCCACTGAACTTTCCATTTCACCGTCCATCTTCCGTTCTGCTGAGATTTTCACACGACTGCTTGCAAAGTGACAAAAGGAAACCTACGGATTGAATAGGCGGTACAGATCTTCTTTTTAAATGATGTATAGGCCCCACAACTCAAAACCGGATGGACGTTGTCCGTCCGCTGGACATTTTACACAGGAGAGACGGGTCAGCCCGTCTTTGACCAGGCTGACCGTCCGGTGCACAGCCAGTGCGTGTACACCATGTATACGCACTGTACATGTAGGATCCAATGTGATGTTTTTGAGAAATCCGCTCCGTCCATCTGTTTTGCCAGCTCATTTAAGACGTTGATTCCAAAATTAAAGTGTATCCAGCGATCAGGTAGGCCCTAAATTGCTGATATGGGAGCTGATCTGTTCGTTGGGCCACTTCCAGAGGGATCAAATGGCTGAAATTTTACGTGTACGGTTAATTTGTGATTTTCAGACCATTTTTAAATTTTCGAGCCGAACGGATGGTGATTACCCTGTGATCTCACATTCTGGACCCTTTTTAGGCTACTTGAGCTTCAGTTTCTCGATTTTTTCAAATTTCTGGCATGTAAATATATTGATCTCGATCCCCTGGGGTTCATCCCTTACCATCAGAGCATTAAATTCATGCTTTTCGCACCCTATTTCAGTTCAAGCTCATAAATACACCTTACATCACAAACACGATTAAATTAGGCCGTTAAACAATACCATGTTTATAAATCTAGGTAATAAATGGGATCTAATATGCAATATTTGACCCTCAACAAGAGCTCGGTCAACAATGGCGTTCATTGAATAAACCCAGTAACGCACGATCGGTGTAATACCTAGTGCACGATCTCTAGATAGCGGTCAATGATCACGCGCGCGTAGCTCTCGCGTAGTGCCCGTAACCGTGTTGAGATTATCGAGCACATCCATCAGGACTCTAAGGTATAAATAGGAATCATTTCTACAGGAACAGGTACGCAATATCTCGCACCCACAGTATACTCTACACTACTTAGATCCAGCTTTCCTAGCCTGACTTTAGCATCCAAGGGTCCCTTGCTTGAGCCAGGGTTTCCTTTATTTATTGGTGTACAGGATAAGGGTTTGCTTCGATCACGCAAAGCTTGTTGGAGGGGATCCAGATTTGTGCATCAACAATAAGCTTGAGCCAAAACTTTTATAGGCCTAAAGATGTTTCTAATGGTTGGCATTCAATCACCCCTAATTCTTTGACAAAATGAATGAACAACTTAAATGTATAACGAATTTATGGTGGGTCTCACAGCACCCAACACATCACCACACCACTGCGTGGGTGATATAAGCAACACCACCTGATCCCCGTCCACTTGTATATATAACACTGTATTGATGGACCGTCACCAAAAATCTTCCCAACATGACAAATCTAACTTTTTAACTGGTGGTATGTGAATAGACGGTTTAGATGAGAAATACAACAAGCGTCCACGTTCAATTAAAAGGACCCATGCATGGCTCACTGAATCTTTCTAAGGAGATTCCTCAGCATGGCCCATCGATGGTTCTACAGTGATTCATATCAAACTAACCGTATAAATGAGCAAACCATGGGTCCATTAGAACAAATTGAAAACGGGCGCGGATTGGCTACTGACAAGTTGAGTAGCGAGATTGCTACTGAAGTGACCACACCAAGTTCTGTGGACCCCATCATGATGTATGTTTTGTATCCATGCAGTCCATCCATCTGGAGAGATCATTTTAGTGTAAGATCCAAAGAATGAGTCACATCCAAACCTCCAGTGGACCCCACCAGAGAAAACAGTGGGGAGAGTAACGCCATCGTTAAAAACTTCTAAAGTCCATGAAAGTTTTATATTAAGCTGATTTTTGTGTTTTCCCTTCTTTAATATCTTTCTTAACTTTGGAACAGGTTGGATTTCGAAAAAACATCATGGTGGGCCTTAGGAAGGTTTCAACGGTGGGCATCAATCTTTCGGATGTTTTCTGTGGTGGGGTCCACTAAAGGTTTGAATCTTCCTCGTTCTCTCAGTCATGCCTTAAAATAATATATCCAAATGAATGGACGTTGTGGATACAACACATACATCATAGTGGGGTCCACAGAACTTGGTGACGTCACTTGAGTACGGAGTCTCGCTACTCAACCTGTCAGTATCTAATCCGCCTCCATTGAAAACCCATATGCGTGCATGGTCATTAACTTTGTGGATGATCCGATTTTGTGGGGTTTATATTACTCCTAATTACAAATAAATGTAAAGGTGAAGATTACAAAAGAACTCCTTTAGGAAAGTTGGCTTCTAACTTCAAGTAAGAATATGAAACTCTTCAACTTTTTTTCTTTCTTTTTTTCTTTTAACTAATCTAAAGAGCACTCTTGCCTTATATTTTTACTTTCACTCTAGATAAGTTACCTTAGCAGTCACGTTAAAATATAGTAAAAAATTACAAGAAGGAAAAGATTTGCACAATTCAACCAGGACATGGATCGGCTCCACCAAGGTGCTGGCCGCACTCTCTTTTTCTTCTTTTATTTTTTTTACACACGCACACACACCCCCACACACTCACACTAGTGGAATTTCACCACCTACGGATATTCGAACCCTTGACCGGGTGTTGAAACTCCTAAGAGTCTACCACCCAAGCAAGAGCAAGGATACTCCAGGTGCTGGCCGCAATCAATCCAGCACCACGTGGGCATATCATGTGTGGGACCGAGTAAAAATTAAAAAATAAAATCCCATCGGAAATTACCATTTTGTCCCTTTCAGTGGGCCCCACACTTGTACATGCATACTTAGCGTTTCTTATTCATTGGCACGGTATGGATTGGATCTAGTAATTTCTTCCATTCAAGAGTGGGCTCTTTCTATACCAACTGATAAGCTTTTATTTTTCGGTAGGCTGTCCACAGTGTTAGTTTGTGATAGACTCGCTAACTAGTTATGTTGCTTATGCACGTTGTAAAATGAAGCTAAACCTGATTAAAAGCTCTTATGGGCCACAGCAATGGAATTAGTGTAAAATTGCTCCTAAAACTACAAAGTTCAAACAAAGGAGTAGCTGACTGAGTTTTTGTATCTGGATGATTATTGTATTTTCTCGTCATTGTGATGAGTTACACTTGATTAATGGATTCAACGTAAGATGCAGACCATGGTGTGGTCCAAGCCACAAACCTATATATGGTTGGCATCTCATCCCCTTTATTCCATTTGGGTGTAACAGGACATGAATTGTATGTGGCGCTGCCAATAGGAAGCTCCGCTTGGCAGAAGCTATGTCTACGAGAAATCCCATCCATTCATCACTTTGGCCACCTCATGTTAAGGAGATGATTCTAGAAATGAGTCAGATAAAAAAACTCAAGCCAACACATAACAAGAAATAGTGGGGATTGAACGCTTACCATTGTAACCTTAATAGGACCATAGAGTTTTTAGATTAGGCTAATATTTGTCTATTCAGCTTATTCAAGTAGTCCCCTTAAGGTTTTAAGGATAGTGGTTTCAGTGGCAGTGGTTTCTGTTCATGTGGCTCACTTGAGTTTTGTATCTGTCTTATTTTTGGCCTCATATCCTACCATACTCTTGCGAAACTAACATCTTAGTGTCACCAAATAGCTTTTTGCAACAGAAAGCAATAGATATCCTGTGTTGTGACCCATTTGGCTTATGTAGAGCTGATTTTTGGCCTTAGGCTAATATGGACGATAAAACATTACAGACGAAGTGAATTTTACTAACACAAACACGGTGGACCTCACAGCTAGCCTTGGGTGTTTAAGAGGATTCCAGTCCTTTTGTGGAGGATTCTGGTCGGAGATGGAGCCTTTTTCGGTTGACAGATCCAGTTGGAAATGGTTGTTGGGGCATCCCTTGCATGTTCACCGGACACGTGCCACAATTTTATATGTTGATCACATCCCTTAATTTGGTGGCCAAACCTAACCATGTACGGGCCACAGACTAAAATTCACAAATTATTGAATTAGCTTGGCCATCGCATCAAAGGGTGCGAAGGGGCCACTGATCAAAATAATAATAATCTACATTGATTGGGATGAATTAACCGGTGTAAGAATGGAATATTCCAACTACACACGCAAGCTTTTGGGACCCACCATGGTGTATATGTAAAATCTGCTCCGTCCATCAGAAGCCCTCCTCTACTCTAGATCTTGGGACCATACATCAGCCAGATCCCAAAACCAAGTGAGCCACACCACAGGAAACAATGGGGACAGGGTGCCAACCAGAGGTCAGGCGCAATTTTACATTTTCCCATTAGTGTGGCCCATCTAAGTTTTCTAACGGGCTGATCTTTTATTTGTACGGTTAACATAATGTTTACCACCCGATGGCTGGAGTGGATTTCACATATATAACATATGAGCTCCAAAGAGCTTGGGTGCTGTGTTGCGTAAAACAGGTGTTGCAGACGATTCGGGTCCACTGGTCCAGGTCCATTTATGCTGGTCGCCAAAAATGTACATGGTGGGTCGATCACGGATGGCCCATGGCATGCCATAATGAGGTATTCAACTAGTAGAAATGGACTCATGATCCAACCGTTCACGTGATGGGACTCACCTTGACGGAGGTTCCGCCAAAAAGATCCTGGGATCCGAGGTTCCTAGGTCTAGAATAATTAGCATTTTATAACAATTGAATACGAAATGTTGATGCATTTTCTCTCTTAACCATTCATTCGATAGCCACCTATTGAAAGGCCTAGGATACCTCCAACTTGGAGATTTTTGGTGCATGTATCACTACTAGTTGGGCCCATAATGTCAACGGTTTGGATCGATGAAACTAGTGGGCCTCCTTATTTCAGATTAATGGATTTTAACCTACGAATGTGGACCGTCGACTATTTCTTTTATTTCTTTCCTTCTTTTTATTTTTAAAGGACAGAGGGAGCAAAGCAAGGATCATATGTTACGTGTGGTTTCCTACCATGGACCTTCCGGGCCTACCAAATGGACGGCCCGGACTAGCAACCCAGAAGGCCTCATTCCAACAAGAACGGCGGCTGATTCCATGAGTGACGCGAGGAACCGCATGCAAGCAAAGGAGAGAGAGAGAGAGAGAGAGAGAGAGAGAGAGAGAGAGAGAGAGAGAGAGAGAGAGAGAGAGAGAGAGATTTCGGCTACACGGTCGCCTTTCTTCCATTAAAATGAGAAGTCTACGTAAAGAAAAATAAAATAGTTGGTTGTACATATTTAGGGTTTTCGTTGTGTATAATATATCTTCAGACACACTCTAGGACGACAGTGTAGCTGAAACCTCTCTCTCTCTCTCTCTAAATCTCTCTCTCTCTCTCTCTCTCTCTCTCTCTCTCTCTCTCTCTCTCTCTCTCTCTCTCTCTCTCTCTCTCTCTCTCTCAAAGAGGGTGGTAAAACGTCCCTCCAGAATCCGGTTGCCCCATCTCCACTCAACCAATTTCTCCTTTTGTTTTTCTTTTCCCATTTTACAAACCAAACGCGCCTTTAGAATGGTAAAAGGACCCAATTCGGATTTATTCTCCTTCATTCATATTTTATCCAAACTTATGGTCCAAGCAATCTATTTTTATTTTCATTATTTCCGATCTATGTTTGTTCTTTAGGGAGGTTAGATACATCTCTGTCTCTCTCTCTCTCTCTCTCTCTCTCTCTCTCTCTAGATACATCTCTGTCTCTCTCTCTCTCTCTCTCTCTCTCTCTCTCAAGGGAGAAAGGGTAGGTAGAATTGGAGAAAGGCTAAAAAAGAAAAGGAGAAGGAGAATTCAATTCCCTTCCCAAAGTTGAAGAAGGGCTCATGAGAGGAGAGGGAACATTTCTTTAAAAGAGACTACAGTTGCTTTTCTCCTTTTCCTTTTTTTTTTTTTCCCTACCTCTCTTACTCTTCTTAGACTATTGTTTATTTTGGAGAAGTGGAAGGGACGGGAGAGAAACGGTTACCCTGGGATGGGAATAAGAGGAACTTTGCTAATATGACATGGACCAAAGATTGCGGCGAGGACGGTCGCGATGGTCGAGCGATCGATGGAAAATCCGAGGAAGAAGAACATCGGATCAAAAGCTGCCCATCATGCGGCCATCGAATCTTATGCCACGAACAGGTCTATCAATCATCACCCTTCTTTTAGAAAAGATGAACATTCTGTAGTGTTTATGAATTCAATGGTTTCAATTTTAAGGGAAAATGTGTACTTGTAGGCGGCAATTCATGAACTGCCTGGGCTGCCTGCGGGAGTGAAGTTCGATCCGACGGACCAAGAGCTTCTTGAGCATTTGGAAGGAAAGGTGCGGTCTGATATTTGTAAGCTTCATCCACTCATTGATGAATTCATCCCTACACTCGAAGGAGAGAATGGGATTTGTTACACTCACCCAGAGAAGCTTCCAGGTGATCTTCTTCTTCTTCTTTATTCTCAGTAAGTGCCGATATCTTATTATGTAGCAAAGATAACAAGAAAACCCTTATGTACTGGCCCATTGTATAGGTTTTAGATATGGATGTTGGGTTTTAGCCTCAGAGAGAGAGAGAGAGAGAGAGAGAGAGAGAGCGCTCTAGACAGCAGTCTTTTGTATAACTCAAATGATGTGATTTACATGCGAAAACGAAAACCACCAGTGAGATGGGAGCCACCCATCAGAGGATCCTCAATATTTATGTGCCGTGTCTCATATACCAGGCCAGATCAAAAGGTGGGCCACACTCGTACATTGTTTTTTATGTGTACCTACCTTATGATCATATCAACTTGAATTTTGAGACATGACATCTACAGTTGTCCTTCATTTCCTCGGGTGAGGCAAATCACTTAACAAACTGAAAAACTCACTTAACATTTCTCAAAGGCCATGACTTTTATATATATATATATATATATATATATATATATATATATATATATATATAATCAATGAAAACCGGGAAATCACAAGTAGAAAGGAAAATCAGGGCGATCTTGGTGACTTGGATTGTAATTTGCAATCCAAACAACACCCAACCAAAAGATACAAGGACCCTCTAATCTCATTGCAAAGAAAAACCCCAACTGAGAACCATCATAACTAACTACAACAACCCATGACAGAAAGCAACAGAATTACAGCTGAATTCCCACCCGGTACAACAAACCAACAGAAAACTGTCTTGATTGAGGTCTCTAGCTGGTGGAATCAAATTCCACCAACTAGAGGACCGCCCATCCAAGGGCTGGTCCCTGGCTGCCTACTATCCAGACATTCCTGTTGTAATTTGGGTCGCGGGTGGCCCAGCAATCTAGGCCTCCGTACGGTCTGCTCCCAGTGCTCCTTGTAGGTTAGTACCACGGTGTCCACATCACTTTTTTGGTGGGATTTTGTTTCTGAAATTAGATTTGGGACATCACTTTCATTCAATAACTTCATAGTTTTAGTAGGATCAGGATTTTATTTTATTTTTAATTATATCATGGTTGCATTGCTAATTGAATTAAATTTAGTGGACATTCACTTGAAGAAACTTATAGATATTTTTGTTTTTATTGTTAGGTTTAACTCCATGGCATGTTTGGATATGTGGAATCCATGTGTATTCCTGTGGTGATAATTTCATTGCGTAGTTTAGAAAATATTAGATTACAAAAGTGGTCCGGTTCGGATGGCAACTGGAATTCTCAAATTCATTAGACAACCGCTCTCTTATTTCTTATGTTAGATAATTCTACCTGTTGATTAGGGCTTATCTATTTCACCAATTATCCCAATGACATAAAAGGAATATGTCATTATTACTATTTTATGATGGTCGAAATAAACATAAAAATCATCAATCAAATGTAAATGTATTAAGGAAACTAATAAAAGAATTTGTAATTATAACACTTTTTCATGTCATTACCATGAAATGTCAAATCCAAACAATAACATTAACGTGTTTTGGTGATGATTTAATATTAAAGTAACATAAAAGTGTCATCACTATGGTTTTATCATTTGCCAAACCAAACAATGGTATTAGTGGTCAAATGCAAATGTTATTTGGAGATGGCAAAGTAATTTATAATTATTGCACATTTTCTTTACAACACCATTGTGATAATTGGTGAAACAAACCAGTCTCAAGTAATAATTATTGTGTAGAATTCACATCATCCAAACTGCACAGCTGTCTTTCCATTGGAACACAAAATTCCATTTAGGCATAGGTTCTGTATATGCAAATAGGCCCTAAGTTTTAAGAGTAGAAATACACATGGCGTGTTGATTATATAACTAGTTAGGTTTGAGTTTTTGCTCATTCATCTATGCAAAACAAGATTTGCTTTTTGTTAGTTAATTTTTATTTTCCTTATTTTGTGAAACGTTCGCTTTTTTTAATTTTTTAATTTTATTTTTGTTTGGGAAAATCTATGTCTAGGATTAACTGTTCGATGTGATTCTCATCCACAGGTTATAAAAGGAGTGGACCCATGTATTGGGCAACAAACGCCCGTCTATGATCCAACGAACCTATCAGTACCCTTGCGGAACTAAATAGCTAGGCACGAATGGAGCCTTTTTATTTTATTTTTGAGAAATGTTCCGAGTGCCCTATAAGTTGTAGTGCTCCTATTTGCATGGATCCACTTGGACAGTTCAACTGATAGATCTAAACTGTCTATTAAGTCTAGAACATACTAATTTCAAGGAATACCATGCCAAAACACACTGATCGGATGATCTAATCCATCCTTAATTGGACCTTGTTTTCCATAGCCACTCTTTTTCAAAGCTGGATGGCTATGATCGTAAGAAAAGTGATTCTTTAGAATCATACGCAATCCATGATGGCCCTAACAGGTAAACGGATCAAATTATTGCTTGGACCTATTTTTGGGCAAACAATATTAACTGTCCATATTAGAAGCCGTTGATCAATGATTATTTTTTGTTGGATTGGTGTGATGTTTGCATGGTAACCCACGAAATGTGCACTGGAATTAACGAAATTAAGTGTAATGCGACTAAGAGCACTATAAGTTAAAAGTTCTCTTAGAGTACACTGTAGCAGTTCTCTTTGTATTTTATGATGTAGAGTGGGTTGCAGACACTTTCATGGCCAAGATGAACCAAAGAAGGCCTGATCAGAGGTGAAAATGATCTGGACCATCAAAACCTTAAAACAGTCGTGTATCTCACAAACTGGAATGGGTTTTTCAATATATCATATATGATTTTGGCGTAGGAGAAGATACTTAAGCCAACAACCCCGCTATGCCGGATTGCCGACACTGGATTTGCGAGATTTCATCATATCAACGGTCAAAAGTCCTATTTAATTTCCTTTTAACTATAAATAATTAATTTTAGTTCGAGTATAACTTTTGATCTTTTGAGTCGCAGGAGTCTACCCAACATGAAAAGGCTTAGAAAATTACAAGAATAATGTGGTTGGGACAAATTGGACACTTACGTTTCTTGGACTAAGTTATGATTTTAGGGTGTTTGAGTCTAAAACTCGTCTTAGGTTTAAGCTCATTATTTAAATGGTTGTAATGTTATTTTTATCATTAATCAATTTATTTTGAATTTATTAGAAATTATTTCTACTTTTATCCATAGTGGATTCCAGAAAGTGTACCGGGGCAGATATCCCTTGAGGAAATCTATGATCGGGCCTCATCACGTCCTCATAGTATATTAAAATCAAAACATTGGCCTTAGAATACATGTTATAGCTCTATATCAGTGTTCATCTCTCCATGCATACAAAAACATGAGTTGTATTTTTACAGTACCTCAGCAGCATTGGTCGAATATCAGATCCGTCCATCTTTTGGGTCCTGCAATGGAACTGACAATGATCTGACAACCACTTTGAAAGGACTATCCCCACCATTTATTTGTTATGTTTAACAGGATCATTAAAAAAATTCTTTTTGACAGCTCACATCCATCTTTAATTAAATCCCAATGAACAGAATTCAGAATCAGCTAATGGCAACCAAAAGACGGACGACGGTTCCAATCATCCGTCCATCTCCGCATGTGGGCCAGCACCAAAGAACATGCACCTTGATCTGATAAAATGTTCTGCACCTTGTGTTGTAGGAGTGAGTAGAGACGGCCTAATCCGCCACTTCTTCCATCGCCCTTCCAAGGCTTACACCACAGGAACCAGGAAGCGTAGGAAGGTGCACACGGACGCACAAGGCGGCGAGACCCGGTGGCACAAGACAGGCAAAACTCGGCCCGTTTTCGTGGGTGGGAAGCTGAAAGGCTACAAGAAGATCCTAGTCCTCTACACCAACTACGGCAAGCAGCGAAAGCCTGAGAAGACGAATTGGGTGATGCACCAATACCATCTTGGTTCCAACGAAGACGAGAAGGATGGGGAGTTAGTTGTATCGAAAGTGTTCTACCAGACCCAGCCCAGGCAATGTGGTTCAGGTACTAAGGACACCAAGGGCCACGATGGGCATGATAGCATTGCTCTTAAGGACACTGGGATTGTCGATTACTATAACCCGTCGATCATATCCTACGATCAAGGGACCCACGATAGGGTGAGCCCTCATCAGCTCTTAACAAACTTCGTTGTACATGCTGATGGTGCTTCATTTCTACCCTAAAGAGCTGAGCATATATGAAGAGTAGAAGAAGATAGGGTGGAGGAAAGAAGGAGGTGGATAGGAGATGTTGTTGTGTACTACTAAAATAAGCTGAGAAATGCAATCGCTACTTACATTCCAGTCTTCACCATGTGAGATCTAAGCCGTCCATCAGGTGGGCCTCACGCCTTATGTGAGGATGGGCTACAAGATCAGGCTGGTCCTACATTTTCAGGTGGGTTGAAAACTAGCGCTCCACATTCCATGTGTATGGGTGTGTCCACTTGATTAACAGACTGGTCTGATTTTTAGGGCTCGTCATAAAGACACTGGGGCCCACCTGATGAATGGCCATCCCACTCTCGTGAGTAGCCTTAGCGGGTTTAAGTTTATTAAAGCTATTCTCAGAAGGGAGGTAGAGGCTTTGATCAGAGCATTATTCAAACTTTGTACAAGATGAGGATGCTGTTTATATTAATTAATACGTGTTAAAAGATAATTTGTAGATTTGCTCTTCCCTAATTTCTTCGCAACGAGTTTTGATTGGATACGTTCCACCGTACAACAGTGTGGTACTGTGGTACGGAGTCAGGTTTCCACCCCGCCTAGAGCATCTTACCTATGGGAATCATTCTTCGAAAGGAAAGGATGATTCTGCGTGAAGATGAATATATTTAGTGGCTGATATTCAAATATTCCAAGATTCAAAGGTCAGGATCCTCAATGAATTATGATTATAATATCATCGCTTTTACATGATACTAGTGATAAAATGAAGAGCATTTTAAAGATGCAATGACGGCCGAAACCTCTAATATGCGAGCATGGCAATTTTTCATCAAGTACTTACTGTAGTGGGCCCACATACTAGTGTATTGGGGTGGCACGAATACCCTCATAGTAAAGTTGACTCATTGGGTAGGGTAAATCTATCTCTCTCTCTCTCTCTCTCTCTCTCTCTCTCTCTCTCTCTCTCTCTCTCTCTCTTCTCTCTCTCTCTCTCTCTCTCTCTCTCTCTCTCTAGGCCAACTTGGAAAAGAAAGAATCATAAAATTTTGGAATATGTTGAAATCTAGATCTAAGAATCACAGATTTCTTGTGTAGAAAGCATGGAACAGAATTCTTAGAATCCACAGTTACCAATGTGTCAAACATGTATCAAATTGGAGGTTTCCATAAAGTGGACCACATTGATCAAGTAGTTCCAAAAATGGACAATCTTTTTATTATATAAGAAATTTTTTTAATCATTAATCTAAACTATCCATCATGTGGTTTATTTAAATTCACTTTTATATGGATCTTAATCATTTATATAATCATTAGAAAAATGGGCCACCCATATTGTTTGTACCATAAAAGTATGTGCCATTTTAGCTAGTCTACCAATCATACAATCCCACTTTGACTGCTAGTTCTTCTCAAAAATCACTTTAATCAGATATCCTAAAATCCCATTTCCCATCCCTCAAAAATCACTTTGATTGGGTGATCCTAGCAATCCATTAATTAGCCATGGAAATGTAGGGTGCATATTGAGTATAGATCTAAACCATCTATCGTTTGGGTCCCATCTTATGATTTCCCGTATCTCTCAAAATTTTCTTTTATTTATTTCTTTTTATCCTTACGTTTCTTTCTTGGAACGTTTGAGGTTGCGGAACATGTAAATGCTTTCATGTCTACTCAACATATCCTTGTATTCAAAATACTTGCTGAAATACAGAGAGAAAGATTACCTGCAATTAGAGCGTTTGAGTAGAAACGGCCGGCGACCAAGGTCTCTCCATTCACGAGTTTGTCCAGCATCATGGCTGGTGTCTGGCACGACGTGGTTGTATGCCTGAGGATGATCTCCGGAGGATCGGAAGACACAAGTTGAAAGAAATTGGAACTTTGAGGTTGGACGGTATCAATGTGGTGGAGAAGAGATGAAGAGATTCTGATTCTCTGATGTGAAAGCTGCGTTTGGAGATTCCACGATTTTGACATCCACCCCTCTGAATCATGTGAGACTGCAAAACGATAACAGAATTTTCAAGAAACCTCTAAAAGAAAAATAAATATTCAAGAAAACCTTGGTTTATTCTACTCAACCTTAAGTAACTCTAATCACGCTAATCAATTGCCTGTTACAAAACGGACCAGGATCATCTACAACACCTCTTTAAGGCCCATCATGTTGTATATTGAAATCTACTCCGTCCATCCGGTGCACTACTTGATTCTACTCTATTTATCCACACATCAGCCAGATCAGAAACGTATGTGGGCCACACTATAGGGAAGAGTGAGGATGGGACGCTGAGCATAGGTTTATTAGTGGGGCCAGCACGGTGTGTATCTTTCATCCAAACCATTTATCAGGTGTGACTCACCATGATGAAATGAAAATACAGAAATCAACGTCAGTTACAACTCAGGCCGCCCACAATGCATGATGATCGACAAATTGGATCTCACGCTTGCAACATTGAACGCTTTTAATTTTTCTTGGGAACAACTGGTTATGAGCTGTGGCCCACTTAATGTGTGAATCGGTATAATTTCTTGCGCAAGCTATCTACAATTTCAGACCCACTTGACGAACCACTGGGATTTGCACCCATAGACTAGAGCCAGGGTTCCCAAGGACCAGGGCCGGGCTAGGCAAGCCCTGCCATAGATCTAATACTTGGTTACTCGACACAAAACTCGACCGAGTAAACTCGACTCAGTGAGAACTCAACCCGAGTCACTTATTGGATCGGTGGGCATTATTGTAGTGTTAAAAATGAAAAAATATCCAACAGTCCTATTTCCGTGAACAAGTGGTCCACGTTTCAAAGGTTAGGATTGTTCAATCTAATTGATTTGATTTGAGTTAATATATGCCACGTGTATAAGTTCTGCGTGGCTGACAGGCTGAGTATTATATAAGGCCTAACATCAAATATAGAATCTGATGGGCAGTAGATTTTACACATACAAAATAGTGGGTCCTATGAACTTGGGTGTTTTTCCGGCTGGCGTCAACGGGATCTGCAATTTAAGCAGGTGGGTCCAAAATCAAAATGTGGACCAGATGGAATGGGCCCAGTCACAAAGTTTGAACCGATTATTCAATGGTTCGTGTTTGGAACCTACCAAAATCAACGCCGCCCAACCCAACAGATCCATTCTTTGAAATCGATCTGACCACAAACCCAACCCGTAATTAGTGAAATAGTTAATTACTATAGGGCCTAGAAGTTGATTAATTACTACGAGTCCAGTAAAAATTGAGAATTTTATAGAGGGTTGATTCAATAAGGCCCACAAACAAATTAAGAAAAATAGGGTAGTTGGACGAATAGCTGAATAGAAAGACATATTTGAGCCGTACATCAGGCAAGCTCCACTTGGTATGAGCCCAGACACAAAATCCATATCCTACTCATCGGTTGGGTGAGGTATGTATATGATCTAGAACGTTGATCCTAATTGTTCTAACCATCGCCCTTTTTCACATACCGCAGGCCCACCCAAAGTGGGGACCAGCCGATTGCTTTGCCATGTTCTTGAGCACATGTGCCAGTGGCACATAATCCAATCAACGGTCCCATTTACGGATGGAAATGGGTACCTTAGCAAATAGAGAATAATGCAGGATCATCCTTTTGCAGAACTCTCATGTAGCCTTTCTTTGACTCTCCTTACGAAAGTTTACAAAGAGTGTAGAAGGCTTATAAAGCATTCCTCTACCACATATTGCTTTTGAGAAAATACTAAAACTATCTCTGGGACCATGACCAAGGACGAGCCCAGCACGAGGGGCAAGCCGCCCAGAAAACCGGTTAACTGGGCGCATGCTTAAGATAATTGCACTCAAGGACGGGTGCAAATCCCGGCCCAACAGGCGTCGTGGATCCTTTGCTTCCTGTGTGAAGGGCTTGGATTCCAATGTAGTTTCATTTGAAAAGTTAGAGGTCATCTCCTGTTGAAGTGCATGTGATTTGCCTTGAGTGGATTGTAGCTGCAAAGACAAGGCTTCTGCTTCACAGTCAGCTGCCACTCGAGTTGCTTGTTCGGTCTCCATTGGGCCCTTGAGAACCTGGTTCGTACTTGCCCTCCGTTCATAGTTCAATTTCATTAGTGTCCCGCTGTCTTTTTCTCTATCTCCAACCTCTTCCTCCAATAGCTCAGCCTTCGAAACAGCATCTGATGTAGAGATGGGCAGCCTTACAGCTTCATCTATCAGCTCAGGCTTCTGTCTTTCTAGACCGTCGACATGCCTCTCAGCTCTGTCAATCTGTGCTGCTCTTTCCGATACCAGATGCTGAATGTCACTCTTTTCCTTTTGAGCACAGGCTGCTTCCACCCGAGCTTTATCAGCCAGTTCAGTCACCTTTTTCACTTCATTTTCAGCAGTCCTGCACCTTTCTTTAGTTTCATTGAACCTCTTATACTGAGATTGGTACTTCTGCTCCAGGTGAATCTTTTCTTGCTGCAGCATCTGTGCCTCTTTCTCATGCGAATTAGCTGTAGCCCTGGCAGAATCTAACTTCTCATTCAACTCCTTGATTTCAAGTTTCAAGGTCGAAATTTCCAGATCATTATTCTTCAGTTTCGACTCAGCAGCCTACAATATGTTAGCACCAATTATAAGATCACCAACTGTAACATCATAAAAAATTGATTTTCGAAGAGCCCATAAATTACACAAACCTCACGTGTGTGGGGCATCCAAACTGTGCATCAGGTGGTCCAATCATGCAGATAACATGTACTGAATATTGGACCAGTCAAATTGACAGGAAGGCACATGTACAAAAATAAGGTCCAGTCTTAAGCAACATCCATGACACCGGTTGAACGTATTGATGTATTTTATTGAGCCCTTAGCCGCTACAATACATTATTTACATACCAATACAATGCTATGCACTGCTTCAGTGTTCGTGTTTGTTTTTTTAATTATTAATGCGAGGAAAAAAAAAAACTTTCGAAGGGTTAAAAAAAAATCCAGAAAGAACAATTTAAAAGATTCTGGAAATGGGATGATTAAAATCTAATTTAACATGTATATCAAGATTATTCACCTAGAAGAATTTAATGCAATTGTTCAGATTCATCCCATTTGGACCAACAAATCACAATAATTCCTGATACAAGAGGAAAAATTCCCTTATTTGAACACTGGATTTAGGAAGAATTGCCAACAGTCCACATCAACACACGTGAATGGCATGGCAGATGAATGGACTAGTCTCATTTTTCAGCTAGGTCTTCCACATGGTGAGGCCCAACTGATGCACGGATCTGATGCCCGAGACAGGTGAAGGTGCAGAGAGGTGTCTGTTGGCTTGGCAAAACTCAACAAACTTAGAACAGACAGTGATGATAGATCTTACCTTCAACTCCAAACTCAAACTCGTTAGACAATCCTCAAGATCTTTTATCTTGGCTTGCTTATCCTTAATTTCCTCGTCCTGTCATTCGTTATTGAAAGCAATTTTAAAACAACTATTTGATGACCAAAATATTACACGAAAGCGGATGATTAAAGAAAAACGAGAACCAACACTTCACCTTTCCATTCATATTGGCTGAGAACTCTTCCCGCAGAGCATCTTCCCTCTTCTCTCTGTGTTCATTAGTGTGTTCCCGGATTCTCTCTGCCCTCTCCAAAGCAATTTTAGCTTCTGTCACAGCACTGTCATATTTCTGCTTCCAATCCAAAGCCTCCACCTGAGCAAAGATGGCTTGTTCACGAGCAGCAGCTAGTGTTGCTTCAGCAACATTGCTTCTGGATCTAAGAGCTGTTATTTCAGCATTCGCCAACTCTTCTTCAGCCTTCCATCTCAAAGAACTCTGCTGGTACTCTCTTTTCCATTCTGAGGATTCCAATTTAATAGCATCAAGAGCTTTTACTAGGCTCGAGCACCTTTCCTCCAATGAGTTGCACTGGTTCTGAAGATTAGACACATGGATCCTATAGTCATCCATCATTTTATGCTTATCCTTGATGGCTTCCTCATTACGCCTCAAGTAGTCAGCTTTGTGCTTCTCACACGCCTCCAGTTGCTTTTCAAGCAATCCCAATTTGTCTTCCCTAGAGCAGTACTTCGACATAAGGGCACTTTTTTCTGATCTGTTTTGATCAAATTGCTTCTTGACAAGGTCGTGAATTGGTCCTTCCAAACTGAGAAAATTAATAGAATCAAATTAGAGGGTGCATAAAGAATTGATCGAGATGATAAGCATGGACAACAGGATGATGAAGCTAACCTCTGTCGTAAAAAGGTGGCCAGCTTTTGCCATTTTCCTGGACCATGAGATGATGTTTCGTACTTCAAGATCAAACCACTCAAAACCTGAAGAGTAGAGAATATTTATATGACAAAAATTATGTGATTTATGACTACTAAATAATATGCAGAACTAACAATGGTAAGAATGCAATTATCCAAGGAAAAATACTTCATTAAAATCTAACATGGAGAACAGATGTGATCAAGAATAGCTTACTTCGACAACATGACCAAATTTTGCCTCAGGAACATGACATGCTGCCTGCAACTTCCTTTCCATGCCTTGTATCGTGTTTGAACACATCAAATCAGCCTCCGTAAAAGCATTCCTTTTGTAGTCCTATACCAGAGGCCAATCCAAATCAATAGTACCACAATGAATGCAAAACATTATTATTCTCATGCATGATGCAAATGAAAGCATCACAATGTTAAAAAAGAAAAGCAAAGAAAATCCTAAATGGATAACTTTATTGGAGGTATAGTAGACTTATATATTCAGTCATACTGAACTTTCAGCAAGGTCTAAGTAGAATCATGAATAACTGTTCGAGCTAAAAGTTAGAAAGCTAACCAGATTACAATAAATCATAGTTCAGAAGCTAGAAAACTCCACTCGACTCGATGTTTAGCCAGGTCGGGTCAACTCAAAGGCTGGACCAAGTCTTCACTTGACCCAACTTGATATTTAAATAATTAAATATAGAGCACATACAATGGGTGTAAAAATTGAAATTGTTGTAAATATCTATATTATCAAATACCCAATATAAGATGTAGCAGTGCCTTGTAGTGCGCAGGTAGTAGGTACACATGTTGAAGGTGAGGTTGCTTGTTCGATTTTTTCTGGAGGCATACTCTGTTTCACAAAAGGTCAAACAGCTAACTGGGCCAATGATTCGATCACGTGACACCAAGTCGACCGAGTTTGAAAGCAACTCAACAAATCTTGTCATGTCCCGACTGAATCATGCCCGTCAGCAAGTTTCCAAGAGACTCAAAATATCCTCAAGTTGAGTTGACTCAGCCAAGTTTCAAGTTGACCCACCCACTGAGTTCCAAAAGACTGCATTCCAACTGCAGTGAAGATACCATAAACATCAAATCAAAAGCGTAAAGCAGTTGACATTCTTGCATTTCTCTATTTCTGCAAAACCTTATGTGCATTACATAGTTCATATAAAAGGAATCAACGATACATTCGTGCATATGATATATGATCCTTTGCAATTCCCAACAAATCTTTGAAGCCTCTTGATATCACAAAACAAAAGAACAATTCGAAAGAATGAACTAAGTTGTCACCTCAAATGCCTTTCTGAAAAAAAATTGGAGAAGCTTTTCATACTTCCGCCGTGCTGAACCAACCCCTACGGCACTAGCACTAAATGCAGCAAGTGATTTTTGAACAGCATCCTCATGGGTCTCTCTTAGAATAACCTAAACACGGTATATAAGTGTATCATGAATATTGTTAACAATTTTGTAAACAGTTACTGCAGAATGCAGACAGAAGTTATACTTACCTCATCAGGAGGCTTTGTGCGGTCAAAAGCAAACATATAAAGTTCAGTAGCTGATTGATACGCCCTCCGACATTCTGCTTCTTCAACACTCTGCGAAAGGGAAGTAGCCGAATTATTCCATCTGAGTTGAAAACAAAAAGCTTACACTTAGACAATTTGCTCACCACCACCATCATCATCATCTAAGCCTTATACCAACTAATTGGAGTTGGCTACAAGAATCCTTTTCCGGCATTTCACTCTATCAAGGGCCAAAACTTCAGCTAAACCGTAGGTTATTGAGTCTGTTCTTACTACCTCCACCCACGTCCTTTTGGGCCTTCCCCTTGCCCTTTTAGAGCCTTCAACTTGCACCAACTCACTCCTAACCAGCGCAACTCTTTATCTCGATTGCACATGACCAAACCATCTAAGTCTACTTTCCCTCATCTTATTCCCTATTGGTGCTACTCCTAAATTCCCTAGAATGCATTCATTTCAAATTCTATCCTTGTCTTGCTACTCATCCATCACGACATCCTCATTTCAGCTACGCTCATACTATGAACTTGTTCCTTAACTGTCATACATTTTGTTCCATAAAGCATGGCTGGTCTTATATCTTATAAAATTTTCCTTTCAGTTTGAGTGGTGCAACGCAATTGCATAAAACTCCAAAGGCACATCTCCATTTCGTCCACCCACTTGAATTATATGGGTAACATCCTTCTCAATCTCTCGACTCTCATGAATTATCAGCCCAAGATATCAAAAGTGTCCATTTTGGGAAACTTTTTTTATCAGCAGTCTTAACTAATTATTTGTTCATCATATTTTATTTTATTTTCATTTGTCAAGAAACAGATGCTGTACAGAGGTGTGGATTTGCAAATGCAAAACAAACTACAAAACCTGTAATGTACACAATAGCATCTATATTTACATCTATTAATGTCCAATTTCTGCAAAATACAAGGCTTCACTTCTAAATCTTAGCTTTTACAATTCCACCAGCTCCTCAATTATCAACCAAATTAGAAGATTTTCACTTTCATTTTCATAGGATCATAGAAAAATTATGAAGATTCCCGTGAATCCCATCTCAAAAAACACAAAAAAGGGGATAATGAAAAAGCTATCTGGAAACACGATCTGTAAGTTTTTCTACTTTAATAATACCTAGTGATAATGTTCAGCGTATGCGACCTGTATGGTAATGATCGTGGAAAAGCAGTGTCATGTTTCAATTCGTCCACTAGTGATGAGAGTATTGATTCGATGAAATATTAGCCTGGTTAGATGTTTCAAAAGTTTAACTCAAAACATTGCAGATGTAATGGATCGTCAGGTGAATGAATATAGAATGACAATCATTCGATTCTTTTTATTATTATTATTATCGGTACCTTTTTAGGGGTTTCTACATCTGAATCTTTGATCTAATATCACTCTAAACCAAGGTATTCAATAATGGTAACAATGCGGCCGTTAAGATATGGGTTGGAACTGCTGTTATGGCCCATTAACGGCAAAAAATCGAACTGTCACAGGCTTGTTTCAGCCCATTACAGGCCATTTTTCCATAACGGACATTACAGCCCCATATCACATAATGGGTCCCACTATTACTGTTACATAAAGGCCGTTACAGCTCTTACATAACCACTTTTGATTACCATGCCCTAAACATTTTAAAGCCTTACACCCCACAGTTCAGTCAAGAACAACCTCTGCTCTACATTCTTTCATTTCTATTGTTTTATTCATCAGTTAGTTTTTCATTCCTTGAAACATTGGATAAAATTCATTCCCAAAACTTACAATATAATTAGTAAAGCATGATAAAATTTATCCTACAATGGCTGTGTCCCAGGTCTTGAGCTCAGATAGTATGGCAGTAATACATTCAACCACAAATAGGCAGTGTTTTAAATAGCTATGCTATGTAGCGTGCAGCTTACGCTACGTAACGCAATAGCTCATGAAAATAGCTTAAATCATGTGTAGTCTATGCTACATGATAATTTGCATACACTACATGTTACATAGATTACGCTACACGCTACGTGGCTCACATTACAAGTTATTTTTCACTACAACACTAAATTTTATTTTTATTTTTATTTTTGAAGGGAAACTATAACAATGTTTTCAATGATTCGTTACAGTTTTCTATTTTCAATAAAAATTAGTTAATCTATTCAATAATTCAGTGATCGGTTCCATCCCTAGATAGATTGGATAGATTTCTAGTCTCAGGCGATTGGGTTGACGCCTTCCCCAATCTATCGCAATCTGCGCTCCCTCGGCCTACATCAGATCATTCTCTGATTATTCTATCTATGGAGGAAAATTGGGGCCCGAGGCCTTTCAAATTCGATATATCGTGGTTGAAGATTGAAGGTTTCGATCAGCTTATTACAGACTGGTGGAATGGTTTTAAGGTTGACGGCTTCGCGGGGTTCAGATTAAGTAAGAAGTTAAGCTTGCTTAAGGAGAAGATAAAAGTATGGAAGATGACGATTCTTCGGAATAGGCAGGAAGAATTTGAGGCTATCCTGGCTGAAATTCAGTCTATAGACACAGCAGGTGAAGTTTCTCTAATCGATAGTGATACCTGGTCCAGAATAGCTCAGTTAGTCCAAGATTATTCAGCCAGGGTGATTGAAGATGAAATCTCCTAGAGGCAAAAGGCTAGAAGCAAATGGATAAAGGAAGATGATAACAACACTAAATACTTTCATAGTATTGCTAGTGCTAGGGTGAGAATTAACAAGATCAGCAGTCTGTCGATAAATGGGATGCGAATCGAAGACAAATGCCAAATTTCTGAAGAAGCTATCTCTTTCTTCTCCAACCTCCTTAAGGCAGACGACTGGCGAAGACTGAATCTAGACCTTCTTTCCTTTGATAGTATTTCTGATCTAGATGTTGCTGCCCTTGAATCTGCTTTCTCGATCGAAGAGGTAAAAAATGCAGTTCAGTCGCTGGGAGGTGACAAAGCTTTGGGCCGTGATGGGTTTCCAATCCTGTTCTTCCAGCATTTTTGGGAAATGATTCAGGGAGATATCATGGATTTTGTCAATGAATTTTATGATAGGGGCCATCTGTCCAAGGCGCTTGGGGCAACCTTTATAGTTCTTATCCCTAAAATCCATGGTGTTGTTACTCTTCAAGACTTTAGACCGATCAGCCTCCTTGGTAGTCCCTACAAAATCCTGGCCAAAGTCCTTGCCTCTCGGCTCCAAGGAGCGATGGATAAGATCATTTCTCATCACCAAAGTGCGTTCATTCCAGGAAGACAAATTATTGACAGTGCCCTTATCGCTTCTAAATGTCTAGACTCAAGTCACAAATCTGGCTCAAAAGGCATCTTATGTAAGCTTGATCTTGAGAAGGCTTATGATCATGTAGATTGGAACTTTCTCCTTTACATGCTTAAGAGGATGGGGTTTGGTTTCAAATGGTTAGCTTGGATTAAGGCGAGCGTCGGGTAAGCGTTCTTTTCGATCCTTATTAATGGCTCTCCCAAAGGATTCTTCAATAGCTCTAGAGGATTGCGGCAGGGAGATCCGCTATCCCCCTTCTTATTTCTCATCGTCATGGAGGCCCTTTCTTGCATGTTGAGAAAAGGGCAGTCTGAAGGCATTATAGGAGGTTTTAAGATTAAAGGCATGGAATCTCCCATATCCCACATCCAGTATGCAGATGACACTCTCCTCTTCTGTGAAGCCGATTTTGTCAAAGTCAGCAATCTGTGCACCTCCATCCGTAGCTTCAAAGCGGTGTTGGGCCTTAAAGTTAATGTGCGTAAATCAATGATGTTTGGTGTTAATATCAACGCTGCAGAGTCCAGTCAGTTTGCTGATTTTTTTGGTTGTGCGTCGGGATCCCTCCCTACCTCTTTTGTCGGGCTCCCTCTCTGTATTGGCAAACCCTCAATGGCTCTATGGGATAAAGTTATTGATAGGTTTGAATCTTATCTAGCTAGGTGGAAATGCAGATACCTTTCTTTAGGAGGGCGGCTCACCCTCATCAAAGCAGCGCTTTCTAATCTCCCCTTATTTCATGTCCCTATTCAAATGTCCGGCGAAGATTATCTCCATTCTCGAAAGACTAAGACGCGATTTCCATTGGCATGGGCGGGAGGAGTGGAAGAAATTCCATCTGGTGGACTGGAAAGAGGTCTGTCATCAATTTCAAGAAGGGGATGCAAGTGTAAGAGACCTTAAAACTATGAATCGGGCGCTCCTCGGCAAGTGGTGGTGGAGACTTGGATCTGAAAATGGGGCTCTTTGGAATATTCTGATCAAATGTAAATATGGGCGATCGACTGAGGGTTGGTGGACTAAAAGCTCTTCCTCCTATAGTGCTTCTGTTCTATGGCGAGTCGTGCTATCCTCTCAGAAGGAAGTCCAGAGTCATATCGGGTACTCTATTGGCAAAGGTGACAGAATTCGGTTTTGGGAGGATATATGGGTGGGCTCTACTGCTTTAAAAGATTATTTCCCCACCATCTATCTTTTGGCTCCGAATCCCCTCTTAACTGTGGTTGACTGCTATTCCATTCATGGCAATCAAGTAGTTTGGTTCTCGCCCTGTAGAAGGAACTTATACGACTGGGAAATCGAAGAATATGTGGCCTTACTCAAGCGGATTGGCAAGTGTAAACCAGAAGTTCAGCATCAAGACAGGATCGTCTGGAGACCCGACAAAAAAGGCCTGTTCTCAGTTAAATCTCTTTATCGCTGCCTCGGTAGGAAGACAGTTAATTCTGAGGGTGTGATGATAGCGAAAGTCTGGAAATACAAGGTGCCTCCCAAGATCATTGTTTTCGGCTGGTTGGTTGGCAAGAGGAAAGTTCTTACAGTTGATAATCTGAGGAAAAGGGGTATGATCATCACCAATATCTGTGTCTGCTGCATGGCAAATGAAGAATCGACGGACCATCTCTTCATCCACTGTCCATTTTTCCAGCACGTTTGGTCTGCCATTCTCTCTTCCTTTGCCATCTCGTGGACCTTTCCTATTTCCGCAGACCACGTTCTTTCAGCTTGGCATGGTGTCTCCCTGGGCAAAGCAAGATCTTCGGTTTGGAGAATGGCCCTATTGGCTGCCTGGTGGGCAATCTGGGAAGAGAGAAACAGTCGATGCTTCAGAGGCGTTTCCAATCCGGTGGTCTGTGTAGTTAAGAGAGTTCATCATTTGATCATTGAATGGGCCTGCAACATTGTCAATCTGTTGAGGGTCGAATATTGCATATTAGACCCCGATTAATACCTGATTTTATGTACATGATAATTCTTAATGTCATAGGTTAATGGTGTTTTGCTGCAGGATGCAATTACGAGCGTGGATTGAAAAAGGGAGTTTAAAGCATGGATTTAACGCTCTGATGACACCAAAGGCAATGGACGGACTCCAGGGACTGAGATTGACAGAGTTGTACGCCAGAGATCGAAGAAAACCAAGAAACTGAAGGTTAAGTGGCCCGAAATTGGTCCATAATGCAGGATCACGTGGTTTCCGCCATCAGATTGACTCGAAACTTCATACATGTGATGGGGGCCGTAAATTAACCGTACATATTAAATTTCAGCCATTGAAGATCTCGGGAAGTGGTCCAACGGACAGATCAGCCCATTAATTTCCAATTTGGGGTCCACCTGATAGCTGGAACTGCCTCAAATTTGGAGTCAACCCCTTAAATGGGGAGACTAACTGATTGGATGGATCAGATTTCTCGACTGCATCACAGAAGACCCCACTCGAATAGCATGTGCATAAAGCACATGTACGCTTGCGTTGCACCAGACCACGCATTGTAGTCAAAGTCGGTTTGACCGACATCTTCCGCAAGAAAATGGAAATTTCCATTTCCGGTTACAGCGTTCGCAGGCGACCGCTGGTTTGCAGCTGTGGGCCCCATCCATTGTCCATATGGACAATCTAAACCGTCTATTAGAATGCCACGACCCACGTTACCATCACCTAGGTGGCAGATTCCCAAAAGGAAGTGACAAACAATTTCCAATCGTCCAAACAGAGGTCGGACGGTCGTTTGATCCAGCAGTTGGGCCGCTTCAAAAGACAAACAAAAGTGGGCACTCTGAACCGGTTTTTCGGGAGGAAAGCAGTGGACGGCGTGGATTTCCCATTTGAATTCAATCACGGGTCCACCGACGATCCACTTCAAAAGACGGAAGACGCTACAGCGTCTTCGCTGATCACCGCTGGGTCCTCTCAGTGGGGCCCACTACTTGTCCATTTCAACAATCTGGACCGTCCATTCGTTCCGTAGGGCAGCCATAACCCACGCCTAGGTGTCCGTTTCCTTCCATGCAAGCAAACGTGCGATGATCTCAGCCGAATGGAAGATTAACGGTGGAAGCAAAGATTCAATGGGCCGCATCAAAGGATGACCAAAAATACTCTTTCCCAACCAAAATTTCGATTAGAATTCAGTGGACAGTGTGGATTTCTCAAAAATAAAGCGAAGTGGGCCCCACCATCAGAACAGCGTAAGTTTTGTTACGCAGGGCCTGTTTCAAACGTCCGGAACCGACGATTTTCAGTCGTTGCACGATCATGGCCGTAGATCGGATGGGAGATCTGATCCGTTCATCGAGTAGGCCGTCGAAAATCGTCCCAAGGGACGTTATTTCTTTGGAAATAAAGAAAGGAAAGTGATGTAAATCTGATCCGATCTTTGCTGCGTAAAACAAGGGGTGCGGCTCGTTTCTGCGTAAACAAGGCTTCCGTACCGTCTCTTATGCGTAAGTTTCCAGCCGACTCTCTCGGAGTCTGTCCACCGACATTCCTACGGTTTCCCACTGCTATAAAAAAAGAGAGAAAAGAGGATAGAAGGGGATCTCGACTCAATCTTCCAACGTGAGAGCAAGAAAGAGTAGAGTTTGTAGGTTTTCTTTAATTTTATTTTTATTTTCTGTTTTATTTTTCTTTTCTTTTAAGGTGCAGCCTTGTCATGTTGATGGGCTAAACCTCTTAGCTAGGGCTAAGAGGTGAAGCTTATGGCGGTATGGGAATGATCTCTACGGCGATGATTCGTGTTTGAACTGATTTTGATGCTAGTTGATTATATGGGATGCTTTCAGTTTTTAATGATATGTTGTGACTTAAATTACAATTTATCTGCGATGGCTTTAAGTATATCCATTCCCTTATCGTGATTGTGAAATCAGGAAACCCTGTTGTTCACCATTGCCCCTTGGACATGGTTGGATGATGGAATTCTTCCTAACTTTCATACATCTTCTGATTGATTGTGGATTGATTTGAGTTCTGTTGTTTACCTTGTCTCATGGGCATGGATTTGTGATGGAATCGATTCTAATTCTCATATCTCTCATCTCTTTGAAAACTAGACCAATGGAAGTTCAGATCGAGCTTTAGTGACATATCTTCCAACTGGATGAAGATGGGACTCGAAGTCCAGTTGAGTTCGTGAATCAAGCCTAGATCTCCCTGATCTCTACAAGTGGATCCTTGGCACCCTAGTTCCCTACCTTTGAATTTTACATATTTTAGTTTACTATTTCACCATTATTCACTCATATTCACCTGATTTAGATTTCATCTTATTCTAGTTCTATTTCTAGTTATTTTCAGATAACGTACAGGTTTCAGTCCCTGTGGATTCGACCTCGGTCTTACCGAGTTTATTACTACATCACAACCCTATACTTGGGGAGTGAACAAGTTTTTGGCGCCGTTGCCGGGGATTGACGGTTACGCTTTCTGAGATTAACTAGTTTTAGGATTAGTTTAAGTTTAGGATTTTTATTTTTTAGTTAGAATTTTTGTTTTTTTTTATTTTTTTTTATTTTTAGAAACTAACCAATCTTCTCATTTTGTAGGATTCTGAGATAAGCTTCCAAATTGGTAATTTCTTTCTGATTTCTCTACTTTTTCTACTTTTAGAATTAGGATTTTATTTTTAGAAATTTTCTAGTTCTAGGCTTTTATTTATTTTAGAATTTTTTCCTTTTTAGAAACTAACATTACTTTCCATTTTAGGATTAGGATTTCTAATTTAGAACCTTCTAACTTTAGGCTTAGAACTTTCCTAATTATTTTTAGAATTTATTTTATTTTATTTTTAGGAACTAATTTATTTTTAGAACTTTCTCTTTTATTTTTAGAAACTAGGTTATTGATTTCCCTTTTTAGAGACTCTTTCTAATTTTAGAAACTAACTCATCTTTCCTTTATTTTATTTTTAGAAACTTTCCCTTTTAGGAATTAGTTTATTTTTAGAAATTTTTAGGTTTAAATTTTCTATTTTAGAAACTTTCAAATTTTAGGAAACTTTCCTTTTTAGAAACTAATTTTCTATTTTGTAGGAATTTTTTTAACTTTAGACTTTCTATTTTAAAAAAAGCTAATCTCTTTTGTTTTCTTTTGCAGGATCTTAACATAGGAACTTCTCAATTGGTACCTTCCTTCTAACTTCTCCTCCTCTTACTTTCCATACTGCTGTAGGATCTTTTCTTTTATTTTTCTTAAGATTAGATTCAGATTAAGGGTCTCACCATGTACATGCACGAATGGGAACGTCAATATGCTGAGATAGCTTTTGAGCATGCGAAACAGTGTGAAGGGATGTATGATGATTACGATCAACATCAACCTATGTCTCAGAATTTTCCTGAACCAATCATTGAGAATCGACCTGAGCATAACACTACATCGGTTAGGAAGTCCTTACGCGATCATATACGGGAGAACAATTCTACCCCACGGACAGTACGTGAGTGTTGGGGTTATCATAACTATGGAAGTGAGAATCATTATCACCCATCTGAGAAAAAGAAAACAATGCGTGATTATATTATGAGTGATAATAAGTATTACCAACCATCAGATTCTCCCACCTATGATCCGTATGACTATAACCAATGGAAACATCAATGTCGGGAAGCTGAACCAGCTATATATCATAGTGATAATTCTCTTGGGTCCTATACTTTTGAAACCCAATCAGAAACAATCCAAGAGGACTCACTTCAGAAGCTCATGAAAGCACAAGAGCAGTTCAATCAACTTTTCATACAATCATGCGAATTGCTCAAATCCTCAATTCCAATAATTCAGTCACATCTTATGGAGAAGGAAGAGGCTAGGTTACCCCAGCTTCATCCCAATCTAGAAGCACATTGCGAAGAAAATGATCATAACTCGCTTGTGGCAGAAACTGAAATTCGAATGAGGAATTGGATTCCATTAGTGAGCAGATGGTTCAATTTCCCGATGAGTCGATCTCGATGACTGTCCAAAGGAATGATCAAGAGACGTGGGTGTCTTTCAAATATAATGATAGTGATACATTTCACTCACATGACACACATGATTACACTGATGAGGTAGAGGTTAGTTTATTCGAACCTCAACCCAATCTAAGAATAGAATGTGAGGGATGTGATCCCATCCCAAGTGCACACTGCACGGAACTGGACGATGATGAGTATTGGATTCAATCTCAAGTGGGTCAATCCAATGATCACGAGGTTCAGGAAGTTGTCAACCATAATGATCTACTCCACCTGCCTGACATGACTGATTTGAATGTGGAGAATGAACCAATTTCAACTAACCCTTCCAACCTTTGTGATGCATATTTGGACCACTGTCCTGAATTGAATGATGATATGATTTGGGCGATGGATGACTTGCTTGATATAACTCTGGAATTTGAAACTACCCAGTTGAGGCCACAATCTGAGCTACACACTTTAGACGATTCAATGCCCCCACTGAGTAGCTTCAATGACCAGAGTCTCCACATCAATTCTTCGCCTATTGATTGTCTATCTGTCTTTGAAGGGCAAGAGCAAGCGAGCATGCGTCCATCCACTTCAAAAGACGATGAAATCCTTGGACAAATCATCACAGACTTTAATGCAGGAGACGAGTCACTCTCAGCTGAATTTTCCAATTCTTTGGACGATTGCGTGGCACACTTTTCAGAATCGAATGATCCTATGATTAAAGAAATAGTGGATGCCTTGCAAGAGACTATCTCGGTAGTTGTTACTAACCGAGAGCACCCTCATTCTGAAGCCCCTCTTTCCCCAGACCCTGAATGTTTACCATTACAGGAAGAGGAGCTGAAAATTGAACCGAAGTTTGGAACTTCGGAATGTGTTGAGACTACATTACTTCCTGAGAATTCTTTTGAATTGTATCTAGCTGTAGTCTCTGATTCACCATGGGATACTAATTCTGAAACTTTTTCTGACATAGGTGAATCATATATACTGTGGATACCTCAAGCGAATCAACGACAAATCTTCGCTAAGGTACACAAGTTTCTCTGGACATTAATGCTCCAGGGCATTCAAGCTTATTGCAAGATGGGCTTTTGGATGATCCTGTTGAGGAATTTACTGAGAAACTTATCAAGATATTGGCCGGAGGAGGAACCTTGCAGCATGATTGAGTAGTCTTTCTCTACTTTCATAGGACTAGGGTAGTTTGCTTATATCGTTCTAGGTTAGATGGTTTTATGCCACTAGGTTAGTTTACTTTCTGAGTTGTTTTAGGATAGTTTGTTTTCGTGTTTTCTCTCTTACGCTGACTTGCTCTCTCGCTGATATCTTTGGAAAAGCCTCTTGAGTCCTTCGTCTAGGTACTATCTTTCCATCACTTCTCTTTCAATTTCATTGTCTCATGTGCATTGCATGCTCATATCTGTTACATTGAGGGCAATGTAGATTTTAGGTTGGGGGTGGGGGATTAGGTTTCCTAATCAGTGTTTTCTTGGTCTTGAGCAGAAATTGTGAAAATTTTTAAATTTTTCTGGAATTTAGCACGAATTCGAAGCGATTTGGACAGTCATCTTGGATTTAGACTTACAAGATACATGATGTTGGTAATTTATGACTCTTGGATTCAGTTATCTGTTAAACTTCACAGTTAAGTTCGAACTATTAATCCATGGTTAGAGGTTTCAAAATATTGATTGAGTCATGATTGCACATAACACATCTCGCTTGCGCATTAAAGGTTCAGTTCGATATTAAAGGATTAACTTGGTGATCATTAAGCATGGAAGGAACCAACCTGGGGAATTTGGCCATCATGTTCAATAAGAAGAATGAAACAAAAAGAAAATACCTAGTTACAAAAAAAGATACCTTTGGAAAGGGTTGGGTGAATAATCTTTACCATAGGTTTGCTCCCTATAGGTGTGGATTTAATTTCCCATGGATAGTATGTGAAAAGGTTTAGGTATGTGGTCTGCACCATAGGTTTGCTCCCTATAGGTAAAGACTCGATTCCCCTTCGTGGCACACGTTAAATAGAAAACTCAAAAGCCGGAAGAATGAAAAAAAAAAAGAACTGAGAGGTAAGTTCTGGTTTAAGTTGTCCTGAATGCACTTTTGATTGTCAAATGTTACCTTGGATAGTGACGACTTGATCTGTTAATGATGGTGAGCAGAGTTTACACTATACACTCATGGAACTCGATGTTTAGAATCATTCTAAGTGATGGATTAACATGTCGAACTTGATTGTGAAGTTTATCGTGCGCTTGAGTCTGAGAGAAAGTAATGCTCAACACTCATGATTCTTAGACTTCTAGCATCTGGATTGTTTCCCAAAATCATTCAAGTTCTTGGAAATTATCATATAAATCTCAATCTATTTTTCGCATACTTTGCTCGGGACTAGCAAAATGCTGGTTGGGGGTTGTGTTGAGGGTCGAATATTGCATATTAGACCCCGATTAATACCTGATTTTATGTACATGATAATTCTTAATGTCATAGGTTAATGGTGTTTTGCTGCAGGATGCAATTACGAGCGTGGATTGAAAAAGGGAGTTTAAAGCATGGATTTAACGCTCTGATGACACCAAAGGCAATGGACGGACTCCAGGGACTGAGATCGACAGAGTTGTACGCCAGAGATCGAAGAAAACCAAGAAACTGAAGGTTAAGTGGCCCGAAATTGGTCCATAATGCAGGATCACGTGGTTTCCGCCATCAGATTGACTCGAAACTTCATACATGTGATGGGGGCCGTAAATTAACCGTACATATTAAATTTCAGCCATTGAAGATCTCGGGAAGTGGTCCAACGGACAGATCAGCCCATTAATTTCCAATTTGGGGTCCACCTGATAGCTGGAACTGCCTCAAATTTGGAGTCAACCCCTTAAATGGGGAGACTAACTGATTGGATGGATCAGATTTCTCGACTGCATCACAGAAGACCCCACTCGAATAGCATGTGCATAAAGCACATGTACGCTTGCGTTGCACCAGACCACGCATTGTAGTCAAAGTCGGTTTGACCGACATCTTCCGCAAGAAAATGGAAATTTCCATTTCCGGTTACAGCGTTCGCAGGCGACCGCTGGTTTGCAGCTGTGGGCCCCATCCATTGTCCATATGGACAATCTAAACCGTCTATTAGAATGCCACGACCCACGTTACCATCACCTAGGTGGCAGATTCCCAAAAGGAAGTGACGAACAATTTCCAATCGTCCAAACAGAGGTCGGACGGTCGTTTGATCCAGCAGTTGGGCCGCTTCAAAAGACAAACAAAAGTGGGCACTCTGAACCGGTTTTTCGGGAGGAAAGCAGTGGACGGCGTGGATTTCCCATTTGAATTCAATCACGGGTCCACCGACGATCCACTTCAAAAGACGGAAGACGCTACAGCGTCTTCGCTGATCACCGCTGGGTCCTCTCAGTGGGGCCCACTACTTGTCCATTTCAACAATCTGGACCGTCCATTCGTTCCGTAGGGCAGCCATAACCCACGCCTAGGTGTCCGTTTCCTTCCATGCAAGCAAACGTGCGATGATCTCAGCCGAATGGAAGATTAACGTGTGGAAGCAAAGATTCAATGGGCCGCATCAAAGGATGACCAAAAATACTCTTTCCCAACCAAAATTTCGATTAGAATTCAGTGGACAGTGTGGATTTCTCAAAAATAAAGCGAAGTGGGCCCCACCATCAGAACAGCGTAAGTTTTGTTACGCAGGGCCTGTTTCAAACGTCCGGAACCGACGATTTTCAGTCGTTGCACGATCATGGCCGTAGATCGGATGGGAGATCTGATCCGTTCATCGAGTAGGCCGTCGAAAATCGTCCCAAGGGACGTTATTTCTTTGGAAATAAAGAAAGGAAAGTGATGTAAATCTGATCCGATCTTTGCTGCGTAAAACAAGGGGTGCGGCTCGTTTCTGCGTAAACAAGGCTTCCGTACCGTCTCTTATGCGTAAGTTTCCAGCCGACTCTCTCGGAGTCTGTCCACCGACATTCCTACGGTTTCCCACTGCTATAAAAAAAGAGAGAAAAGAGGATAGAAGGGGATCTCGACTCAATCTTCCAACGTGAGAGCAAGAAAGAGTAGAGTTTGTAGGTTTTCTTTAATTTTATTTTTATTTTCTGTTTTATTTTTCTTTTCTTTTAAGGTGCAGCCTTGTCATGTTGATGGGCTAAACCTCTTAGCTAGGGCTAAGAGGTGAAGCTTATGGCGGTATGGGAATGATCTCTACGGCGATGATTCGTGTTTGAACTGATTTTGATGCTAGTTGATTATATGGGATGCTTTCAGTTTTTAATGATATGTTGTGACTTAAATTACAATTTATCTGCGATGGCTTTAAGTATATCCATTCCCTTATCGTGATTGTGAAATCAGGAAACCCTGTTGTTCACCATTGCCCCTTGGACATGGTTGGATGATGGAATTCTTCCTAACTTTCATACATCTTCTGATTGATTGTGGATTGATTTGAGTTCTGTTGTTTACCTTGTCTCATGGGCATGGATTTGTGATGGAATCGATTCTAATTCTCATATCTCTCATCTCTTTGAAAACTAGACCAATGGAAGTTCAGATCGAGCTTTAGTGACATATCTTCCAACTGGATGAAGATGGGACTCGAAGTCCAGTTGAGTTCGTGAATCAAGCCTAGGTCTCCCTGATCTCTACAAGTGGATCCTTGGCACCCTAGTTCCCTACCTTTGAATTTTACATATTTTAGTTTACTATTTCACCATTATTCACTCATATTCACCTGATTTAGATTTCATCTTATTCTAGTTCTATTTCTAGTTATTTTCAGATAACGTACAGGTTTCAGTCCCTGTGGATTCGACCTCGGTCTTACCGAGTTTATTACTACATCACAACCCTATACTTGGGGAGTGAACACAATCTCAGTGGCCTTCCTTTCTCCTGTGATCACTCTTTTGGGTTGTAATTTTTCTGTGTTTTATGGGCTGTTTCTTGTCTGTTTCTTGAGGGCGATCAGTCTGCTATCTCAGCAGGCTGCCATTCCTCTTCTTTGTTTTCTTCCTTTCTTTAAATGAAATTTTGTTGCTTCTCCAAAAAAAAAAAAAAAAAGTATAAGTAACAGTATTAAATCAATTTCATTGCTCTTCGTTGCCTTTATACTTGATCATTACCCTTTCCTATTATTTTAGGTTGTGTTTGGTTGCAGCAAAGTCATGAAATCTTGTTAAATTTCATTATTAATCAGTCTAATTTGGTGCAGAATAGCATGAAATTGGTGCAACCAAAAGCAACCTTCATTAAAAATTTAGAAGTAGTGTGCTGCTTATGCTGCACACTATGTAGTTTACGCCTCGTGCTTGAGAAGGGTGAACGCTATGCTACATGTTATTCGCTATTTAAAACATTGCAAATAGGTAAATATATTTATATATCATGTAGTATTTATTTGGAAAATTTAATTGAGTGATCTTGTTATTGTTCAAAACAGGGGTGGCAGTGGCCAGGCTACGGCCAGGTGGTGGTTGGCCTGAGCCTGGAGCTAGTTCAATGAGCCCTGGTCCTACTTAAGCTTAAAAGGCCCTGGCCCTGGCCCTAATCGAGCTTAAAGGACCCTGGCCTTGTCCCTAGCTGTATAGGGCCTAGCCAGGGCCAACCTTGAAAGAGAGTCCATTAGCCCCACTAGTGGCAAAGAAGCAAGCCACTAAATGCTAATGGGGAGTTATGTGACACTCAGCAGAGTGTGATGGTTACACAGATGCACTTTGAAATTATGCAAGTGTTATGTATTAACTCATTCAAAACCTGCCAAATCAAGGGGCCCACTGTAGATAGGTTGTAATTCCAAAATCAGATTGGTTGACTGATCCTATCCTCTGATTCATGGACACGTTGTGAATTAGGACTGTCATCCATTTCAATTGTCTACTAAATGTGCACCAATCAGATAAATGATCAATTCCGTGTAGATTTTGAGATATCATTCATCTAAACTGGAGCTCATTATTTGGATCAGTCAATTTAATCTACCTATATGCCCTGCTTCTAATTTCTTATTGCCTGATTATTTTTCTCATTACTAATTGCATAACTTTGTTACATGAAAGAAGGTAGGAGGCCACAAGCATGTATGACACAGTTCATGTATAGTTGTACACCTTGACACATGCATCGGGTTGGGTACATTATTTCAACACCTTGGAACAAATTTCAGGCCTATCAGCTAATCATATTTACAGATATTTACAAATTTTTTTTTAAAAAAAAATGGAGGGCTAAGAAAACTTTTGGTAAAAAATTTTAAGCTGTTCTGATTTTTATAACATTGTGGCCCACCCGACAAAAGAAACAGTCTAATTTCTTGAGTAGGGGATCTAAATGGTGGACCCACGTTATCAACAGCTCAAATCTCATGTTGGAAGCAATGCTGGCACATAGTTTTCAAGGTAAACAGATTTTATAGACGTGTTGGCTTCTTTTTTTTTCTTTTTTTTGTTAGCTTGTTAGTACACCCACTGTCAGTTCACACTTCACTGTTAGCCACCCCCTCTAGGGAATCAATGCCAAGACCTCAGTGTTGAAACGAGGTATCTTTCACTCAGTCTACCACTTGAGCTATGGATCTGGGTGTACGTGTGGGCTTAAATACTCCTCTAGTCCTATTTGTATTGGAATTGGAGTCCACTTTGGGAACATTGTATGATTAAGGGATCTCTGCCTAATGGGATATGAAATGCTTGAGGGAGCCCGCCCAGTGGCATATGAAATGTTGTGCCCATTTTCATGTAGATACATGCCAATGTGGAACATTAGTGAAATCTGAGATTTCTGTTAGATGGGTTACAATGTCTAAGTCATCTATCATATAAATCACAACATTCACAGATCAAGTGGCCCACAAAACACAACACAACCAGGAAGCTAGAAAAAGATTGTTTCATCCGTGGCTCACCTGATGAGTGAAATGGCCTGATCTTTTCAGCAAAAGATAAACTAACCATTCCGAACAAGCTGGAAGGTTCAGATCTATCGCTTATGTTCCATATTGGAATGTTTGTCAGTATGCATGGGTAAGGCTCCGTTCCACACATGTCTAGATTATAGGCTACCTGTACAGTAGTTATAATTAGCAATAAACTCAACAGGCCAGGTTTTCCAAGACAGGGCTGAGCTAATCATCATTGGCCCAGGCCTGGACCTCAGGCCAAGTTTAGGGGCCCAGGCCTATATGATTTTGACCCTCACCCAGAATATTGACATACTTGAGCCCAAGATAATGCACCATTAATGCAAAATAATAACAGCACTGGAGAAAGAAATACATGGGAAAATGAAAAACAACAACTATGAGCTATAGATACATCTCTAACCTGCCATGATGAAGATAATGTAGGCACTGCACCGTTATTAATGGCATTCAGAAAAGATTGTGTGATTCCAGCAAGAACTGCGCCTGTCATTACTGTAGCCCCTACTTGCTTAGGCCTGGTTCTCTCGAAAACATACTTGGTCAGTGCATTTAGGCCAGATCTAAACTCCGGCCGTAATTTGTCCAACTGCATAAGGAAAATTGAGATGCTTACATACTAATTAGAACTACATCCACAAAATGAGGGGAAAACAGTTGAATAACAGTATAGAACTATACATAGAATTTTGTCTGAACTCACAGAGAATTGATCCAGTCGTTGGAGATCATTTTCCTTGTTTAAAGGCCGCACAAGGGTGAAGCATTCTCGATCAGGGAATAGAGCTCGGATAGACTCCCGAATCTGTCAGTCATTAATGTTCTAGAAAAATTAGCACCTCAACTAGGAAATATACATCAAAGAACAGGAAATGTACATCAGCAAACAGCATTGAAAGAAAAAAAAAAAAAAGGCTGCCACCCCATCCAAAAGCATATTCTCCACAAGATATTGCTAACTCAAGAGCTTCGGGCCTGTTTACATGCAGGTGTTGCCAATTGAATTGGATATTATCAGCCCTATTCTGGAAGATTGGGATTTTCCTAACTTCCAAACAGGCCCTTAATAAGGCAAACAGATGTGGTATATACATGCTGAGGAAACAGTGGAACCTAACCTTCCTTCAAATTGATAGTGGAGTAGATGCAACCGCAGAGGAGAAAAACATGAGAACCATAGCAGTATCTTTTTTTCTTTTTTTTTTTTATTTGAAGGGCCAAACCATAATAGGATATCTTAACCAATGATAGTAAATAGATGGGTAAATTCCAAATTGTATTATAAAGAACAAAATGTCGATCAAAACACAGACACAGACACAGACACAGACACACACACAGACACACAGACACACACAGACATACACAGACACACACACAGACACAGACACAGACACAGACACAGACACGCACGCACGCACGCGCGCACACACACACACACACACACACACACACACACACACACCACACACACACACACAAAATCCACATTGTACCTCATTATCTTTTCCTCCTCCTTGCATTGGACACACACACACACAATCCACATTGTACCTCATTTTTTGCTGATGTATCTTTTCCTCCTCCTTGCATTGGACTCAAAGCTAGCTCTAGGTAATCACGAGGAGTTACTTTCCTATTGTCTTCCGCTAGATCTAAATAGAAGTCCTACAAGTGACAAAGTAAAATCTTATCAATCACCAAACTGAAAGATCCATGCTTTTGCCCATACGACAATAAATATGGTAAACAGAGATAGTTCTGAATATTAAATACAAATTATTGATAATTTCATGGAAATAAAGATAAAGAGTATCAAAATATAATCACCCTCAAAAGCCAAACAAAGACTGGAGAGAACTGTGCAAGCTCAGATGTTGTGGCCCTTTCCCCAGATGATCTAAGACGGATATGTTTAGTCATTTCAGTGACAAGAGAAAGGCGATCAAGTGCAGCTTCATCTATACCACCCATCTGATAAAGGAAAGGAAGACAAAAAGGCAGGTAAAGCTGCATATCCAGTAAACCATGGCAACTAAGAGTTTGGTAGAAGATGGTTTTTAAAGAAAATAATAAGTATAAAACCAAGAGTTGAAAATTCATGATTCAAAAATATGTTCCAGATGCAATGCTCTCCAAGATGAACAAGAAAGCTGTGGAGATGAAATATTTCAACCTGGTTATAGATAAACATGCTTGATAACACAACAGCCAAGGAGAATATCTTGGTGCTGTATGTTCCCTGTCAAGAGAAACAGAATTCGGTAAAACAATTCGGTAACAGAAGAACTGGTGCAATAAGGAAATTTACTCATTAGTGTACAGAGTTGAACAAAGATACAGCCTCAAAGATTATGGGTGAAAATGGAATCATACAACAAAGAAATCAATGACCGAATACAGTTTCAATTAAGAGTCACCTTGATATCATTGCATAGTATGCTGATGGCTGATGCCTCTATAGGCTGGGTAGCAGAAATATTTAGGAGGACCTTGGGGGTCATCTGGATGCATGTATGGGGGTATCCACATAGAAGTCCATCTCTGACGCAGGAAAGGACGTGAGGTCGAGCACCGTCTTCCTCAAGAGGATAACTATTCCGAATCCATGGAACCTCTGGACTCCTCACAGAGACTTCTCGAATCCACGAGGAAAGAAAGCAGAAAATAGAAATAAATTCTAATATATTCGAAATTGATTAATGAATCAATCAAAACGAGTTCACAACCCTTTAAATAGGGGTACCAAGCAATGGGAGAGAAATCAGAATCAAACTACGACTAAAACTCCTAAAATTCGCAACTTACTATGAATAGTAAACTTATTATTTATAGACGGTCGTGATGTCTACTAGTGCGCAAGGTTTTCGGCCAAAAATAGTAAGTGTCCTATTTGGCTTCACCAAACCGTTCTCCTAATTATTCTAAGCTCTTTTCACGTTGGGCGCAACTCCTAAAGCCCGACGGATGAAGAGTTATAATCAAACTAAAACTTACTATTTATAGTAAAAACGAAATTAAAACAGGGAAACGACCATCGATCCAGGAGTATTTCGCAATTCCGGGTTGCGCAACCCAGCGTAGCTAGGTTGGTTGGCTAAAGTAGCTCATTCTACCCCAAAATCATATATTTGTGGGAACCGGCCATTCTCTGATTACCTTCACCTTTTCCTCATCCACCCGAATGCCCGTGGATGTTACAACAAAACCCGAAAACAATTGGCTATCAGTCATAAAGCTGCGCTTTTTTAAATTGAGATACAGTTTATTTTCAGTGAGCACTTGAAGGACCTTCTTGAGGTGTTCCATATGGGTGGTTTCGTCTCGATTGTATATCAAAATATCATCGAAATAAACCACAACGAACCGCCCAATGAAAGGTTTCAGAACTTGGTTCATCAATCTCATGAATGTGCTGGGTGCATTCGAAAGACCGAAGGGTATGACCATCCATTCGTACAATCCTTCCTTGGTCTTAAAGGTCGTTTTCCACTCATCACCCGGCCATATTCGAATCTGATGGTAGCCGCTCTTTAGGTCCAATTTAGAGAATATTTTTGCGCCCTCTAGCATGTCCAGTATATCGTCCAACCGTGGTATAGGAAACCTGTATTTTATGGTGATTTTGTTGATGGCCTGGCTGTCGACACACATGCGCCAACTCTCATCTTTCTTTGGAGTTAATAGAGCTGGTACTGCACATGGGCTCATGCTTTCTCGAATAAGACCCTTACGGATCAACTCCTCCACTTGCTCCTGCAGAATCTCGCACTCATTCGGACTCATTCGATAATGATGACGATTAGGTAAACTGGACCTAGGGAAAAAGTCGATATGGTGTTGGATATCCCGCATGGGGGTAACCCATCTTGAAGGTCATTGGGCCAGATTTCTTTGAATTCATATAACAAGGGCCTTAGTCTTTCAGGGATGATGGTAGGCTTGAGTTCTTCCCCTTTTACAATTAACACATAAGCCTATCCTGTTTCTTTGGATTCTTCCACAAAGTCCCGTATGGTTAAGAGAAAACGGCCCTCCACTTTAGAAGTTTCGAGTAGTCCCCCTGGATCCATAGGGGCCAATATGGTCTTCCGGCCGTCCTTGACGAAGATATATATGTTATCTCGTCATTTATGAGTGGCGTCATGGTCAGATTGTCAGGGTCGACCGAGTAGTATGTGACATGCTTTCATGTCAACCACATCGCATACTACTTCATCCTTATAGTGTTTGTCATTTGAAAAGGATATGGTGCACCGTTCAGTTACTTTTATTTCGCTGACCTTCTTAATCCAACCGATTGTATATGGGGAGAGATGACGCTCCGTTTTCAATTGCAATTTTTCCACCATGACCTTGGAGACGATGTTCTCGCTGCTTCCACTGTCAATGATCACGTCACAAACCCTTCGATTCACCGTACACCTAGTGCGAAAAATGTTATGCCGTTGTGGATGCACTTCTTTTCTTGTCGCATATAATAACAGCCTCACGACGAGCGACTCACCGTGATCTTGCTGAACCCAACCTGAATCATCTGCCTCGTCATCGGTGGTATGCTCCTGTTCTTCAACATCTGAATCTTCATAGGCGTTATCAGCACTACCATCATTGATGGCGAGGTTCGCCACTTTTCGCTGGGGACAAGTATTTAATAGGTGGCCCGGTTGGCCACAACGATAGCAGTTGTCGGGCCTTGGTCGAGCATAAGGGCTTGGGATTCTACTTAGACCAGCAGCAGTCGATACGGGGTCTAGCTTGCCCGCTTCCCTGATTTCGGCTCTCAGATGTAGGAGGTTGAGTGCGTGCTCCTTCCCCTTGGGCCGTAGAGCTCCCTGGGGCGGACCTGTCGTAGTGATCATTGCGGTAGGATAGGTCCGTGTGTTAGGACATTCAAGTTGTGCTTCCACCCAAGTAGCCAACTTGATCGCATCATTCATCGTACAAACGAATTGCATCTGAACCCGATCTTGGATCGTCATACGCAATCCACCGTTGAATCGGGCGACTTGTTGCGATTCAGTCTCAACCAAATCGTTACACACCGCTAGGCGGTAAAATTCTTCTGCGTATTCTCTCACCAACCGACTACCCTGTCGACAATTTTGGTATTGTTGGAATAATACCTGATCGTAATAGCTAGGGAAGAATCGGGCACCTAGTAACTGCTTCATCCGCTGCCATATGCGGATTGGTGCTTTCATCTGCCTGGTTCGTGCGAGTTGCAGTTGTTCCCACCAAACTGAAGCTCCTCCTTCAACTTGTAAGCCACAAGTTTGACCTTCTTTGCTTCAGGAATGTCCATATAGTCAAAAAATCGTTCAACTTCAGAAAGTCAATCGAGGAAATCCTCAATGTGTAGTTGACCATTGAAGTTAAGAATATCAACCCGCATCTTGAATTCTTGATCTGTTCGATCTACTCGATCGCCACCTTGTCTGGGGAGTTGGAAGATTATGTCGTCGATCTCCTCCTCACTGGATCCCCCTTCCTCAGGAATGATCCTTGGATGCACTGCCGGTACTATCCTGCAATCAGGGCGATTACGAGTTTCAACAATTGGCGGTGGAGGATTACCACCAGGAACACAGAGTTGCCCTAGGGTTTCCGCCAAGAGATCCGCTATGCAGTCGATGGAAGCCTGCAGCCCTTGCATGGCTTGCCGATTCTCTTGTTGCGCTGCTTCGAAAGCTGCCGTCATTAAAGGTAAATTCCCTGGAGCACCGCCCATGGGATTGTTGCCCGACCCGTCGTTAGAAGTCATCTATCCGAGGAAAAACCTCGCACTGATACCAAATTGACGCAGGGAAGGACGTGAGGTCGAGCACCGTCTTCCTCAAGAGGATAACTATTCCGAATCCCCGAAACCTCTTTGGACTCCTCACAGAGACTTCTCGAATCCACGAGGAAAAAAAGCAGAAAATAGAAATAAATTCTAATAAATTCGAAATTGATTAATGAATCAATAAAAACGAGTTCACAACCCTTTAAATAGGGGTACCAAGCAATGGGAGAGAAATCAGAATTAAACTACGACTAAAACTCCTAAAATTCGCAACTTACTATAAATAGTAAACTTTTTATAGACGGTCGTGATGTCTACTAGTGCGCAAGGTTTTCAACCAAAAATAGTAAGTGTCCTATTTGGCTTCACCAAACCGTTCTCCTAATTATTCTAAGCTCTTTTCACGTTGGGCACAACTCCTAAAGCCCGACGGATGAAGAGTTATAATCAGTGTTCGAAATATCGATACTATCGGCCGATATTATTGGTATCGCACCAGTGCGAGACGAAACTCCGCCGATAACACCCGGAAGATACCAAAAATCCAAAACTTCAGATATCGTACGATATTATCATCGATATCGTGCAATATATCGTTAACATCATGCGATACATCGTCGATATCGCCGATACAACCCACCCCGATGCCGTGGGTTGTGGAAAATCAAAAAATTTTGAATTAGAAAAGAGAGAGAGAGAGAGAGAGAGAGAGAGGGAGAGAATACCTGTAGCCGTAAGCTGTAGCGGTGATCGAAGGTGGGCCATTCGACAGGTATTCCTCTTTCTTCGAATTTTTCTCGCTATTTTCTTCATTTTTTCTCTTTCTTCGCTGATTGGAGCGTGCCTGTGCAGATTTCTCGGAGATTCGTCCAGAAATTAGGCCAGATTTGAGGAAACGGAACGATATTACCTCATTTGGAACCCTCGCTACGTGAAAGAGAGGGAGAGCGCTCGTGACAGAGAGCGAAAATGAAGAAGATGGGGGCGGGAGGGGTGAAATGGGGATCAGCGCGGGTGTGGTTTACTGAGCACGCTCCTATTGTACTCAGTAAACTCAATTGGGGCCCACCTTTAATGTATGTGGTCTATCCACGCCGTCCATCTGTTTTCCCGTCTAAATTAAGGGGTTGATCCCAAAAATTAGAATGGGAAGTGGATCATACCACAGGAAACAGTGGTGACACTGATTTCCACCGTTGAAAGCTTTCTGTCCCTGCAATGATGTTTATCAATCATCCAAACCGTTAATAAGATCATATGGACGTGGATGAAAGGAAAATACGAATTTAATAAGATCATATGGGCCCTGCAGTGATGTTTATCAGTCATCTAAATTTAATACTTCTGTGGCCAAAAATGGTATTTCAACGGTGGATGTTCAATTCAACTGTTTTGTAAGGTGTGGCCCATTTAAACATTGTATATGGTTTATTTTTGGGCTAAAGCCCTGAAATTATCTGTTAAAATGTATGGACGGAGCGGATAAAATACATAAATCGTGGTGGACCTCACATGAGTTTACACAGTACGCTAAGCGTACTGAGTTACTCACTATACAATCATATAAAGTGGTGTCCGTGTGGGTACCATGGTAATGTGTGTGTAGTATCCACACTGTTCATTAATTTGGAAATAATTTTTTAGGGCATGACACAAACAATGATGTAAATATAAATCTTTAGTGGACCCTCCACAGAAAAAAGCGGAGAGAGTGACGCCCACCATTGAAACTTGTAGCATTCTTGAGGGCCCATCATAATGTTTATTTGTGATCTAATCTGTTCATACGTCCGGAAAGATATGGAATAATAGAAAACACAAATATCATCTTAACCATCCATCTCTTGTGGCCTCAAGAAATTTTTAATGGTGAACGTCACTCTCTCCACTGTTTTCTGTGGTGGGGCCCACTTGAGCTCTGGATCTGACTCATTTTTTGGCTCACGCCGTAAAATGATCTGTTCAAATGGATGGACGGTGTGGACAGAAAAAATACATCATGGTGGGACCCACGTAACTTGGTGACGTGACTTCAGTAATCCGTGCTAGAAGCGGATTGCGTACTGAGAAAACTGTGTGGATCCGGTGTTATTTATTTATTTATCCACTCCGTTAATCCATGTTAAAAGATAATTTTAGGGCTTTATCCCAAAAACGAAACAAATTAAAATCTCAAGTGGACCACACCACAGGAAACAGTTTGATTGAACCTCTACCATTAAAAATTTTTTGGAGGCCAAAGAAGTTTTGGATCAAGCTGAAGTTTGTGGTTTCTCTTCATCCATGTCTTTGTGATCTTAAGAACAGGTTGGATGACAAATAAAAATTACTTTAGACACTAGGAAGGTTTCAACGGTGGAAATCATTATTCCACACTGTTTCCTATGTAATGGTCCACTTGAGCTTTGTATTTACTTCAATTTTAGGATCAACCCCTAAAATTATCTGTAAAAATGGATGGAGGGTGTGGATTAACCACATAAATTCACAGTGGGCCCAACTGAGTTTACCCAGTGAGATAAAAGCATACTGAGTAACTCAGTACGCAATCTAATTTCCGTACGGAGTAACTACGCTTAGTGTGCTGAGTAAACTCTGTATGGTCCACCATGATTTTATGTATTTTATCTGCTCCGTCCACCTATTTTAATAGATAATTCCAGGGCTTCAACCCAAAAATGAAACATATACAATGTTCAAATGGACCACACCATAGGAAACAGTTGAATTGAACGCCTACAGTTGAAAATTTCTTGGGGGCCACATAAATTTTGGATCAAGTTTATATTTATATTTACCCTTCATCCATGTCTGTACAATCTTATGAATAGGTTGGATGACAAATAAACATCATCGTTGGGCCTAGCAAGGTTTCAACGGTGGATATCATTATCCCTGCTATTTCATGTGGTATGGTCCACTTGATCTTTGGATATGATCCAATTTTTGGCTCAACCCCTTAAATTAGATGGAAAAAAGAATGGACGGTGTGGATAGATCACATACATTCAAGGTGGGCCCAACCCACAGAACTGCCCGTTTGGGGCTAGAGACGAGCAGGGGTAGGACGCAACCGTGTCCGTGACGTGCAAAGACGAGCATTGATGCTCCTCGAGCTCCAGTTGCACGAACGGTTCAAAGGAGATCAAAGTTCCATGGGCCCAAAGTGATGTATTTATTATATCTACACCGTTCATCTATTTTTAGAGATCATATTAGAGCAATATCTACACCGTTCAATTTAAAAATAGTTGCGTTAGTTCAATTAAACATCGCATAACTTAGGAACCTATACAAAGGAAATTTATTATGTGCATCTTTTTTTTTGAGATATTATGATTTAAAAGTGTGTATTAAGGGCCTTTTTAACAATCCCTAAAGTTTTATTAAAAAATTCAACCATTTTCCCAATGTTTCCCCATGTTTCCCAAAAAGTGCGATAAACTATGCAATACAAACAATATATCCCGTGCGATAACCGATACGTATCTGTATCCCAAGGGTGCGATACATTGTGCGATACCGATATTTCGAACATTGGTTATAATCAAACTAAAACTTACTATTTATAGTAAAAACAAAATTAAAACAGAGAAACGACCATCGATCCAGGGGTATTTCGCAATTCCGGGTTGGTTGGCTAAAGTAGCTTGGTCTACCCCAAAATCATATATTTTACGTCAGATAACTCATTCCAGATTGCGAGATACGCCCGATTTAAGGTCCGATGGTCTGGATCACTTTTGTCGTCGACCGGGCCTTTTCAGATCCATCTTGGCCATGTAACTGTCCGCGACCCGCTCTACATCAATCTCCATGGATCTTTAAATCCTGGACAGGGACTTATGTTGATATTATTGTGTTTGGAACTTTGGATACATGGATAGGGGTGTCCATGGATGCCGACATTTTGTGTTTGGATGAGACCTCCTAGATGGCCTTACCCTGATAAGAAATTCAACAGTGTACCACAGGAGCATATACAGAAGACACATGTTGTGGCTCATGTGCCAAGGATCAACATGGCATACATTTTTTTTTTACACCCATGCACACCACAATGAGTCCTCGAACCCACGACCTCTGTGTTGAAACTCTTGAGAGTCTACCGCTGAGCCATGAGTAGAGAGTCTACCAACATGGCATACATGTGCAAGATGTTGGCCCTGTGGCAGGCGGATCCTAAAATGTGAACTTTGCTCTCTCCTGACATCCAGTGTTCGAGTTGTCGGTATCGCTACAAGTTTCGCTGGCCGGAGATAAAGATATAATATCGTTATCGCCGATAATATCGCCGATAACCGGAAATGCAGGGAAAAAGGGGAAAATATGGAGAAAATGGTGGAATTTTTCAGTGAAACTTCAGGACATGCCTAAATACACATAGTTATATATACAGGAATGAAAATTTTGCAAAAAGAATGCTTTAAATTAGAAGTTTCCATTTAATGGGGGTCAAAAAAGTATGCGTTGTCGTAAGAAATCACTCAAATAGTAACTAAAATTAGTTTATATAATACAAATGCAAGCTTACAACAATTAAGACATGCAAAAATAAATGAATTGAAAAAAAATACACATTTTTGCCCATGTTTCATCCCCACATAGAGTGACGAGGTGGCTCGTAATCATTGTCCGGATCCCGTGGCAGTTGAGAGTAGTACTGCTGCTCAACATATTGGCAGTACTGTTCCCAGGTCATCCTCTGCTCGTACCAATTGAGGAACTCTCTTATGTACCTTTGATAGTCATCCTCCCCAAACTGTATGAGTACGCCCAGACGTGGGAATTGCGTGACATACATCGACGGCATTTCCTGAGCAGGGTACTGAGGGAACAGATCAAGTCCAACCCTGACTCCTTGATAGTATTGCTGCCAGTCATACGGGTACCCCGGATATCCTCCTGTCAAAGGGTCATGACTCGAAGAACTATCTTCCGGCTGTCTGTACCCATGGGTAGAAGAGCGTGACTGAATGTCAGAGTTGTCATGGCCATACCCGTGATATCCCCCATGAGCATAAGGTGGGACAGAGGTGGAGCTCCCCTGATCTGAACTTATGTCCATAGATGACAAGCTGTGTGTGAGAGCATCAGCCGCGGCGCGTCCGGCTTTCTTCTTCGAACGACGCTCGAACATATATCTGGGCTCTGATGCTCTCACCCTAGATGGTGGACGAGATCCATGATCCTCGTCCTGAGTGGCATGGTCAAAGTTCTGCTCCTCGGTGAACTGGCCAACGGATCGTTGGCTCTGAGCCGTCCTGTACCCCCCACCACTGCCACCCCCACTAGTACCACCTATACTAGTGCCGGTGCCTCTATCCCCTCCCTCATCACCGTCGTCGTCGTCGTCCCCAGGACCAGTGTCAAGTGGGGGTTGAGTCTCATCATCATCATTACTCACTATGACTTGATGATGAGGAGGGAGCCGTGAAGATGCTTCCTCACCCTCATTGGAACGTGCTGAACGCCTCACCAAAGGATCAAATGAGTCTGTATCTGCCGTCTGTTCCTCTACTACCTGATCGACATCAATACCCAGAGCCGCTGCTCCCTCGGCTACCTGTGGAGCGGGGCCTCCATCCGCATCATCTAAATCAGCTGATTTGACCCACTCATAAAGTGGGTCCTCATCATCATCTCCTATCTGTGCCATGTTACCTATAGACAACAGGTCTAACGGGTCTTGATTTTCCTCCATGTCTCGGTCTACCCGCAACTGTCGCTCTCTTAACTTCATATTGTAATGGCAGTAAACGAGCTTTTGCAGCTTCTCATATGCTATTCTGTTCCTCTTGCTGGTGTGTATGAGTGACCATGTGCTCCAATTCCTCTCACACGGTGAGGAGGATACAGTTTGTGCGAGAACACGGACTGCCAATAACTGCAATGCGGGCGTGTCGACTCCGTACATCGCCCACCACTCACCTATATATCCATGAGGAGCTTGTTTTAGTTTGAAGTTTAAATGAAAAATGCAATTACTTAATTATGTTAACATACTTACATGGCATCATCGTTTCAGTCAATGCTTTTGCTAGTGCGGATGAGAATGTACCCCTCGCATCCCTAAACCGCAACAACTGTAAACACGGATTCACAGGCGATTATTTTTAAATACCCATATTTCTAGAGGCTAAAAGAAAGAAATTTTATTGCATTACCTGGTTACCGAAATCTGCTTGCGCTGTTGATTCTGGGAACAATCGTTCGAACGCCTCGTGGACAGCCAATGTCAAATCTTGATTCTCATGGAGCCGACGTTTATAATGAAATTTGGGATTCAGGTAGTATGCTGAAACCCAATATTAGTTACTCAATTGTATTAACATGTAAACAGAAGTGATGCTTAAAGTACTTAGTTGTATCAACAAACTTACCAGCTTGGTGGAGTGGATGCTCAAGAGTCCCAGTCCATCGACGATCGATGATATTGATCACCCACTGACACGAAGTGGGGATTGCAGTCATTATCCCCTGTCTCATGATTCTCATAAGCTCATACATTGACCCCATCGAAGGCCACATCTCATTATCTACGGCTCGTAGGACCTTGTAGATAGGATGCAGGAAGGAAATGACGTGGTGAACTTTATCCCAGAAGGTATCGGAAAGCACTATATTCGAACAGGTCTTTGCACCCTCAGTCTTCCTCTGATTCCACTCCATGTATCTCTCGGATCTGAACAAATTTCTGAGACCCACGCGGTGCCTGTATAAGCTGTCAAGTGCAATGAAGTTCGTGGCGAATCGTGTCGCGCCTGGTCTAACGATGTCTCCTCCACAACACTCACGCATTGCAGCTAACAACCATGAGTGATTGTATATAAAGTTTGTCACTTTCCTCGCATCCTGGATGGTTTTCCTGACAGAATCTTTCTGACCTATCTCCTCGAGCATTAAATCAATGCAGTGTGCCGCACACGGGGTCCAATAGATATTGAACTTTTTCATTAATTTCTTCCCCGCCTTAACGAACGCACTGCCATTGTCCGTCATAACTTGGACAATATTCTGGGACCCAACATCTTTAATTACTCTTTTCAGGAGAGCATATATGTATTCGTGATCTTTTATTCTGGCCGATGCATCAATGGATTTGAGGAAAACCGGTTGTCCTCTACAGTACACCATGAAATTGATAATGGACAATTTCGTGGGTCCTGTCCACCCATCACACATGATTGTTACCCCATACTGCTTCCAGTTAGGTTGGAGTCCACGTACCCAAGCCTGCATCTCCTCGTGCTCCCGATCGAGGTAGACCCCAAGAATCTCCTGTGGCGTGGGAGGCTTCACGCCGGGCCCAGCACGCTGTACCTCCTCAATCATATTTTTGAAGTGAGGACTGTCTGCTGCATTTGCTGGTACATGGCTCGAGATGAACCACCTAGATATAGTGCCACCCACTTTCTCCCTGAGCCCCTTGTTTCACACACTTTTTAATCTTTTTTGATTAACGCCTGCGATGGGTGCATCTGGGACACGAGCGCTTTGCGTGCGTTGTAGGCCATGCCTGCTGCTCCCACCAGCCTCATGTTGGGATGTCCTAAATGACGGCCTACTCTCATCAATTCGTCTTCTTTGCTCCCCCTCCCACTCTGAAGCCCGAGACTCACGAATCACTTGTCTAAAATCACTCCTTTCTCGAGCCGTAACACAATCATAGGGGTACACGATCCCCTCATCGTCGTCATCATTGTGCTCGTCGATAGCACCTAAGCCCCGTCCAGTGCCTCGTAGCTCCTCCCTCATATCCCTCTCCCAATCCTTTTGCTGCAGCTTGCGTGACTTCGCTTCATTCATCACTCTTCTCATTTCCTCTCTCACTGGCCTTGTTACACTTGGACAGTCTTTCACATTCTTGTATCCCCCTGCCAAATGTTCCTTTAGCCTAGACACTCCCCCACTCCGTATCACTTGGCCACAATAGTTGCATATGGCTCCATATTTATTCCCCTCCACTGGTCGTCCATGTTTCCATCCAATGTCCCTTGCTCCTCCTTTTCCCGATCCAGACGACATTTTGCTCCCTAGTAGTATACAAATTTGCAATAATCGACAAAAAAAAGTGCATCGGCTTGTATTCAGTGTAAAAATGATAGGAATATAAATCTCAGGTGGACCACACCACAGGAAAATAATAGTGATTAGATATCCACCATTAAAATAACAGTGGTCCTAAGGACCGTTGTACTTTTTACTTGACATCCAATCTGTTGATTAGGTCAACACTGCTTTTAAACTAACACTAAATGCACAAATAAAAATAAATAAATAATGTGTGTGCAAGGTGTAATTTGAATGTGCCTGATTTATGGTGCAACTTACTATGACTCTAACATTTGCTTTGATTTATATATATATATATATATATATATATATATATATATATATATATATATATATATATATATATATATATATATATATATTTTTCTATCTTAGTTACGTTGGCAGGAATGCCATATCAGGGAGCATCCCAAAAGAGCTGGGAAACCTTCGGAATCTAATCTCCTTGTAAGATATCAAAGCAAATGTTAGAGTCATAGTAAGTTGCACCACTCATTGAAGTGTGTGGGCCACTTCAGGGTGTGATGATCTAAAGTGTGTGATGATCTGAACCACTCATTCGTCTTAAGGCACCATGAATTTACCATAGACGAATAATTACAATGATAGGATGATCCTAACCATGTAAGGATGTGGTGCAGAAATCATTGATTAGATTTTAGTAATTTTTGTGCACCATTGTTTTAAAGGGGAATGCCAATATGTAGCACGTGGCAAGATCTAAAGTTAAAGTGGATCCACCATAGAAAACCGTTGTAGTAATCACAACCACCGTTGAAATATTTATAGGGTCCACTATGATGTATTTTTGAGATCCAACCTATTCATAAGTTAATATTGAGATAAATGAAGTGAAAATAGAAATATCAGCTTGATCAGAAACTTCAGTGGCCCATAAGAAGTTTTGAACGCTGGATGTCACTGTCCCCACTGTTTTCTATGGTGGGGTCCACTTGAACTTTAGATCTATCTCATTCTTTTTCTCATGTCATAAAAAAATCTCTCCAAATTAATGGGTGGTATGGATACAACACATGCATCATGGTTGGGTCCACATAGGGATCGATGCCATGTGTTGAAAGGAATCGGACTGCGTACCGAGTGACTCAGTACGCTCTTATCGTACTAAGTAAAATCTGTTGGGCCCACTGTGAATGTATGTGGTTCATCCACGCCATCCATCCGTTTTCTTAGCTCATTTAAGCGGTTGAAACCAAATTTGAAGCACATACAAAGCTCAAAGTGGACCATAGAAAAGGAAACAGTGGGAATAATGATTTCCACCGTTGAAACCTTGCTAGGCCCCAGAGTGATGTTTATTTATCATCCAACCTGTTTATAACATTAAAAAAAACATGGATTAAGGGAAAACACAAATATAAGCTTAATCCAAAACTTCAGTGGCCCTCAAGAAATTTACAATGGTAGATATTCAATTCACACTGTTTCGGTGGTGTGGTCCATTTGAGCTTTTGATATGCTTCATTTTTTGGCTTAAATCATAAAATTAAATGGTAATATGAATGGAAGGAATGGATAAAATATATAAATCACGGTGGACCTAACAGAGTTTACTCAGTACAGTTAGCGTACCGAGTAACTCATTACGCAATCCGCTTCCATGTTGAAACACGTATCTCCACTCAGTCTGCAATTTGAGTTGTGTTTCTGGGCCTCTTTGGCTACAGCTTTTATCTGTAGCCAATCCAGAAATCAGCTTCCCTCCTGATTTCATCAATACGCTCTAAGTTGGGCCCACTTTTCCCTTGTCATGCTCTGTGGGCCCCACCATGAGGTATGTATTTCATCCATGCCATCCATCTATTTTTATAAATTATTTTATGATAAGAAAAAAAAAAAAAGGATGTATATCCCATTCTCAATTGGACCACATTAAAAGAAACAGTGTTGAATGAACTTTGACCATTAAAAACTTTTTGGGACCATAAAGATTTTGGAACAACCTGATCTTTGTTTTTTCCCTTCATCTGAGTCTTTATGAGCTAATGAACAGATTGGATGTCAACTAAACAATACAGTGGGCCTTAGGAGGATTTAAATGGTGTATATCCAATCACTACTGTTTTCCCGTGGTGTGGTCCACCTGAGACTTAGATCTACCTCATTTTTTAAGGAAAGCTCTAAAATAATATTTAAAAATTAATGAACAGCGTGGATACAACAGATGCATCATGGTGGAGCCTATATAGCACCTGCCTGCACCAAAGTCCAAGCCGTGGTGAGGTGGTGAGATTCCAACGGTGAAAGCGATGTAACCGCTTGCATCGTCAAAGCCCACCTGTGGGTCCACCATGATTTATGTCATTTATCCACTCCGTCCATCTATTTTAACAGATAATTTTAGGTCTTGAGCCTAAAAATTAAGTTTATCGAAACCTCAAGTGGACCACACCATAGGAAACAGTATGAATTGAACATTTACCGTTGAAAACATCTTGGGGGCCACGGAAGTTTTGGATCAAACTTCTATTTTTTTTTTTCCCTTCATCCATGTCTGTGTGATCTTATGAACAGGTTGGATGAGAAATAAACATCACCGTGGGCCCTAGAAAATTTTTAACAGTGGATGTCATTCTTTAAACTGTTTTCAATGGTGTGGTCCACTTGATCTTTTGGTACCCTTAAGTTTTTGTCTCAACCCCTAAAATAATATAGAAAAACGGATGGACCGCATAGATGGACCAGATGCATTCTCGGTGGGCCCAATTGACTGTGCTCAGTACGATAAAAGCGTACAGAGTAACCCTTACGCATTCCTATTCAACCCGCGGCCCTCCCGATCCCCAATTTGGGAAAAAAAAACCCCAAATCCCTCTCCCATTTTGAAAATTTCAAAATTTCATTCATTCCCACCGATTTCTCCTAGATTTTCGACCGCAAATCTCTCTTCCTCATCACAATTTTAAAAAAAAAACCTCTATTTTCGAAGAAATCTCGGCCCGCAGGCGGTTTCCGCAGCTTGCAGAGGATTCTTCGACGGGAAAAAAAGAATTTTTTGGGGTTAAATCTTACCAGAAATGCCGATCTGCACTCGACAGCAGCTGAATCCGCGTCTTCCTCCAAATCCGGGCGAAAAAACGGGTATTTCTTTTTTTTTTTTGTGATTTTCTCGCCGACAACCCCCCCCTTTTATCGATAAAAGTGGGTTGTTGGCTACAGTTCCCACCCGTGGTTGGTGGGAACAGCGATATATTGGACGTATTTTGAAAATACCGATAATATCGGCGAGATTTCGGCGAAATCTGGAAACGAAAAGAAATTTTGGGGTTTCGGTGTCGCTGCACTAGCGACACCGAAATTATCGGCGATATTTCGATAATATCGGCGACAATTTGTACACTGCTGACATCCTAGCAATGTGTCGTTGGGTTGCATCTGCCAGAGTACAGTTGCAGTAGAGATATCTTTCAAAAACAAAAAACAAAAAACAGTTGCAGTAGAGATGTGGAGTATTGATCATTATTGTAGAACCCTTTATTCCAACCTCCCAGATGGACACCACAATATTCGATTTGTTGACATCCCTGTCCAATGGACACCCCCATCATAAGGGACCATGCAGCCATCAACTGGAAAGCTCCCTTGGGCATGGACATCTAGGTTTTAAGTGGAGCTTTCCACACATCCAAACTACCCCTTAGAGAAGTCTTCAAACGAGGAGGATTGAATGAAAAATACATATTGAGAACTGACCTATGTAACTAATGGAGACCCTGAAAAGCCTAACATGCCAATACAACTGTACAGATATATAATGATATCCAGTGATAATTAACACTTTTTCTTAAATTGTACTTAGTTCATGCATAAGATACAGGAAAAAAAAAATGTATCTAGACTACTAAAATTTTATATCTAACACTGATAAAATACATGAAGACAAGATATAGTTAAGGATATCCCTAACAGAAGTGTCGATATGTGTCCGGCACACATCTTTTTTTAAGAAAATAGAGTGTCCTTGTTACATCAGATAATACAAATATATATGATTTCAATATCAAAACTGTCACTCATCCCTTAACATACAAAATATACACCAGACCATCATGCTCACAGTTGCTTCCTTGAGAAGTGAGACAGTGCATGCTCATGGGATCTCATAATTTTCTTTAATGAAGGATGGATTTTAAGAAATGATGAGCATAGTACATCCAAAATGAAAAGGTCTTTCGAGCGTGTGGGATTATTGTTAGGGTACAGGAAGAAGATACAATTTTGGGAAGATAGGTGGGCGGGGAATCAAAAATTGAGTACACTATTTCCCCATTTGGCACATATTGCCTTAGATCCAAACATTTTGGTTGAGAGGTGCTATCCCTTTCATGGCGAGGAAGTTATTTGGGCTCTAAACTTGTAGAAGGAATTTGATCGATGATGAGGTGGAAGAATTGCTAAGGTTGCTAGATTTCATCTCAAATTGTCTCCCATTAGTCTCGGAGGAAGATGCTTTGGTCTGGCTTATCGGAAAATCCGGAAATTTTTCAGTGAAATTCTTCTATGTGAGATTAGATGCGGTTAATTTTCAGCAAGGTGAGTATCATACAGCATATGTTTGGCATTATGGTGCTCCATCCAAGGTGGCAGCATTTGCATGGCTGGCGGGAAAAAAAAAAGGTTTTCACAGTCGACAATCTAAAAAGATGCAGTATGATAATTCCTATTGTGTGTCTATTATGCTATAGAGATGAGGAGTTGATTGACCATTTATTTATCCAATGTCTTTTTGCATTAAAGATGTGGTAGGTTTTCCTCACTTTATTTGGAGTTGCACGGGTTATTCCAAGATCGATTGATCAGTTTCTTTTGGCTTGGCATGGATGGGGTAAAAGCAAGATCGGGAAACGACTATGGCATTTATGTTTATTAGCAAGTCTTTGGAACATTTGGCTGGAGAGAAATATTCACTGCTTTAAAAACCAAAGGGATCGTCTTCTTGAAGTTTTTAATAGGGCAAAAATGAATGTAATCGAATGGGCGCATGCAGCTAATGTGTTATCTGCTGCTCATTTTCCAGTTAGACGGTCAGAGTTGTAGAGTGTTATCTTCTTTGTTTTCTTTTATTTTTCTCTTCTTTTGTATTTTTTGGCCTTTGGCCATTTCTCAATAAATGTTATTATCACCTCAAAACATATTGCATCCAAAATGAAAAGATCTTTGATCTTGGATGTGAGAATGGAGCAGTACACCACTAAAGAATCATGCTCCCTTATTGAAAGCATTTCATTTTGTGCTTTTACTAGGGCTTTTGCTGATGTACAACAATCACGCAGACATGTCTACCTGTTGCAACTTCCAAGTAGTGTATTGAAAAAGATCAGCAGTGCTCCTTATATATGGTATCATATAACTTCAAGCCCTTAAAATAATCAGGCCTGTTGAGTGTTTATTTAAGATTATTTTAGTCTTCAATGTACCCAAGAGTCACTCATTAATTACCTGAGCTCTGACGAATTCCTTAAAATGCTTTAGCTGGCTAGGAGAGTTGTTTCTCATGCAAAATTTTAAAACCACATGATATGTTTAATTGAACTTCTATTGCTGGTTATCTTTTCAAGAAGAGAAGGCATAATAACAGACCATAAATGCTACTTTGCATCTTCTTGGACAACCCACGTGCCTTTTGCTGGATACGGAACCACAAAAAGTAGGGTTGGACAGTGCTGGCTTATTATAGGTACTAAATTCATGGACAGATTAGCATATGGGCTGTTAACCATGAGGACATTGATTGATTGTTACAGTTCTTAGAAACAGATTCCCATGTTTGTGTCATGATACCTCACCATGAAACACTTTTTTCATGTCGGAATCATATGTACTTGACTCACTAATATAAAGATCAAGTGATGCAAGAGATACACCATCCCACACGTGGATCAAGTTGATCATACATATGGGTCCAGTGTGTCCCACATGTGGGCCTGCATGAGCACATATGGAACCCTTTGGTCAGACATATAATAACTTAAGTACTAGTGTTTATTTGCTTTGATTATTTTCCTTTAAGCATTGTAAGCCATAGTAAAATAAGAAAGGAGGGTTTTTAATTTTTTTATTAGTAAACTAAGCAAGGATGGTGTGTGTGTGTGTGTGTGTGTGTGTGTGTGTGTGTACAACCTCAGGTTGAAAGTTTGTACAGGGTTTCCAGTTGTCCAAGTGGGCCAAATAGTTCAGCAAACCAAAGCATTGATATTATAGGCCCCACTTATCCCTCCCTCCTCTCCCTATGTGTGAATGTGTGTGTATCTTTTGGATGTTGGGCCTACTACCACAGATGCCAGAAAGGCAGACACATGAACCAAGGAATATAGGAGAGGATACGACATTTTAAAGTATTTAAATGTGATTTAAAATCCTGAACATGATGCATTGTTCATCAAATATCTCTGATGGCTGCATAAGAAAACATCAAGCCAAGCACTGCATTCCATTAATCCTGAATATCAGACTCACATACAAGAGTATGGATCATGTCATGCAAGGAATTAATGGTCACATGGCAGCAACCAAGCAAACAGAAGCATCACGAACACAAAAGCAAAACGGTGCTTTCAAATAACTCTGAAAGGAATAGCAAAGGAAAAAACCTGAAAAATACCCACTACTACATTCTTATGTGAAAAGGTACGAAGCAAACCGTTTGATCATAAGCATCAATTCCTTCACTGTCCAAGAACAAAATATAGTACTCAGTTCCATCAAGAGCAATCTGCTTTAGTGGCACGCTCCACATCCAAAGCCCTTTAGTGCATGGTCGGTGTGTGGATGCAACCTGAAATCCGCTACTCCTCCCTAAAAGCTACCGCAAAACCAAAGCAAGAAGTAAGCTCAAATAAAAGAGAAAAACGGTATTGCAACTCATATGCATAGGATGGTTGGCAACTTAATTACAAGAATCCAATTTCACAAAAAGGAAATGGTGAAAATGACAGTGTGTGAAAAGAGTACATGAGCTATGCTCCTGCAGACTACCAGTTTTGAATCTAGCAGTTGTAACAGCATGTATACACATCTATTGCATATCTGTTGTATATAGTTGTCATTGTATATCTGTAACTGCACATGCATACAGTACGTGGATAGTACCCTGTATACATATACAATTCATATCAATGCCAAGGACAAGATGTTTCCTCTATTTCAAGGTATCAAAGCTCAAATCTGGTCTATTGATCCTACCAAGCAATCAGAACCATTCCGCTCTCAGATCTTGACTCTTAACCTTCCTCTTCTCTGCAACCGCAGCACCCAACGCCGCTCAATCCCAGCATCGTTTCCAACAGAACCCACCTCAGCTGACCATCACCTCTGCATCTCCGACTCTCTGCAACTCCAGGATCTGGATATCCATCGCTTGCAGCCCTTGCACTGCCAAATGCTGGAGTTTGCAGCACCAACTCGCCGAATTGCAGCGCTTGCCCTGTTGCACACTGCCGTTTCCAGAACCCATCTTAACGGATTTCGCACAACATCATCTGGAGAATTCTCACCACTGTTATTGCAGCATTTCAGACACAGCCAGGGAAGACAACCTAATCCCTGCTAGACCACCAGTCCCGCCGGATCTTGCAGCTGTTGTTGCAGCCCCCACCAGCCTGTTCACCTTCCATTGTAGATCATGTACTCTTTTCACAGCAAGATCATTATTATTCAGAACGATGGACATCCCTTAATTGCAGTTTGATGCATTTCAACATGGAATTTAAACCAATGGAAATTAAGGTGGGGCTAATCATGGTTTCACTATTTTAATATATACTGAATTGGCTTTATTGACATTGTTCTGAATTGAACATACAAGGACCACCTTAGGGAGCATTTGGAAGTAGCTCGGGAATTCCAGGCAAACAAAATCCCATTTTGGTCCAGGAAAAGGGTAAATTTTGATATTCCATCCATTCAGTTTCCATTTTCTGTGTCGACCCAAACACTCGATCAAATACCAAGTCATCCCACAGACATGCAGAACAAAATAGAGATTATGAGAGCACTCCCAAAAACACTACCTTAGGGTGCGTTTGGTTGCACCAAATATAATGAAATTTCATGATATTTTGACCAACTTAGACTAATTACTGATGAAATTTCATGATATTTTGACCAATAGAGATTCGCCTTAATGTTTGCAATGCTTAAACATATAATCGCCACTTCTATACTAATTGCAAGAATGCCATTGACGAAAAAAAGAAAGGAAAAAAAAAAAGATAACAACAAACATAATTGAAAAACAGAAACCCGACAATGCGATTATGGAATTAGAGAAAGAGGGATTAGCAGACCTGATTCAAGAGGAAGCTCTTGCCTTGGCGGGCCCGACCACAGACAGAGACGACGCCAATGGGACCTTTGATGAGCTGGAGCTCCGCGACGGCTTCCGGGTCCATACAGAACTTCCCATTCTCGTCACAGTAGACGAAACGAAGAGGGCGGGCGGGGCCCACAGAGAGGCTGGAAGGAGAAGGGATAGGGTTTTGTGGGAGGGTTTGGGAAGAAGAGCTCATGTTCTTCGAGGCTGTGGAGGAGCCTCGGAACCCTAACATCTGCATCATCTCTCTCTCTCTCTCTCTCTCTCTCTCTCTCTCTTGCTTGATTGGAGAAATAAAAGACGGAACGTCGGAAAGGACATTTTCAAAATGAGCGAGGGAAGGCTGAGCTCGTCTTGTTTCCGTCGCGATTGACAATTCATTTTGTGTTGCTACCTACATAGGCCCATGCTCCAATGTTCCAATTATTTAAACCGTCCATATTCTCGATACTACCATAGAAAACCTATGACCCCATAAGCACTCTTCATTGATGATAGTATCCATTGATTTGTAGATTTAAATTCGAGCTACTGAAATGTTTTTTTTTCCTTTTTTGTAAAGTCGTCTACATAGATTGAAGCTTACAATCATCCATATTACATAATGTTCTCAAAACGGCCTTTATATCATAGATTCCAGAACATGGACGGTTCAGATTATTTTTCTACTCATCAAGTGGGCCTCTGAGGCGGAACACACGCTGGAATCTTAGTTGCGACGGAGACAAATCGAAATCGTCCGCCTGTGGCTTTATGAGCGAGGAAATGTTACAGCGATTCGCGTGAATCGCCGCGAATGTGCCAATTTGGAGCAGGTCCAAGAGATCGTGTCAATCGTTAGCTAGGTAGACAGTCGAACTCCCTGGAACATAATCAAGCTAATCCACTGGTCAGGTGGGCCATCAAAAGATATGTACACGTGTAGCCCTCCTGGTAGGTGGACCATCCTAGTTTATGGAACATCGGACGTTCCCAATAAAGCCTTGGTATCGTTTACTGCGCAATGTGGTAACGTCTACGATGATTCATCCATTTACCTCTCACGTAAATCATCGGAGCTCGGCTTGATGCCTGTATTTTACTCAGACTGTTCGTCCATTTAAGTTACAAGCCCAAAAATGAGATAGATCCAACCTCTAATGTACCACAGTACATGAAGCAGCAGTGAAAATAATTCTCACCATTGAAACCTTCTTATGACCTACCGTGATGTTTATTTGTTATCTAAGTTGCTCATAAGACCACGTAAACCTGCATGAGAGGAAACACAAATAATCCAAAACTTCTTTAGCTCCCGAGAAACTTTTTCAACAGTAAGAATTTAATCGCACTGTATAGTCCATTTGAATTTTGAGGTTTGGAATAGAAGAGTACCCAATCCGTGTCCTGATCAATTTCGTACAACAACTGCCGGGCAACGAGAAAGTGGATCGGACAAACTCAGTATTAACAGGGGCTAGGGCTAGGACACTATGTGATGTACCTGTTTTATTCATACAATCTATATATTTATTTTTTCATATTATCTAGGAGTATGAGCTCCAAAAATGAAATAAATCCAAAGCTCAAATGAATCATAAGTTGGAGATTGAATGCTCACCATTAGAAACGACTTAGTAAATATTGATGAAGTTTTGATTAAGTTAATAATTGTCTTCCCTACATCCAAGTATATATAACCTCATGAACAGGTTGTGTGGCAAAAAAAAACGTCACAGTGAGCTTTAGGAAGGTTTCACAGGTGGGTCTCTATGGACGCTGGATCCCAGAAGGGGATAGATTTGAGCTTCCACTCGTGCCTCTCTCAAGGGCTTCTTTACAGTAGTGGGTGCTTGAGAAGGGTGTTGTATATGACTGGAGTCGTGATTGGCCAATTATTCCGATTCTATGGTCAGCTGGACCCTATAAATACACTTAAAAGAGTCATTTATCTGTAGTCGAATATTTGAGATAAAGATCACGGTTACAAAGAGGAAAGGTGTTAGGCACCCCATTATGCCCTTATAATTATATGGTCCTTCGTAAGATTAAATTATCTTTTAGAATTAGTTCTGGTTCTCGCATGTAGATGATGCAGCGGTGTGTAACACAAATAAGCACAAGTTTCTGATTGGCATGATCTACTCTATCGTTAGGCCATAGAGTATATGTTTATACTAACTGGGGTTCATGGATGCTCATATATGCAATGCGATGCTTATGATGTAATGGAGTACTATGTGATATGTGGTGTCAAATGGAATGCTTTTGATAGGCTTCAATTTGGGCTAGATAAATCCGTCATAACTCCTCCACTTGCCAAAATGTGAACGAATCGACTATGATTTCTAATAGGTAGGATTCAATTATATCGGTAAACTACAGAACAAACGCCCAAATTGATTAGGTGTAAGATGCAATGCTATGCTGAGTTGATGAATCTGACGAGTAGGGGTTAAGAAGAGAATATGTGTTACATAATGCTAATGTTGGGTTGGATAAAGCCGATTAGGGATTGGATGATTGAATGGATGGATGTGTCGTAATGATGGGATCGAGTGGTTTGGATTGGACTTGGTTGGCTTGAGAGGCTAGGATTGGACTTGGTTGGCTCGAGAGGCTAGGATTAAGGCTGAGCTAGATCAAAGTAGGGATGGACTCTTTTTTCCACTCCCACTATCCTTAGTGGAGAAATGAGTTGCTAAGATGGCTAAGGAGGCTTGTTGCTTTATTTTGAAGTATGATTTGATTATCCAAATGGAAGTTTGGAGGTTAGTTATAGCTCCCAAACTTAATTTTTCTGTAATTTCTAGTAAGTTTAGGGTTAAAACAAGATTGAACGGTTGAGATTCCACATTGCCACGCAACACAATCCGGATAGCTAAATTGCTTGGCAAAAGTATGATTTCCAGACAAATGGGTAAACCTTTACGTAATACCCACACAAATAAAGGTTGTAAAAGGGAGGTCTAGCACTCTTGGAGAGCTCCCTTTTAAATCAGAAGAGTGTCATGTGTCGGGTGGTAGCTAGGCCACGGGTTGTCTCCTGCTTTGGCAAGGGATTTCTCACATGTGCGAGGAAGTTTCGGCTACAGTGAGGTTTGCTTGTTGTCTGGGCTATGGATAACTGTCAGGCCTATGGGCTTGGGTCTTGGGCTGGTTTAGGGGTTGGGTTGACTAGGTGATCTGACTAAGTTTCACTTAGCGAATTGACTCGAAATGACTTAGTGAGTTAACTCGGCAAGCCAAGTTTCAGGAATACTAGGGTTTAGGTTTATAGGGCTCTCTGGTTTTGGATTAGGGCTTGATTTTCGAGTTTGGATTGGGGTTTAGCCATCGAATCAAATCACATTTGTCCAGTCCTAATTGACTTGTTAGCTTGGGGTGGGGTGTCTATAATGTCATTATTACCACTACTTTAGTTCACTTTAGCTTCGATCTGCCTTTTTTTGAGCTCTCGATGGATAAATGGCATCGATAAAACACATACATCATGGTGGGCCCCACAAAGTCCCTACCATGACCAAGTCCATCCTTATAGGGACACGATGAAATCCTCTAGCATCATGCTGTATTTGGAAGCGGATTGCATCCTACTTGTGTTCAAAGGGAATCTGTCTAGGTAGGGGCTCTATGGGGCCCACAGTGATGTATGGGTTTTATATGTGCTGTTCATCCATTTTTTTCAAATCATTTTAAGATATGAGCTGAAAAATGAGACAGTCTAAGGCTTAAGTACCATAACATAAGAATTAGCTGTGATAATAACACCTACTGTTAACACCTTCGTGGGGCCACGAGGATGTTTATTTGCCATTGTACTTATTCATAAGGTCATGTAGGCCCGAATAAATGAACACTACACCAAAAATGTCATTTAGGAACGGTTTTAAACCGTTCCTAAATCCCTTAAGAACGGTTTTAAATTGATATATATATATATATATATATATATATATATATATATATATATTATATATATATATATATATAACAGAAAAAACTAAAAAGAGATTACCAATTTAGAAAGTTATATCAAAATCCTACGAAACAGTAAAGTTAGATTAGTATCTAAAAATAGAGGGAAAAAAAATCCTAAAAACAAAAATAGAAAATTGAGTTAACTTCTAAAAATAGAAAACCTAAATTTAATCTTAACCTAATTTTAAAACTAGTCAATTTCAGAAAAACATAACCGTCAGTTCCCGACAACAGTGCCAAAAACTTGTTCACACCCTAAGTATAGAGTTGCATGTGATGTAATAAAAAACTTAGTAAGACCAAGGTCAAATCCACAAGGACTGAAACGTGTATGTAATTTGAAAATAACCAGCTAGAACTAAAATAAGATGAAATCTAAATCAGGGGTAAATAGGAGAATAATGATGAATAATCAACTAAAACTTGTAGAAATCAAATATAGGGAACTAGGGTGCCAAGGATCCACTTGTAGAGATCAGGGAGATCTACGCTTGATTCATGAACTCAACTGGATTTCAAGTCTCATCTTCATCCAGTTGGAAGATATATCACTAAAGCTCAATCTGAACTTCATTTGATATGGTTTTCAAAAGATAAGACGGATGTAAATTAGAATGGATTCCATCACCAAACCATGCCTATGAGACAAAGTAAACAACAAAATTAAATCAATCTACAACCAATCTAAGAGATGTATGAATGTTATGAAGGATTCTATCATCCAACCATGTCCAAGGGGCGATGGTGAACAACAGGGCTTCCTAACTGCATAATCACAATAATGAAAAAGAAATACTCAAAGCCATCGCAGATCTATTGTAATTTAAGTCACAACAAACCATTAAAAACTAAAGGTATTCCTTAAAATCAAATCAAGATCAATATTACTTTAATAATGAATCAAAGCCGTAGAGGCTTCCCATTATGCTACAAGCTTCACCTCTTAGCCCTACATGCTTGGACCAGATCTAGCAAAAATCATAACAAAAAGACACTCAATAAAATATTTTTTAAAAAAAAAAAAACTATAAAACTACTCTCTTTCTCTCTCTCACATGACGTTTCAGGGCCGACTTCCATCATTGGATGGATCCCCTCTCTTTTATATAGAACCAGCAAGGTTGGCTAGAGAGCTTTCACAGCAGTGAGGCGGCGTGCGCAAAAAGGAGCCAAAACACCCTGCTTTTGAACTCAGTTTGCTCAACTGACTGTCCAATTATTTTGAAACTGACACCATGAATAGAGTTAGGACCACCCTTTCAAGAGGTTGAACAGTCTGGATCATCCATCCGATCCTCTCTACGGACATGTAATAGCCCGAAAAATCCAGGCGATTTCCAGACTCACGGTACCTGCGTAACCCGTACGCAGGGGAGCTGCGCTGAAGCTTGGTGGGGCTCACTTCGATTTTCTCTAGAGAAATCTACGTTGTCCACCCGATTACTCTCGAAATTTCGGTTGGTAATGGTGTGATTCCGTTCAGATTCGGTGTGGTCCACGGAGTTCTTCTTGCACCGTCTATCTTCCATTTGAACGGTTAAAAACTGGATCCTCATTGCTTCTTAGAAATTTTTCACCTAGGTCTTGGTCGGTGGTCCTGTAGAACTCTGATGAACGGTCCGGATCGGACCTATGAATCGTGATGGTGGCCCACAACAAAGGACCGCAACCCTCTGTTCGACGTTCGCAGCGGCGGAAAACAGGGATTTAAATCCTTTTAGAAAGGATCGGTCAAAGCTTCTGTTGACCGATCCTTTAGGTGCAGTGTTCATCCAGTGCACTTATACTGTGCACACGCACCATGTAAGGTGGGTCTCACCTTGATGTATATGAGAAATCCTCTCCGACCATTCGTTTTCTCACCTTAGTTAAGAGGTTAAAACCAAAATTGAAGTATATTCAGATATCAGGTGGGCCCCATTTTGATGATCTGTGGGCTGACTTATCCATTGGGCCACTTTCACAGGGATTCGGAGGCTGAAATTCAACATGTACAATTAATTTATGGCCCTCAAGCCATATTTGAAGTTTCGAGTCAAACGGATGGTGGAAACCATATGATCTTGCATTCTGGATGATTTTCAGGCCTTTTTAATGTGACGACTTGATTTTCTCAGGTCTCTGGTATGTAAATTTGTCTATATTGGTCCCTTAAAGTCCGTCCCCTGCCTTGGTGATCCTTGAGTATTAAATCCATGCCTTTAGCACCCTTTTTCAGTCTAAGCTCGTAAATTCACTCTCCAACAAAAACACAATTAAAATAGGCCGTTAAGCATTATCACGTACACAAAATTATGTGATAATTGAGATCTAATATGCAATATTTGACCCTCAACAACACACTCTTCATCACTCCAGTCGTGTAGAATCCACTGCAATCCATTGTCATGATTGTTAATAACCCTTTCTTGGCCATGTTTAGGATTTGGATGGTTGGGATGATTTGAAGAGAGAGGGTCTAGTGTTATCAATAGAGCTGGGCATCGAACCGAATCGGATCGGATTCGGTCCAACTCGACTTGGTTCGAAATCCACAATGCCTGACCCGAAATCGATCTGATTTGGGACCGGGTCCGGGTCATCTGACCCGAACAGATTCAAATCCCTACTAGATGTATTTTCGTGTGAATAACGGCAAGTCAGAATTGACCGGTTGACAGTATATTCTAGGAATGTTCCATCCATGATGGGCCATCAGATCAATACCCAGGATAGAACAACTACCATGGCTCCAGGGCTAAAAACTAAGCTGTCAGGTTGGGGCTGAGGATGGAGACAGAAGATAGGTTAGTCTATATTTATGAGGGTTAATTAATGTTAGAGCTACATGATAGGTGAGGTCATTGCCCTTTTTTTGTAATGCCCACCTGAAAAACTTGTATCGTTCTCTATTCAACAAGCAAGGAACTCGGCCTTAATATTATAAAGTATTAAGTTGCCTACTGAACACGGTATCTGGTTTTCATTAATTGTCTTTCGTTATTTTCTTAATTGAATATTGTCTAATGTTAAGCCGCACACGACAAGTTGTGCCATGTCAAAGAGTACTTATTTGATACTATGGCAGAGTGTGAAGGTTAATACACATGCACAATGTAGCTAGATACAGGTGGCGTTATCTCCTTGTAAATTACATGAGCCACCGTTGTTAGGTTTTAATCCTTACTGTTACATGTTTTTCATATAACCATCTCATGAATAGGCTGGTTGGCTAATTTAGTAAGTCTTGAGTTGTTAGTCTTTTTTAACTATATAAATAGGGGGAGTGGATTATCCCATGTAACAATTCAGTGGGTGTTACCCTGACCGTGGGCCGCACCTTGATGAGTGTCTTATATATCCACACGTCCACCCGTTTTTCCATATCATTTTAGGATGTGATCCCAAAAATTAAGCAGATCCAAATCTCAAGTGGACCCCACCACCAGAAACAGTGGTGATTGATTCCCACCACTAAAAACTACCCAGGGCCCACTGTAATGTTTATTTTTCCATCCAACCTGTTGATGAGGTTATAAAAACCTAGATGAAATGAAAATACGAAGATCAGATTGATCCAAAACTTTTGTGGCCCACAGTAAGGTTTTAATGGTCAATGACCACAGTTTCCATTGGTGCGGTCCACCTGGGATTTGAATCTGCTTTTTTTGGATCAAGCTGTAAAATGAGATCAGAAAATGGATGGACAGCATGGATATATACCACATTCATCAAGGTGGGCCCCATACGGTCTAAATAACACCCACTAATATGTTACCAGGTTAAAACCTAATCCACTCCCATTAATTGGGGGTCAAATTTTGGAATGTTTAATTTAATCTTAGTCATATTCCACGTGTACTACAACTTATCGGTGCCTGATCAATGACTATCACACTCCACGAGAATCATAGTTTTTCTTCTCTTATAAATTACACAGCCTCTCCGAAGGAAGGAGGAAACAAGTTATGTTTTTATATTATTAAGATTTTTAATTCATGTATCCAAGTTTTCTCGTATTATTTTTGTGGATACTTTAATTTAATGCACATGAATAGGCTGGTTAGCTAATTTAGTAAGTGTGAAGTTGTTGGTCTTTTGGTCCATATAAATTGCATGCCTGTCGAATTTTGGATGGTTTAATTTATATGGACATGGATTGCATACTGACATCGTCAATAGTAATGTCACAATTGGACAGTACTTTGTGGGCCCCACATTGATGTACATATTTTATTCATGCCACCCATCCATTTTGTATTATTATCATTTTAAGACATGAGTCCAAAATAGAGGCACAAGTGGAGCGCACCACATGAAAACATTGGGGATTGAATGCTCACATTCGAAAACTTCCCAAGGCTTACTGTAATGTTTATTTATCGTTCAACATGATAAATAGTTCATGAAGACCTGGATGAAGGCAAAACACAAATTTCTGCTAGATCCAAAACTTTTGTGGCCTCTAAGAAGTTTTGAATGGTGGGCGTTCAATCACCATTGTTTCTAACTTTCTGTGGTGTGGTACATATAATCTTTTGATATTCCACATTTTAGGGCATGATTTTTGGGCTCACACACAAAAATGATTTGGAAAATGGATGGACATCATGGATAAAACACATACAACATGGCAGGGCTCATGGAGCACTGTCCAGTAGCGAGCCACGGGACGGTAGGCAAACCCCGAGCAGTGACTATTACACTGCACGAGAATCATAGTTTCTCTTCGTACAAATTAATAATTCATTTGAAGAGAGAGAGAGAGAGAGAGAGAGAGAGAGAGAGAGAGAGAGAGAGAGAGAGAGGAGAGAGAGAGACTTTGACTAAGATGCCTGAAATACAATTCATGTGAGGAAAGAAAGCGGATTGCGTCCTGCCGTCCAGGTAGGGGCTCTGTGGGGCCGACCATGATGTTTGGGTTTTATCCACGCCCTCATTGTGGGTGGAACATAGGCTAGAATTAACTCATTGTTGGTGCATTTGTTGCCGTTCTCAAAGCCCTTCTTCTGAATCCATCGAGCATGTCTTCTCCTCAGGTGAGCTGGCTGACAAAGTTTGGGAATTTTTTGGGTCCTGTTTTGAGGTTCCTCCCCGTAACCGTGGTTTTGTGATTGGGCGAGCTACTGGTTGGTGGAATGCGGCTTCCACTTCCGACCCTTTCCTTGCCCTTAGAGGGTTGACCCCGTTGATCATTCTCTGGGAACTATGGATTGCCAAAAACGCAGCCCACATGGATGGGGCAGTGGTTTCAACTCAAAGAGTCATTTCCAGGGTATTTTTTTGGGTGAGGAAATTGGCGGCCCTCTTCCCCCCTTCGACCAAGGCTCGACGCACCCCTTCTTCCTTCGCCTTGGACTGTTTGGGGATCCCTTCAAAGGTGTCGTATCCAAAACAGGCCCTCTTGGTCAAATTAATGGGTCCCTCCCCCCTAGGCTGTATTAAGATCAATGTTGATGGATCGGCCCTGGGTAACCCGGGCAGTTCTAGAGGTGGTGGGGTGGCTAGAAGGTATGACGAGGCATTCCTCTTTGCTTTCTCATCTAGCTATGGGTTTGGTTCTAACAGGAGGACTGAAGTGAAAGCGATTTGGACAGGCTTTCTTTCTGCAAGGAGTTGGGCTTCACCAAAGTAGATTTGGCTAGTGACTCTAAAGCTTTGGTGGCTGCCTTGAACAATCAAAATTCCCCATCCTGGGGCCTGTGGTATTGGTGGGTCAGGATCAGAAACCTCAAAAGCTCCATGGACTTTTTTATTTCCTACTCCTCGAGGGAAGCCAATGCGGTGACTGATGGGCTTGCTAAGAAGGGTAGTAGTAGCCAATCTCACCGCCTCTTCCGACGTCACTAGACTGATCTTCCTCATGTTATTAGGGGGCTTCTCTTTTTGGACAAAGTAGGTTTAGGCTATTTGCGTGAGTTGTCATGAGGGGCACTGTTGCCCCCATTTCTCCTTGGGTTTACTCCTCCTTTTTTGCCTGCAGGCCCCTCCCAGTTGTACAGCTCCTTTTGGATATATATACAATGGAGAATTTTGAAAAACAAAACAAAAAAAAAGAATAAGAAAAAAAAGAGAGGCTAGAATTAACTTACTTTCTCATCCGTAATGTAGTCCAAATTACAATTACTTCATCCTATTTACAAAATATTACCTGTATTACTTTCCTCACTTCAATTATAAATAATATTAATAGAGTTTCTTAGTTAGTTGGGTAATAAATCTTTCTTACCTTAACTAGGGTGGCAATGGGTTAACTGGCCCGACCAGCTTACTTTTCTTAAAGTGCTCAAGCTAGAAATTGGACTAGTTTAAGTATATGGACTAGAATCAGGTTGAGCCCTTACTGACCTGGCCATCTCATATAAGTTATCAATGGATTGCGCACCAGCCTGACCCGGCTCAACCCAAAGCCTAAAATAAAATTAAAAAAAGAAAAATACAGATGATTTTTCTTTATATGTAATTACTTATCCATTGTTTAGCGCTGGTATCATATTCCATTCTTATGAATTGGGTCACAGCAGGTTGGCTGAGTACGAACCATTTACAGTTAAATGAATCAAGTTGGGCTTGATGAATTTAAGTGGGCCTGTTTAGATAAGAGGTTAATGGATCATGGATCAGGTTTGAGTAATTGAGAAACAGTTGAGAGAGGGATGCCCACCCATAATTCTAAATGGGGCCCACCATCCCTTCATCTGCCTAGGATGATGGAGTATGCAAATAACCAGGCCATTTTGTACATCAGCTGGGCCCTACAGAAAACAAGTGTGGGAGTTCCCTCCCTAATGTTTCCCTTACTGTGGCCCACCATCCCTAACATGATGTGACGCATATATATGATGGTTAGAGTGGATGTCAACAACACATCATGGTGAAGTCCACCCTATTTGGCATATTTGGTGCCCGCGAGTCTCTACCGTTCCTCAATCTGCTTCCATAGAAGAGGAAAATATTACAAAGTAATCACCCCAAATGCAGATGAAAGCATTACTAAAGACAGATAAAAGGATTCGTAACCACATCTCACACCAACCAGGTCCGACTAACCTAATGGATGGATTAGATCTCTTATGTGTATGCCATGTAAGCACGTGTGTAGCATGTCCCTGAGCTTTAGTGCACACGTGTGTGCTTAGCAAAGTTATTAATTTCATTTTATCACGGTATTCTAGTTTCTATCTCCTTTCTCAAAATAAGGGTAGGTCATTTTGGTCCTCATTAGTAGGTTTAGAGGCACATTTTCGTAAATATAAAAATTAAAGGGTTTTTTTTTAAAAAAAAAAACTTTGCTATTTGTGAGAAAATTTCGGGTAAAATTCTCAGATATAAATTGGAACATGATTGCATGAGAGTATATATTAAATAAATTAATTAATTTTAAAAAAAAAACTTAAAAAATAATATCTTAAATAATTAGTTGATCCAGTTATTCAAAATTTAATTTAATTTTTTATTTTTCTTATTCGTCCCACGTTTTAGGTAGGGCTTTCAATGGGCAGGGCTCAGACCAGGCAAAATAAAATTTTAGAATAGTCTAGCCGTTACGGTTCAAAATCCGACCGAAGCTATTCCCACGCTCGGTCCATTGGCAGCCCGGGTTTTAGGTGCGTCTTTAAGGCCTGTTTAGATAGGAAATTACCATAGTAATGTATAAGTACATCTCACACGAATGAATGGATGAATTAGATCTCCTACATATGTGCCTTGGAGGCACATGTGTAGCATGTACTCGAGCTTTAGTGCACACCTATGTTTGTTTAGCAAAGCTCTTAATTTCATTTTATCACCTGTCCGGTTTCCATCTCCTTTCTCAGAATAAAGGTGGGTCATTTTGTTCGTCATTAGCAGGTTCAAAGTTACGTTTTTCATAAATATGAAATTAAAGGTTTTTTATTTTTCTTTTGAAAAATTGACAATTGTGAGGGTTTTTTAGGTTAAAATCCAATATATAAATTGGATCATGATTACAAGAGAGTATATATTAAAAAATAACTAAAAATAAATTTAATATTTTAAATAATTAGTTGACCAGTTATTCAAAATCTAATTTTTTTATTTTTCTTATTCATCCAATAGTACTTTAGGTATAGGCAAAATAAAATTTTAGAGCAGGTCTAACCTTACACTTCAAAATCAAATGCAGATACACATCCAAATATTTTCAAGAGATAGGTAAACAAATTTGTAGTCATTGCACTTTCCAATTGCATTATCGTGAAAATCTCAAATTCAAATAGATACGTCTATCTATAAATTTGATATCTAACATTAAAATAATAGAAAATTTTTATCATTACAATCTTATTGTTGATAAACCAAATATAGCAATCGTAAATGAAATGTAGATGTTTTAAAGCCACAGATAAAAAATTTGTAAGCCGTTAAGGAGCCTAGAGTGTGGTGTGAGTACGTAACCTTATTCAACTCCTTAATCATTGTTGATTTTTTTTATGGCAAAAGTGCACAAGTGAAGCAACAGGTGCACAACTAAGCAGAAGTGAAGCAACCAATTGAGAGAGGGTTGTTAATTGGACGGCAATGATTGTGGACAATGTTGAGTGTGCCCAACTTAACAGGGCTCTTGAGAGACATTAAATTTGTGAAGTGAACCAATGTTTTCATAGGTGGGCTCGGGCTTGAAATTGCCCATGGACTCTTTCATAGGTGGGCTTGGGCTTGAAATTGCCATGGACTCTTTCATAGATGGGCTCGGGCTTGAAATTGCCCATGGACTCCCTTCCCTCTTATGGGCTCCGCCACTAACTTATATCTTCAGCTCCTGCATGCTCGCGCATGTTTGTACATGGCAAAATAAACCTAATTATGTGAGCATGAAAATTTTGATACTCTGGCAGAGTGTGATAGATGGTACACGGGCTCAGAGAAATTACTTAGAAATTGCATGTTTGGCGTATGGTTATTCAAGTTAACTTGTCCAATTTTTATTTTTATTTTCCAATTTAGATGTATTATGAAACAAAACTTAATTACTCTTTTTCCTGATTATCTAATTACTATCATATTAATGTAAATTTATTGGACAAATAAAATGAAAAATAAAAAAAAAATAAAAATAAAAATAAAAATTCAATGGGCATGGTAAGTTCATATCGTGTAGGAAAAATATTTAAGAATCTCTATCTAAGAAAAATATTTAAGATTCTCACATCAAGGGTAATCTATTTGGTCTAGTATAGCTTGAGATTAAACTGTTTATAATCAACCGATTGAGTATACAAGTGAGTAATCTATTTGGGCAGATTTTTAGTATAATTAGAAGGTCCTAATTTGATGTTTTTGATAATCATAGGCCATGATCGGATAGGTTTAATGTAGTTTTGAGGATTAATTTTGGATTAGTTTATATATGCATAAGTACGGTCTTATGATTATAAGTGGTAAGAGCGAACGTGTGTGTGTGTGTGTGTGTGTGTGTGTGTGTGTGTTGTGTGTGTGTGTGTGTGTGTGTGTGTAAAACTATTAATTGCACAAGTCAATGGCTAATACTAAATAGATTGATCATGTATATCAATGGTTCAAACTTGTGGAGATTGATAGATGCTTGGATGCATGAATGAATTGATGAATTTATATATGTATGTTGAATGCAAGTGTTCGTGTATTGATGTAGGGAAGGGTGTGATGAAGAGGATCACCATATACCTCAAGTGAGCAAAACTTTAAATCCACGAGAAAAAAAAATTAATTTTTATTAATCAATAATGTCTTACGTGCATTTCTCCATTACACTACTAAATAAGAAAAAAATAAAACCCTAATTCATATTTATCAAAAATAGTAAAATTTTAATATTAATAAAAATCCTCATTCTAACAAAACTCTTCTAAAGTCTAATTTTTAAAAATAAAAAAGTCCAAATAAATCTTACTGGAAGAGTTCTAACATGATTAAAAGTTATTTTAAAAAATGGATGGAAATCTAAAGCTCTAAAAAGAAGAAAATATGAAAAAATAATAATAATAATAATAATAATAATAAAAATCAAAATTACTAAAAATATTAATTTTTTCTAAAAATTAATGGAATTACTAAAAAAAAAAAATTTCTAAAATTCTCGTTTTCGAATTGGAAGCATGCATTTTCTTGCGAAACGGATGAACGCAATCCCCGGATGACTTGTTCTAGTCAAAATTCATAAGTCGTGCACCCCGTAAACCGTACACATGAGATACACACAATAGTTTTAAGAGTATAAAGGATGTTCGAAGTTGCATGTTGCGGCCATGTGTTATATACATCCTTATTTCATAAGCGCTCTAGAGAATTAACCAAATTCTCATAAGAAGTATCATCACTTCCATACTTATATAGGGGAATTTATCAAGGGTGTCTCTGTAACAATTATCACCCCACCTTAAAAGCTATAAATTTATTAAGGGATATATCCAACCTTAACTTATTACAAAGATTTACATTACTAATATTATAGAGAGGGACTTGGAAAAATAATTTTTTTTTCTCCTAAATTCTTTTGTAATACATTTCCATCAAGAATCACATGAAAACTTGTTTTTCCTATTGAACATAATTCTGGGGATCTCCAGTCCTTAAGTTGGGTTACTATTTCCAGTGACTCATTTTTCTATGGGCTTAAGTCTCATCTTCCTCGATGTTTTCCAGACTCTCTCTAGCTAGGCTTTTGGTTAAGGGATCTGTTAAGTTCTCATTGGATCTAATAAAGTATAGAGTTATTACACTATTTTTCAGTAGTTGTCTCATACAACCATGGTTCGAATGGGCTTATCTGGATTTACCATTATAACACTTGTTACTAGCTCTTCCTATATCAATCATGCTATCACAATGAATGGAAATGAAGGTACCGATTTGACCCAAAAAAATTATATTAATTAATAATGTTTTAATTCATTTTGTCTCCTTATCTGCTGCTGCCAAACCCACTAGTTCAGATTTCATGGTGGAATGAGAAATACAAGTTTGCTTTTTATATTTTTACGAGACAACTCCACCTACCAAGGTAAAGATATGGCCACTAGTAGATTTAAAATCTTCTACACTTGGATTTCAATCTGCATCACTATATCCTTCAATCACAACTGGGTATCTTTGTTATTGATTACCAAGATCCCATGTCCTTTTAACATACCTAAATACCATGTATATTACATTCCAATCCATGTAACTCATATTATTAAAATATCTATTTAGTTTACTCACTACAAAGGCTAAGTCGGGTCTAGTGCAATTCATATCATAAGTCAAACTACCAATGATAATGGCATATTCAGTTTGAGATACTTATTCACCACTATTTTTCTCTGGTTCTACGAGGGGATTGCAGACAAGGTGACAGGATTTTACTAGACAAAGCAACGATGTTACTGGACAAATGTAACACCCCATATTTTAATATAGGGTTTTAGTTTTAAAACTTTAAATAAATAGACAATATTCAGTGGTATGGCCCATTTAAGCTTTGGAGATTGTATTATCTTTGGGCAGATGTCTTAGTTGAATGTTTAGAATCTAATGGTCGGAGTGGATTCCACAAGGCATCAATGTGGACCCCACTTTTGAATGGTGTGTGTGCACAAATTATGTGCACATGCGGTGCACTGTATCTCTAGCCCAACAAAAAGATTCCGAAAGAAGGAAATCTCCTTCTTCCTTTCCTACGTTCCCGCTAGCTTTGGTTTAAACGGAAGAATTCCGTTTCAATTTGCTGTGACCCACCATCTTGGATCTTAGAGATGATCCAAACCGTCCATCTTGCAGGTGGGTCAGTTTCGAGCAAACCCCAGTTTGGTTCATATGAAGATGAGCTCACATGTATTCACAGACTCAGACGCAAACCAGCTGTGTATGACTGACTTCCGAAAACGGGAAGTCTGTTATCCACGTAAGCTTGTGATCCACGTGCGTGGGAACCTTTCGATCTCACCCCTTCATTTACAAACAATCCTAGCCATGTATCCCTCCTCGACGGTAGGGTTTTACAACTTAAAAATGCAAAAGGAATCTTTTCCGTTCGGGCACCAACTCGATCTTAGCCGTCCATGGGTTTCTAGAAGCCACTCTAGATCAATCTTGGCCCTTCAAATATGTATATAATATCCCAAATAATCCCAGAATCCCTAGCTACGGGGAGAGAATTCGTAGCTACAACTAGTTCTTCCCAGTTTTCCAAAAACCATCTGTTTCCTTCTTCCTTCAAACCCATCGATTAAAAGATCATGAAGCTTCACTTTTAGATTTCCACAAGTTTTCTACGACAGATCTAGACCCTTTAGTGCAAGCGTTTCAAAGGAATGAAGCCCCATCTCAAATCCGCCATTGGAGCTTCACCTTCTTCCTCATCGGAAAACATGGATTGCCAATCGTGGCTGGCCACCAATTCCAGATCTGGTTCACTCGCCAGGTAGGTCACTTGATTGTTTTCTAAGCAATGAAATTTCACCGAAGTCTGATCATTAATAGGGAAAGTGGGAGAGTGAGTGAGATGAGTTCACTCGGTTTGACTCAATCGAGCAGCGGACGAGTTCTCTCACCTTGTGTTGCTGAGTTTTGTGGTGAATACAATTTGAGTTGGATTGAATCTAATCCATGACATGAGAAGAGTAATGGATATTTCTTTTAGAAGATTAGCAAGTCAAGGAGTTATTGAGTTATCATCGTGGCACTGCCGAGTTAACTTGACAGATAAGTATTGGGCTGAGTCGAGACCGAGTTTGGGTTAAGCTGAGTTCAAATCTAGGTGTTGGATAGGTGTGTTAGTTTGTAGAAAAGGTAAGAAAGGAAAGTAGAGATTGAGTTGTGTTCGGGGCCGAGTTGTTTCCGAGTTGAGCCGAGTTGGCTCGGTTGTTCCAGGGAATTTAGTCTTGATCAGATCTGGTCACTTTGGTTCAGCAACCAGAGTGTGCTATAGGTCTGACTCAGCCCAGTTATCAAAAATAAAAATAAAAAATAAAAATAAATAAATAAAGAGAGAGAGAGAGAGAGAGAGAGAGAGAGAGAGAGAGATCAGTGTAGGGTGTTGTCCAGAGAGAGAGAGAGAGAGATCAGTGTAGGGTGTTGTCCAGTCCACCTGGTGGCACTACCGAGTCGACTCAGTTGGGAGTCAGGTTGGGTTGAATGGTTTGCAGCCCTTGTTATTAGAAGTGAGACTATGTATATTAATCTAGCTAGGTTGTGTTGAATGCAAGTTGAGTTGAGTTATATGGTTTTAATTTTAAAATCTATTTTAATGGAAATTAATTAAATTCATTTATATTTGTTAGGTGGGAGATTTTGTTTCCCAATTACTTCATCAAGGTTCACCTTGTTGGGATTGAGATGGAACTGAGTTATGTCTATTCGATTTTAAATTCTGTGGGTTTGGACTTAATCTCAAGTTAGTACATGCACTTGAACCATATTTAAAGAGAACCCACACCCTAAGGTGAGGATTCACCCTTCAAGCTTTCCTCCATTTCAATGGTTAGATTGGTTTACTTTCAAGTATCTTCTATGTTTGACTTATCATTCATGTTTAGTTAATATGAATGATTTAGCTTTATTTAATTCTATAAATTGTTTAGAATGATTATGGAATGAGATTCGAATTATTGTCTACATGGTAGAATCGACATACTTCTTAGTGTAGAAATTGACTCTCTAATCTAGTTAAGCAAGCAATCTTATTTGCATATATAATGTTGATACATTTGTATGTTGACGTAAACGATAATTGCTTGGAATTAGAAGATGGAGTTAATTGTGATTTAGTTTGTCATTTGTTTGTGTTAAGGGATTGTATTGGAGTTCTAATACTATATGTAGATAAATATGTACCTTTAGACTTTTCTTGAGCTAGTGGCCGGTCATGAATGAAATAAACGTTATGTGGTTGTAGACTTACCATCTCATGGGTTATTTGTGTTCTTATGGCTTATAGATTGTATTATTTGTTGGTGTCCTCAAATGACTTGATGTCAATGTGGCTTTTTGGGAGAACTCATTATTGAAATTATATATGAACTTGTGATGGTAATGTCTACATGTTAAATCATGAGTGGCCACTAGTTGTAGAAGTTCTTATAAATGAAATACCTTGAATTCTTTATTTTACCAATACTGTTGTTAATTATTTGAATGTTTTAAAATTTTACTTGCTTAATTCTTATGAGCCGGGGATGGTGGAATGAGACACTATGCCCGAGCTGTCGGCCTATGCTGGGTTGCGTGCCCCCCATAGTGACCTTTGAGCTTCTATGATATTCTGTTTGTAAATTGGACTAGCAACGGTTGGATTAATCATGCATACATGGCACGTGGGCGTTAACGGGTGCCTGGTTGACTGTTTGAAAGACCAGTGTACTATTCGAACGACCCTTTCTACATTTTGAATGGGTCGACTGTTTAAAAAACCCGATATCTTGTATGAATGGGCCGACTGTTTGAAAGGTCCATTCATTTGTTCAGCTGGATGTGCATCCCCAGGCTGATTGCATTCATGCATTCATTCATTAATCAAGATTAAGTCGGCGACTGAATTTGTTTGTGAAATGGATTATATCTTCTTATATCATACATTAAATTGTAGTTTGGATGTTATAACTGTTTGTGTTATATTTGTGGGGAATGGACTGTATCTGTACATATTATACATTGAACTTTGAGTGGATATGTAGTTGGTGTTATCTTTGTGAATTGTGAAATGTAAGTTAGATTCTTTAGTTCCTTGGATTATACTTATAAATTGTATTTTCTTCTTATGTACGTGTGGTATCATTCTATATGTCACTTAGGAAACATAAATTATATATTTTTATATTTTACTTATGAACATTACATTGGATATTATATTCTTCTGAGTTACTTGAATTTCATTCTTGACTATTGTGATGCTTGGTAATCTTGGAGGGTATACCTCACTGGGATAGCCATTGACGCTATCAAACCGTATTCAGTTGGCGCAGGTTATGTAAATGACGTATAGGTTAACTTTAATGTGGAGCACGTAGATCTGGATAATCTCGCGACTTTTTATTCTAAAATTCCTATTTTTTTTTTTTTTAGATATTTCATTTGATTATTTTGAGTCATTAGTTTGTATAAGCCCTATGGGCAACCAATTATATAAGTTGGGATATATATTGGACATTTCTTCCATGTGTGGTTTATTTTGCTTCCATTGTGATCGCTCACTTATACTTATAAAAGAAAAAAAATTATTACTGTGAAATGTGGGCTATCCTTGTAGGTTAACTCTCGGGATTTCGGAAAACGAGTATAAAACTCGGGTTATACGAAATCCGGGGCGTTACAACAAAGCGATGAGGTTTTACTAGCAAAGTGATGGGATTGGATTCTATTAGATAAAGTGGTGAGGTTGTCAAACAAAGTAATGGAGTTTCACTAGCAAAGTAATGGGGTTGACAGATAAAGTAATGCAATTTCACTAGAACAAGATAGAGGGTTAGACAAAACAATGACATGGTTCCACTGGACAAAGTGATTGAGTTCCACTAAATGAAATAATGTGATTTCACTAGAACAAAATGAGTAACTTGCATGTCCACGTGGAAAAACAAACAAGATGCACTTAATATCTTGAATGCACCTGGGTTTGGATCCTTACTCATGCTTTGGTGGTAGACTCCCGAGAGTTTCAACACAAAGTCATGGGTTAGAGTACCCATTGGGGTGGGAGTGTCTGGGTGTGTGTGGGGTGTGAGTATGTGTAAAAATAAAAAATAAAAGAAAAAAAGTGCACCGAGGGGGCTTTTTAGCGTTCCTCAAAATTTTAGTATTTTAGTTTGTGATATTTTTAAATTAAAATAATATTGCTAGATATGTAAATAACTGTTCACATATAAAAGAAAACTAACCAGGGAACACTTGTACCTTTAGTGCACCCAAGGTGCATTTTAGCATTCCTCAAAAGTTCGTATTTTATCTTGTTATAATTTGAATTTAAAATAATATTGCTAGAAGCATAGACAACCAATAGCAATTATATAAGTTGGAACGTGGTTTCACGAGAGTTTATATTAAAAACAAAAATAATTAAAAATAAATTTAATATTCCAAATAATGGTTTTTTTAAAAAAAAATTCATTCAACGTTTTAAGTAGGGCTGTCAGTGGGCCAGGCAAAATATCTCATACCGAACAAATCAAAATCTGGGCCAAGCCCAACCCCGGCCCACTGGTTTATTTATTTATTATTTTTTTTGGAAGAAGAGAGAGACATGTCTATCAGATTTCATTACTGAAGGAGAAATACACGCCTATTTCGGGCAAAAGTTCTGCCTATCACGTGCTATACATGTATTGTGTGGGAACCCTTTCTAAAGTAAGAAAGACCAGATTTATCCAACGTAACCTGACCCTTGATCAGACGAGGGAGAGAAGCAAGACCTTAGCCCGCTGGTTGACAGCCCTTGTTTTAGGTGGATATTTGAGGAGTCCAGAGCATGGTGTGATTACATATCCTTTTTCAACTACTCCTTAATCACCGTTGATTTTTGCATCGCAAGGATGTCCAATTGGAGCAACGGGTGTACTACCAACCCACACAAGGGGAAGTGAAAGCAGCCAATTCAGAAAAGGGTCGTTGGACGGCCATGATTGTGGATGATGTCCAATGTGCCCAGCTAAGCACTACTCTTTAGAGATGGAATTTGCCAAGTAAAACCAATGGTTACATAGGTGGGCGTGAGCTTACAATAGCCCATGGATTTCCTCCCGTCAGATAAGCTCCACCACTAACTCAAGGGCCCGATTGGTTACTACCCCACCAAGACCTAGCTAGAGACCAACGGTCCCCTGTCAGGGGACGCAGTCCATTTATTATGAAAGTTCATTTTAGGGGCATGAGCCTAAAAAGAAGGAAGATTAAAGGTTCAAGTGGACCACACAACAGGAATCAGTGGGGATTGAAATATTACTGTTGAAAACTTCTTTGAGGCCACAGAAGTCAAAGAAGTTTTGGATTAAGTTGATATTTATGCTTGCCCTTCATACAGGTCTATGTGATTGCGACCTTATAAAAAGGTTGAATGGCAAATAAACATCACGGTGGGCCCTAGGAAGTTTTCAACCCTAGGAATTCAATTCCCACTGCTTCCTTTCGTGTGGCGCACTTGAGCCTTTATTCTGCCTTCTTTTTGGACTTATGCCTTAAAATGATCCGTCAAAATGGATGGACTGCATGGATAAAACGTATACACCACGGTGGGCCCCACAGATCCACTAACAGGACCGTCCGTCTCAAGCAGGTCCTGGTGGAGTAGTACACTTGGACCCAGTCCGCTCCCCTAACCACATACATTATACATACACTCGCCCGCGATAGTTAATCCTACAAGATAGGTGCAGCAACAGGTTGGACGCTGCTTCGGTGGATCACCGGATCCACCTAAACTGTGAGGCCACTTTGATGTATATGCCTTATATCCGTTCCGTCCATCCATTTCGACAGCTCATTTTATGCTATAATACCAAAAAAATGTAGCAGATTCAAATCTCATGGGGACCACGCAACAGGAAAAGGTGGTGATTGAACTTTGTGGAGACCATAAAAGTTTTGGATCAAGCTGATATTTATGTGGTCTTTCATTCAGGTGTATGTGAACTTTATCAACAGGTTGGATGGAAAATAAATATTATCATTGGGCTGCACAATCAGGGATATCCATCGTACTTAGCTGCTCTCAGAATTGAAGACAAGACTTTCCACTTTGATATTATGTTAAACGTCCACTTTCTCTAAAGGCTCAGCCATTAGATGATGGCATATCAATGTTTATCGAGGGACTTTAACAATAAATGAGGCATATTTTGTACAGCAATATTGCTATTTCAACTAAGTTAAAAGTCTGTGCTCTCAGTACTTTTTGGAAAATAATAAAAAGCTTTTGATAAAATTAAGGAATATTTTATCATTTTTAATAAAATATTGAAGTTGATGTTTAAGATTAAAAGTTATGAAAGATAGTAGAGAATTTAGATTAATCAATGTTAGCATTTACTATAAATATGTTAGGATTTACTTTAAATATTATAACTGAATATGATGCTAACATAAGCCACCTTTTGTAACCTTTGATTGGAAGCATCATTATTAGCAACGCCCGGCAATTTCACAGTAATCTGAACTGTTCATCCAGTACTGTGCCTCACCATGCATTGGCCAAAAGAGATAAACATAAACAAAAACGAATCTCCCAACAATTCCAACCACAAATTCCATTACGAATGAAACATGTACACAAACATAGAGGCCCGTTTCATAAGCCCAGTACATAGACACCATTTAATAAATCCATGCATAGGTGTTCTTAATTCTAGAATTAGCTGAACTGGCAACAAAATAAACACTGCAAACCATCAAATAATTATGGATAGACCTCGATAATGGACCGCACACCAAGGATGGGTGTAATCGTGTAGTGAGTGAAACCAGCTTCGATGAAGATCTTTCGCCATTCATGTTCGTTCCTCTCCTTCCCGCTAGCGAGAACCATCATCATTAGATCGAAGAAGAGCTGTGTCTCCGTCAACTTGTAATCGCCATTGTTCATGTTCACGACCATGTCCAGTATAATCACCTTCCCTCCCTCTTCCTTTGAAGGGATTGCTTCCTTGCATCGTCTCAGTATCTTCACGCACTCTTCGTCACTCCAATCGTGTAGAATCCACTGCAGTCCATTGTCGTGATTGTTAATTACCCTTTGTTGGCCACAATTTAGTATTTGGATGGATGTGATGATTTGAAGAAAGAGGGTTCAGTGCTATCGGTGTTAGCTTCGTCATTAGGCATTCAAAGTTTTGGTATGTGTGGTCTGTGCTTATGAAATCTGTACCTTCCATCTGGTGAGGTTTATCATGGATAGGGTGTAGACCAAAATCAGAAGCTGTTGGATGACCATAACTTCTGATTGGATGGCCAAGAGATTAGCAGTTGGGAAAGAGTCCAGACAATGGTTGACATTCATTAGGCAAAAACAATGGTTGACATTCATTAAGCAAAAACTCCTCCAATCGATGGCTAATATCATCCAATTGGGAATTCTGACATAAAAATAGAAATAATAAGGTATTGCCCCAATACCATAAGTAGAGCTGGGCATTGAGTCGAGTCGAGTTAGACCAAGTTAGGGCTAACCCCAACTCGAACTGGTTTTGAAATAGGCCTGACCTGAACTCGACTCGACTCGTTACTGAGTCCAGCATGCCTGATCTGATCTGAGGAGAGAGAGAGAGAGAGAGAGAGAGAGAGAGAGAGAGAGAGAGAGAGAGAGAGAGAGAGAGAGAGAGAGAGAGAGAGAGAGAGAGCTGGGTGGTGATCATGATGGTGGGTGGTTGCCGGACTTTTTTTTTTTCGAGAAACAACAGGAGCTATATAGGCCTTCGGGCAGCCTCCAATAAAAAGATTCGGAGCCCACGTACCTATCATATACCGGACTGCACACTGAACAAGACACGGATAGAAACGAAAGAAAAACAGCACGAAGGAAAAGCAGACTCAAACTCTGATGGTCCCCAAGCCTGCCTTGTCAAGGAGGAGGGAGCCCCTAATGTGCCTTGGGAGGTGCGAGGAGAGGCAGAAGAAAGATTTTGGGCAGCCATCACTAGCCTCTCTAGCAAGCGCATCCGCCACTGCGTTTCCCTCACGTAAAATGTGGCGGAAGGAGATGTTAAGAGAACGGCTAAGGTAGTGGATAGCCCCCATTCAGTACCAAATATTCCAAGGACAATGCCCTGAAGGGGCCGCTGCAGCGTCCACTACTGTCTTCAAGTCAGATTCTACTTCAGCGTTAGAGAAGCCCAATTTGCTGCAAAGAAGGATGCCGGGCTTGGAAGAGGAGAAGGATGGGGAAGAGAGAGAGTTTGGGATCGAGTTGGGGTTGGATTTAACTGTGGCAGATAGAATTAGATATACTTATAAATTAGGATTTTTTATTTTATATATACTCGAATTCAAGTAGAGATGGGTTTTGGATAGAGTCGAGTCTGACTGGATCAAGTTTCGGGTCAAGTTAGGTCGAGTTACTAGATAACTCGGACTCGACTCGATTTGAGTTCGAATTGGGCAAAGCCTACCCGGTTTAGACCGATTCACCCATTAGGTCTATGGAGAAGGTTGTCTTCTTTTTTTTTTACACATGCACACACACCCCACACACTCACGCTAGTGGAATTTCACCACCTATGGGTACTCAAACCCTTGACCGGGAGTTGAAACTCTGAGAGTCTACCACCCGAGCAAGAGTAAGGACCCAAGGTCTATGGAGAAGGTTGTCCTCATCATTACATCACTTGTAAATAAAATCTAGCCAATCAAAGCAGTAGGTGGGCCACACCACCATAAATAGACCAGCCTTATCAGTGGGTCAACCTTTAACACAGATTGAATTTTCTGAAACATTTGACTTATTAGTGGAAAAGCATGTGCTGTTCGGTAAGCTTAATAGTCCCTAATGCTATTTTCAAGAATTGGTTGGTGGGTGACATATATGGGGTGACGACTGATTGAAGCAACAAGAAAATGACTCCACCGCATTGAGGTCACACCAAAATAGCCTATTAACACTTTTGTTACACATGCGACTCTTATGCCATTAAAACGAAGGAAAAAACCATTTAATTTAGAATTATGTAAGGACGTGGAAACAGTCTATTTCAAATGCCTTCCTACACAATCAAATACCTTTTGAATTCTGAATTCATTCAAATTCACGTTGCCTGACAACCCCTTGCATCAAAGGGGCCAATTGACAAATCTGAACAGATCATTAGGTGGGCCACCATGTGAAAATCGCACTATTCAGACAATTCGAAACACTCAACCAATGTCTTATGAATTGGTCAGACAGGATGACTTATAAAAATAAGCCAAATCTATAATTCAAACCCTCCATTGTTGGAACATGGGAGACTGAATCTTCCAAAATCTCCTCTCTCTTTTTTTTTTGTCCACTCTTTCCTGAGAAGGTGGGCCGGAATCTCATCCGGCATGTGCATAAGTATTCTCGCCGTGGGTAACACCAACTAAAAATGGTTAGATACAAGGCCCACCAACATATGTGATGGTGACAGTCGTCATTCAAGCTCAGACGACCATTTAGATTGCTTATTGTAGTGGAATATTCCACTCTGAAATAGTAAACTGTAAGGAATATGAAATACCTTGAGGAAAACTGCATCTGCAGAAGGGATGGACTCAAACATGTTCCCTCCAACTATATCTATGTTCTGACTCTTTGGCACGCTTGCAACCACGTGTGGTAGATCAAACACGGTGCACTTCACGTGTGGGAACGACTCCGCGATGGTCCCGGCAGCAGTTCCCGTGCCACCCCCAACATCAACCAATGACCGCAACCCTTGGAAGACCGGACTGCACTCTTTAACAATGATGCTCATGGCTAGCCGAGCATCACTAGCCATGGCCTCATTAAAGAAGTTGTTTAGCTCAGGGCTCTGGGCCATGCGGTCCCACAAGCCCGTCCCGTGCACAACATGAAAGGGCGTTGGATCGTCCCCTAAGAACCAAGTGTTCAAGAAGTGCCATGGCGTTACTAGAACTGGGTCTAGCATCATCATCAAAAATGGCGAAATGCACGTAGCTGTATCCTTCAAGAGGAGCCTAGAAGAAGGTGTGAGCACATAACCTTCTTTGTCTCCTCCTTGATCGTCCTTGATTTTTTGTACAGCGAAGAAACCCGAGTGGACCAACAAACGCATGAGGCGGCCCACATGAGCCGCTCTAGCGGGAGCGATCGAAAGCACGGCCACGAGCTGGGAGAGAGTCATGGGACAGCCATGGCTGTGAACGATGTCTGGTATGCCAAGTTGAACGGCGCACTTGAGGGACATGGAATTAATGAAGTTAAACAAATGGTTCCATACATGGGCTTGCGCTTTCAACAGATCATGGGCCTCATCTCCTTGCATAAGCACCATGGCTCGCTCACTTCTCAAACTACTGATTTTTTTCTTTCTTTTTACTTTCTTCTTCCTTTGAGAACTCACGTTTCAAGCTCTGCTGGGAACGTACGCATGCACACCATATATATAGAGGGAGCATGGAATACTCCGGCAGAGACTTTGTACAGCATGATTTTGGTTTCAGCTAGTACAAGCAAGGCAGGTGATTCAGAAATCCAAACCGTTGATATCTTGGATAGCATCTCCACTATGATTGGAAGATCCTAGCTCTAGAATATTTGGCCTTTTTTGGTTGAATATGAAGCTTTCTTGTATTTTCTTTCTTGATGGGGTCTACAATAACAACGGCATAAATCAATGAACTAGCTGCACTAGTTGTACCAGTACAAACTGTGCACGAGCATTCTATTACACATGGTGTATGCGAGAGGCATGTTATTGACGACATGTTATTCACGTGTAACATCCAAACACGCAAAAGCGTATTATGGGATATGATGATCACCGAATCACCCCAAATTATTACTTAAAGCGTGACACTAATCACGTGTTTTCTTTTTTTTTTTGGACGGAATCGTCTACAACATCTGCTTTTAAGCAGCGTGTAAAACACCCACGCCGTGTGGGACCCACCAAGTTGCATGTGTGAAATCAACCTCCATCATGTGAGCTAGAACCCTTACGCTGACTGTACGTACAAACGATCAGCCCTCAAAAGTCTTCATATAAACCGAATGATGGAAACAATGTAAAGTGGCACCTAAAACCTCAAAGTTGAAGCAGTGTTATAGCAATTGTTCTGGATGTATTCTGGCAAGCCTATTGAAATAAAGTGCAATACAAATCCGTTTTGCCAGTGTGGCAACGTGAGCGGATTAGGTGCGTCCTTTACCGTGGTCCCACCTTGATATATATATATATATATATAATATTATATATATATATATATATATATATATATATATATATATATATATATCAACGCTATCCTTTTCAAGATCATATCTGAAATTATTCCAAAAATGAAACTGATCCCAGTCTTAGTTGGACCATGCCTTAGGAAAGTTTCCTATGATATGGTCCACCTGAGATTTGGATCTATTTCATTTTTGGGTTCAAGCCATGAAGTGATATGGAAAACGGATGGTCGGCATAGATATAGAATACATAAATCAAGGTGGGTCCCATGATAAGGACCTCTGCTCCCTTTGCCAACTCAGGATGCCCGTATAGCATAATCTACGGCATGGATGATGCTAATCATGTAGGCCTCAACTCATGCAATATTAGTGAAAAGAGAGAGAGAACGTTTGTTAGAGAGAGAGAGAACGTTTGTCAAATCGTAGTTGGTCATATCCCCGGTAGGGAAAAAAAAAAACCGCACACCCACACTCACGCTAGTGGGATTTCACCACCAAAGGGTACTTAAACCCTTGACCAGGTGTTGAAACTCCTTGGAGTCTACCACCCGAGCAAGAGTAAGGACCCGATTTTGGAACTCTAGTTCTCAATGGAGTTGGTTTGCACAAAGGCCCATCAGGGTCGGGCCGGGCTGCACTGTTAACCTATAGGGATGGGTAAAGTTGTACACAAGTTGAACTGAGTTGAGCTTGGCCCGGCTCAGCTCCGCTCAGCCAGCGAGCAACCTTAGCTCGAGCTCAGCTTTGCTTGGTTTCAAGCTTGAACGGTCAGCTCCGCTCAGCACGGACAGCAGCTTAGGCTAGCTTGAGCCGAGTTCGAGTTTGAGCCTACCAGTTGAGTCCGAGTTTAGGTTTTAGAGTTTTTAATATATATATATATATATATATATTATATATATATATATATATATATATATATATATATTATATATAAAAGGAAAAAGGTTCTATGCAGTAGAGCTCACGGGAACTTCCCATGAGGTCGAGCTGTGTGGGCCCCACCGTGATGCATGCCGAACATCTACCCCATCAGCCAGATGCACCATTCCATTGTGGACCTAGGGCTTAAAAATCAAGTCAATCCGTGACTTGTGTGGGCCACACCACATACAAAAGTTGAGATGGGTTGCCCTCCATTAAAACATTCATAATCATTTTTTGGGCCCACCGAGATGTGGTTCACAAATTCAGCCCATCCATTATGTGTGTCCCACTTGGATGAGGGGTCAGACCAAGTTTTAGATGCATCCAAATTTCAAGTGGGATCCACAAAGTGCTTTTATATGTTTTAGGCACGTCTTCACATGATTTTAGATGGTATGGTCCACCTGAGTTCTTAATACAGCTGATTTTTGGAATATCCCATAATTTAAAGGGGACCCATCAAATGCAGTTTTGATGTTCGACACACATCACGGTGGGGCTCACACAGCTCGACCTCATGGGAAGTTCCCATGAGCTCGACCGCATAGAACCTTTTCCCTTTATTTACATATATAAACATTTAGGAAATGTTTATACTAAGTGAACTCGATCCGAGTCGAGTCAAGCGAGTTAACCGAGCTAACTCGGTTCATGTACAGCTCTAGGGATGGGCCCACCTTTAAATATGTGGCCATATAGATAAATGAAGCAGCAGGTGTAGGTTTCTGTTTCTGGACGCCTACAGCCATGTCCAGACCCATTTGTTGACACCCAGCATTTTATACACGTGGGGCCTACTGCTTGGTGATCGAATTTGCTCACATAGCGGATCTCTTTGGATGAAAGATGCCATATAATTCTACAATTGGATACCCCACAAGAATGAATGGCTAATATTAAAATATAACATTAATGACCCGCATTAAGTAGAAAAAAGGGCAAATTATCAGAGGGTTAGGATATTTCTTTCTCAGAAATTTGTGGACATCCATTCATTCATGGTAGTACTAGCGGGACCCATAGCTCAACAGCTTGGACCGGGACCCATGCATACTACACCAACACCGTGTACATAACACGTTTGCTGATCAGCAGGAACCTATAATTCCTCCCCTTGGGGCAGAGGCTCCAACCCAGGTCCAGGGGATGAGTTCTAGAGAGGGTGGCCATGGTTCATACATTGGGTGGGGAAAAAGTTGAGTTTTAATGCAATCACTATCTCCAGAGATTAATGGATAAATATCTCGACAACCCAATAAGCAAAGATCTATGAGCTAGGACTTTTATTTTAGTATTTTATTATTTATATCTTATCGTATCTTTATGAATTGGACAGATCTTTGATATTTTATTTAAAAATTGAATATAATACGTAGTACCTTAATTGATAAAATAATAAAGCGTTATTTAAATAATGACTTGGCATTGCATATTTGCATTGGAATGATACTCAAAGGCATCAACAAGGCCCCCTACAAGACAAGCCGTGAAGCATGTGGTTTAATTTAATCTAAAGCTAAAAACTTCTAGGCAGTCTTCAAATGCTGTCAAGCCGCTTAGAAGAAAAGAGTGCATTCAAACACATCCCACTTTGAACCTGTCCCCAGCAGAAGATAATGATCTAACCATCTGATTTTAGAAATATGATCTTTCCACTAGTTACATGCCAATTAATGTCACATATATGGGTTAACATCCATTCTATTTTCCGTTGGGCGATGTGATAGGTGAGGCCCAATGTTCTTGTGCAGCCCACATGCATGAAAGTACAGTTTGCACATCCTCGTCTTTATTTTAACAAAGATATAGGGTCCCCACTTAAAAAAAATAATAATAATAAATAAAATAAAATAAAAATCAATCGCTAGTGACCTGCCACCAGCCAATGGCTAGTAGTCGGTGCTCTGTGGGACCCACCATGATGTATGTGTTTCATCTATGCCATCCATCGATTTTTCCATATCATTTCATGGTACGAGGCCAAAAATAAGTTAGATCCAAATCTCTAGTGGACCACACAGTATGGACTGAATGCCCGGTACCATTAAAAACTTCTTGGAGACGACAGGTTGTATGCATGTCGAATAAACATTACAGTGGGCCTTCAGAGATTTTTAATGGTGGAGATTCAATCACTACTGTTTTCTCGTGGTGTGGTCCACCTTCAATTTATATCTGCCTCATTTTTTAGAACAGATCCTAAAAATGATCTATAAAAATGGTATGGACGATAATGGATGGAACACATACATCATGGTGGGGTCCACATAGCACCGACCACTAGCCACCTGACTAATAGCAGCGTCACTGACCAAACCAACTGGTAAAGTCTTGCTCAATTGGCCTAGTATACTAGCCCGGTCATTTGACAAGATATGTCGACTTATTTTTGAGCCAGAATGTGTTGCAATATAATATATAAGGGCTTTCACGGTTGATCTGAGGATTTTCCAATGATCCAAACCGTTGATATAATGGGCCTCATCTTGGAAAAGGGTACATGAAAATTCTCATGTTGAAATATTTCAGCTATTTGATCATTCACAGATTATTGACAAGCCTTATTAAATATAAAAGAATCAAATTATCTAATCTTGAAATGCTGCAAACCTATTGAATTTTTGTCTTTGCCCTCTCCCTTACGACGCCCATCATTTTCACGTGTAAATCCAAAGGCTAAAGTACCTACGTCTCGCAACACCTGCCGGATGCGTTCCGGCCAACCACCTGTGTGAATCACGCCTTACAATGTTACAATCATTTCGTTCTGGCTGCGTGAATCACACCTTACAATCATTTCGTTCTCTACGTAGATATGACGCATATTTTCATTTATTATTTATTTTAAGAGGCCGAGTCCTCTGTTCACTCAAGAACTTAGTTTCTGGATGTTGGGCCCATGATTCCTACATGCAAGCTAGCTATCATCCTATATGGACGATTCCCCAAAATATATATTCCAGATTAAAAGATCCTAACCATTGAATTTTTTGTTTCCTCCACTGAGCCTTATATATATATATATATATATATATATATATATAATATATATATGAGAAATGCTCACACACAACTAGTTGGACACTCCATTTTCGTCCAACTAGTTAGCATTTAATGAGAAGAAATTCCTCATTATGAGCATCTCTCTCTCTCTCTCTCTCTCTCTCTCTCTCTCTCTCTCTCTATATATATATATATATATATATATATATTATATATATATATCACTGATGAATTTCCATGTGAATAACAGAAGATTAGAGTTGACCAGCTGGGAAGATACCCTGAGAATGGTTCATCCATGATAGAGGCCATCAGATGAATGGATTAGATAGACCAACCATGGCTCCAGAGCTAGAAACTAAGTTACTCTGAACAAGCAGGGAACACAGCCTCATAAATATTTAATTAGTTCCTCACTGAACTCCATCTGGTTTTCATTTCTTGTCTTTTCCTATTTTTCTTAATTAAATATGGTTGAATATTAAGCCGTCCACAATAAGTTGTGCCATTTTTTAGAATTCTTTGATATTATATGGCAGAGTATGACAGTTAATACACAGGCGCATTGTAGTTACACAAGTCAATCTCCGCTACTGCTTTCATACTGCCTGCAATCAAACAATTCAACTTTCTATGGCGCGTTCGTGTTCAGCTCCAGAAAAAAAAAAAAAAAAAACAATTCCACTACCCAGATTTTCAGGAAATCATGTATTTGCTGGTTTTTATGCTAGATGACCATGATCGAGATCGTGTGAAGAGTGGCCCACCTTAGACCCCATATGAGGAGTCTTGTGGTTGACTGATAGTAAACTCATATAGTTTCTTTTAGTTAAATTTTCTCATACTCCTTTGTTATTTAGGCTGAGTTAATGTTTTAATTACTATTTTGGTTTCATCACTTTTAGGATATGATCAATGGTGTGCAAAACGATGGGAAACTAGTTCTTTTGAAAGCTTGTTAAATTAATTTTCCAATGAGCCCATGACCATGCAATTCAAACATCATTTGATTAAGTGATCATGCTCGATTTTTTAAGACGTATATGCTTTCAATAAAATTAAAGGGTATTTTATCATTTTCAATATTTGGTTGAAATTGATAGTTAAGATTAGAAGTTATGAAAGATAATGATGAATTTAGATTAATTACTATGAGGATTTACTATAATTACTCTTATTGCATTGTTCTCTGTTGTGAGAGAGTTGATGCAATTCTTTGTGCTTTGGGGTCTTTTGCCATTGCTCATCCTATGGGATGGGTGGGCTGAACACAACACGGATCGGTTTGAAGACAAAAGCTTGAACCCTGTCTGGAGTCATCCTTAATTATAACCAAAGGCAGGTTAAGAGCTATTGGAGGCTCAAAGTTGATGGCTCGGGATTGCTCCCTCCCTCTCCATTCAAAATTTGGGTGTTCCTGTGGCCCATGTGGCCCATCCGAGAAAGAAAGAGGCAGTTTGTGTGAAGTGGATTTTGTCTGTGAGAGATGGTTTAAACTCAATGTTGATGGCTCGTGTAAGCAAGAGCGGTTTTTAAGGGATTTCCAGATCCCTTAAATTCTGTAAAACATGTTGGGATGCCTTGCACAAACCTTAGGATCTAGCCTCCCGAAACAAACCAGAATTATGGATAATAAAGCAATGAAATAAATCAAAGCATCAATCACACACCACACAAGAGATTTTTTACGTGGAAAACCCTCAAAGAGGTAAAAACCACGGGACCTCGTCCAGATCAACAATCCACTATGAAGTAGAACGTTTACAACCTTCTTCACTCACGCAGGAGTGGATAAACAATAAGAGAAATAGAGAAAACGGAGAGATCTAACCGATTACGAGGACATAGAAGCGCTGAGATGTAGATTGCAAAGTAGAGAACCTCCACGAGCAGAACCTTCCTTCTATAAGCTTCCTCTCTCTCTTTCTCCCTCTCTCTCACCTTTAATAGTCCTAAACCCTTTAGCAAATATCTTGTAAAGCTTTAGGAAACCCTCTTGCTATTTTGTGATACCTAGAAAAACCCTAGGCAACCCCTTTTATAGTTTTGGGAAACTCCTTTCCGCATCCCAGTTGCGAAAGGACTCAAATCCGCAGTTTCGCGCAAAATCGCGGAACAAACTGCGTAACCTTCGACTAGTCCTGGAAATTCCAGGACTGGTCTTAGCCTCCTACGACTGGTCGTAGCTTACCTACGACTGGTCGTAGACCACCTACGATCGGTCGTGGGTCACCTACGACCGGTCGAGAACCCTAGAGAAAAATAGTCCGAACTCGCTGGACTTTGAGTCGAGCTACGACTCGAATCCCACGACTGGTCGTACCAGCCCTCGACCGGTCGAGCAGGGCTCACGACTGATCGAGCACGGGGTAAAAAACCCCATCAAATCTCCCCCTTTTTGACCCGGGAGGGATCCACCTTCTTCAAGCCAACTAGGTTTCTACAAACCTCAAACTTGCCTTTGAGCAAAGCCTTGGTCATCATGTCTGACCCATTATCGTCCTTGTGGACCTTCTCAAGCTGTAACACCTTTTGTTCCAAAGTATCCCTGATCCAGTGATACCGAATCTCTATGTGCTTCGACTTGGAATGCTGACTTGGATTCTTGCTCAAGTGTATAACACTTTAACTATCGCAATAGACCACGTGCTCCTCCTGCTTCAGGCTAAGTTCCTGTAGGAACCTTTTCATCCAAAGCATCTCTTTACATGCTTCTGTGACTGCAATGTATTCGGCCTTTGTCGTCGACAATGCTACGACTTTCTGTAGCTTGCTCTGCCAAGAAACCGCTCCCCCTGCGAATGTGAACATGAACCCCGATGTAGACTTCCTGGAGTCTATGTCACCTGCCATATCTGCATCTGTGTAGCCCTCTAACACAGGTTTTCCGTCACCATAGCATAGGCTCAACCTGGATGAGCCTCTTAGATACCGTAGTATCCATTTCACCGCTGCCCAATGCTCTTTACCAGGATTGGCAAGGTACCGGCTGACAATACCAACCGCATATGCTATGTCTGGGCGTGTACACACCATAGCATACATCAAACTTCCTACTGTTGACGCGTAGGGTATTTTCTGCATCTCTTCCACCTCTTCCTTCGTTTTGGGACACTGCTTGTTGCTCAATCTGAAGTGACCATCCAGTGGAGTACTAACCGGCTTCGCTGCATTCATATTGAACCGCTCTAGGACTTTCTTAATATACCGCTCTTGTGACAGCCAAAGCTTCCTGCTGCTTCTGTCACGGGTTATCTCCATTCCTAGGATCTGTCTAGCCGGGCCCAAGTCTTTCATCGCAAAAGACTTGCCCAACTCCTGTTTCAGCCTGTCAATCTTCTTGATGTCTTTTCCCATGATGAGCATGTCATCAACATATAACAGCAGAACTAAGAAATCACCGTCTGAGAACTTACGCGTGAACACACAGTGGTCCGACTCCGTTCTGTCATACCTACGCTGTAACATGAACGAATCGAACTTCTTGTACCATGGCCGTGGAGCTTGTTTCAGCCCATACAAGCTCTTCCTCAGCCTACACACCATATGCTCCTTGACTTCGAACCCCTCTGGTTGGTGCATGTAAATCTCTTCTTCCAGGTCACCATGGAGAAAGGCAGTTTTAACATCTAACTGCTCTATTTCCAGATCCATGCTAGCCGCCAACCCAAGCAACACCCGTATGAATGTCATCTTCACCACTGGTGAGAATATCTCTTCGAAGTCTATGCCTTTCCTCTGACCAAACCCTTTCACCACAAGTCTGGCCTTGAACCTCGTCTGTGAATTCTTCTGCTCAATCTTCTTCCTGAACACCCACTTGTTTCTCAGAGCTTTCTTGCCCTTAGGCAGTTTCACCATGTCATAGGTGTGGTTCTTATGCAAGGATTCCATCTCCTCTAGCATAGCTTTCAACCACTCCCCCTTATGCTTGTCGGCTAGGGCCTCAGAATAATCTTCTGGCTCTCCCCCATCGGTTAGCATAATGTACTCATGCGGCGAGTACATCTTGGACGGCTGTCTGTCCCTAGATGACCTCCTCACCTGTGGCTCAACAGGTGGATCAAGTGGGGGCTGCTCCCCTGGTCCATCTTCTGAAGGAACTCCCTCGTCCTCTGCACCTTACTGTACTCCCCCGTCATCAGGCACCACGGGAGGAGTAATCGGATCCATGTCCTCTAGCTCACCTGAACTAGGCTGGTTCTTCTCTGGCTTACCAATGTCTTCGATACACTGATCTTCAAAGCAAACCACATCTCTGCTCCTGACGAGCTTCTTCTCGGTCAGATCCCATAACCTGTAACTGAATTTTTCATCACCGTACCCTAAGAACACACACTGCCTGATCTTCATATCGAGCTTGGACCTCTCGTCCTTTGGTACGTGAACGGATGCCCTGCATCCAAACACCCTGAGATGACTGTATGATGGATCATGTCCAGTCCACACCTTCTCAGGTACTTCTCCATTCAACGGGGCTGATGGAGACCTGTTTATCAAATACACCGCCGTGCGCATTGCTTCTCCCCAGAACGTCTTGGGCAACTTCGCATGGGATAACATGCATCTGATTCTCTCAACAATGGTGCGATTCATTCGCTCAGCTACACCATTATGCTGGGGGGTCTTGGGAACTGTCTGTTCATGCCGTATACCCTGGGACTTGCAGTACTCGTGAAAGTCGCCAATGTATTCACCACCATTGTCAGTGCGGATGCACTTCAATGGTCTACCTGTCTCTCTCTCGACCATAACATGAAACAATTTAAACACACCAAAGACCTCGTCCTTGGATTTCAAAGCATAAACCTAAACTCTCCTAGATGCATCATCTATAAAAGTAACAAAATACAATGCCCCACCCAAGGCAAACATCAGAATAAACCAAATCTAATGCATGCACTTTATTAACATGAGAAGCAGTTTTAACGAATGAAACTCTATGCTGTTTCCCTGATAAACAATCAAGACAGGTTTTAAGATGCATACCTGTCACGTCTGGAAGGAGCTGTTTCTTTGCTAGTACCTGAAGCCCTTTTTCACTCATGTGGCTTAGACGCCTGTGCCACATGTCAATAGCTGAATCTTCCGCTGCGTTCAACCCACCCTTGCATACACTGACACTTGCCTTGTACAGGGTGCAACACTTCTTTCCTCTGGCTGCGATCAACGAACCCTTGATGAGCTTCCAGCGCCCACCAGCGAACCGGCTTTCATAGCCATCATCATCCAACCTTCCTGTCGACATCAAGTTGAGGCGAAGGTCTGGGATATGCCTCACATCCCTGAGAACCAATGTGCAGCCCACATCAGTTTTCACACAAATATTACCGACTCCCACGATCTTTGATACGCCAGAATTTCCCATCCTCACGGTCCCTAAGTCGCCTGACTTGTAGCTTATGAAGAAATCCCTGTACGGAGTCGCATGAAAAGAAGCTCCCGAGTCAATCACCCAATCGGTGTCCTGACTCGTATCTGTGAGACACACATCATGATCTGCTGAAAGAATAATAACAACGTCGCCATCTGAAGCGACCGCAGTGGAATCTGATTCATCTTCCTTCCCTTTTCCTTTCTTGTCGTTCTTACGACATTCATGCTTATAGTGGCCCTTCTTGCCACAATTCCAGCATTCAACATCTTTTCGGTTGCTCGACTTGCCTCTTGATTTATCTCGGCCTTCCCGCCCTTCCTGTTCTTTCCTCTCCCCCGTTCCTGCGTCACAAGAGCCTCTTGCTGAGTAGACCCCTGAGACTTCCTCCTTGTCTCTTCATTAAAGAGACAGCTAGTTACCTGTTCCATGGATATCTTTCCGTCTGGCGCGGAGTTACTTAGAGACACCACCAATGTCTCCCAACTGTCAGGCAATGAACTAAGCAATAGTAAAGCCTGCAATTCATCATCCAGGACCATCTTCATAGAGGTGAGTTGGTTCACTATATTGCTGACCTCATTCATGTGCTCGGCCACAGAACCACCATCCTTGAACTTGAGATTCACAAGTCGCCTTATTAGAAATATCTTATTACCGGCTGTCTTCCTCTCATACAGCCCTTGTAATTTTAGCCATAGGCTTTCGGTTGAGGTTTCCGTAGACACATGGTGGAACATAGAATCATCCAACCATTGTTTAATAAACCCCACCGCCTTTCGGTCCATCTTCTTCCAATCATCATCAGTCATATCCTTAGATTTTGCTGATATGCCTGAGATTGGAGAATATAGGTCCTTGCAATAAAGCAAGTCCTCCATCTTAGCCTTCCATATGGTCCAGTTAGAACCATTGAGGCTGATCATCCTTGAGCCACCTTCCATAATTCAAAACCGATCCTACCCGTTCAATGAACTTTGCTCTGATACCACTTTGTTGGGATGCCTTGCACAAACCTTAGGATCTAGCCTCCCGAAACAAACCAGAATTATGGATAATAAAGCAATGAAATAAATCAAAGCATCAATCACACATCACACAAGAGATTTTTTACGTGGAAAACCCTCAAAGAGGTAAAAACCACGGGACCTCGTCCAGATCAACAATCCACTATGAAGTAAAACGTTTACAACCTTCTTCACTCACGCAGGAGTGGATAAACAATAAGAGAAATAGAGAAAACGGAGAGATCTAACCGATTACGAGGACATAAAAGCGCTGAGATGTAGATTGTAAAGTAGAGAACCTCCACGAGCAGAACCTCCCTTCTATAAGCTTCCTCTCTCTCTTTCTCCCTCTCTCTCACCTTTGATAGTCTTAAACCCTTTAGCAAATACCTTGTAAAGCTTTAGGAAACCCTCTTGCTATTTTGTGATACCTAGAAAAACCCTAGGCAACCCCTTTTATAGTTTTGGGAAACTCCTTTCCGCATCCCAGTTGCGAAAGGACTCAAATCCGCAGTTTCGCGCAAAATCGCGGAACAAACTGCATAACCTTCGACTAGTCCTGGAAATTCCAGGACTGGTCTTAGCCTCCTACGACTGGTCGTAGACCACCTACGACCGGTCGTGGGTCACCTACGACCGATCGAGAACCTTGGAGAAAAATAGTCCAAACTCGCTGGACTTTGAGTCGAGCTACGACTCGAATCCCACGACTGGTCGTACCAGCCCTCGACCGGTCGAGCAGGGCTCACGACTAGTCGAGCACGGGGCAAAAAACCCCATCAAAACAGCCATAACTTTTTATTCGAGTATCATCACAAAGCACATGATCTATCGATTTTTATGTAACGATGCATTCAACTGGGTCCTTACTCTTGCTCGGGTGGTAGACTCTCAGGAGTTTCAACTCCCGGTCAAGGGTTCGAGTGCCCATAGTTGGTGAAAGTCCACTAGCGTGAGTGTGTGGGGGTGTGTGTGCGTGTGTAAAAAAAAAAAAAAAAAGAGTTGAAATCGAGATTTTAGAAAAAAATAATTTTACTTCTTTTTTTTTTGTGCAAATTTTATATTCATCATATCTCCCGGTTTTCGTCTTTCTTTTTTTTTTTTTTTTGAAAAAGTCGCTTGCGATAATATTAGGAATGCTTGGTAAAGTCTTATTATCGTTTCTATTTTTGACAAATTTAGTCAACTAGGAAGATTTTACTATTTCAAGTAATTTCTACTTAGACTTAGGGCCTATTTGGATACCACCAAATAAGTTACTTTTTCTACTTATAGCAGTATAGGTAATTGTAACGTCTCGAAAAAATCCGTACAAAGACCCGAGTACCACCTCAGGCAGAAATCACTCAGGACCAAATCCTTTAGAAATTAGACGAAAATTAACTAACTGTTGAACTAGATTACCTGTGAAATTAGTACTAACTACTTTAAATACGATCCGTAAGACCCAAAACAAGTAGAATCATTAACGCTACTTTACTTTGAAATCTAGAATCAATCTCTAAACCTGATTGCTCTCGGGACCACCTTGAAACTCCGTATCGGACCTGGACCGTATATCGAAAGTCTGATGACTGCGAAACTATACGAATATGACCACCTTACTGGGCTTAACAACCATCTCAGAAATCAAGTCCTAACAGTGTTCAGAAATGCACAACTTGAGCCTGGAGCAAAGTGTGTGAGAAACGTGAATATCTTTAGAAAAAGTACTCAGATTTAAGTAAACTGGATTGTTCGCTTGCGAGCAAGTTCCAAGGTTTCAGAGCGTCAGAATCTGACCCAAATACACTCTCGGATCAGGGAAAAATTTCATACACAGGTCAATGTACTCGTGGCCCTGATCGAGCGACGATGACCGTTGAATTGAAACTGGTCCTCCGCGGTCGATCTGTAAATCCGATAGGACCAAAAATTTAACTTAAGTTAAATCCAATGTTAGGGAGCTTAAGTCCGACCGCATGCAGAAAATGGGCCTCCGGAAGTGTTCCGTTGGACCGAAACTGTCGCCCTTTAGCTATAACCTAAGTATACCTTGGCCCTGGGGCCATTTCCATCAGTCTTGGGCTTATAAAAAAGGCCTTAAACCCCCCTCTCTCTCATTCCATACGAATTTGAAACCCTAGGTGGGAGAAGAGAAAAGAAAGAGAAGGAAAGAGAGAGAAAGTGTGAGGGAAAGCTAGGGTTTGCTGCAGAGATTTTTCATTGCCGCTCTACGTATCGTATCACTGCTACCGTATCGCTATACCAGCGATTTTGGTTCCATTTTTGGGTAAGAAATCCTAACCTTAACCTATTTTAGGGTTTCAAATAGAGTAAAGGATGAAATAGTTAATCTATTTCATACTGTAGGTTGCAGTTGTGCCGTAGACGACGAGTTAGAGAATGAACCGAGTTCGTTACAAGTCTACCAGCGAAAGGTGCGGACTATAAATATTTAGGTTATGGTTTTCAAGGCTTTCAATGTTAGTAATGATTTATGACTGGCTTGATTGCTATGATACGAGGGTTTCCGTGTATTATGTACATATATAAACTATGTTGATTTATAATGCATTCTATGTGTTTATTGAAATGTGTAAATGAGTATGGAATTGTGATTTATGCTTGCCATGTTTATTGACTGAGAATTCATGATTTTTGTGCGTATGGTGAACCCTTAATTATAAAGGGATTTACTATAATACCTGTTATAACTATCTTACTACATGTATATGATATGTGTAGCCTAAGTGTTTGATAAAATGCCTGAATGTGAAAATGCTTGTTTAAATGCATGTAATGAGGGCGTTGAGATAAGACTCAATTCCCTTAACTATGGTTATAGTATCCTTTATATAACCTATCCTACTACTATGTGCTGTATGGATTAAATGCCTATGTATGATAATATGTGTAGTATGTGTTTGTTAAATTGCTCAAGTAAGATTTATATCTGATTTCAGTTGTCACATGCTGTTTTGGATTACTAGATGTGAATGCTATTGTTTGAAATGTGATTGGGGCTACCATGTAGTCCAGACAATCGGTAAATGTCTATGAATGGTAGTTGAACCACTTAACCATGACAGACACGCCCGATGAATCCGAGTCATACGCTGCTCGTCGGCAGTGGTTAGGCCACGCAGAGTGCTTATGCAGTCCATGTCGATCGGCTCGACGTATACTCGTACCAATCGAGCTTGTCAAGCAACCCGGTTGACCCGATGTATGTTCACCATGTATGGACACTACTGTTTAAATCTAAGGTACCAACTTACCAGTGCAAAACCCGTTTAACCTTGGTACCTCGATCTGCTAAGACTCATGAGCCAGACATGGTGGTATGAGACACTGTGGTTGAGCTGTCGGCCTACGCCGGGGTGACGTGCCCACCCATAATGACTAGTGAGTAACCTAAGCTTGTGAGCCGAATATGGTGGTATGAGACACTGTATTCGAGCTGTCGGCCTACGAGTAGGTGATGAGCCATTCGTAGTGACCTCGAGCATACTTTGAGATTGCGCTGAGGCGACGAGCCTTTCCGTAGCAACTAAAGTATAAGCTAGGCCTGTGTTGAGGTGATGAGTCCTTTGTAGCTACCTGAAACAACAACATTGTATGAGACTAGCTAGGATTGACAACCCTAGAATGGATCATTGTTTGAGAAATGATATAAGAGAGGTATTTTAGCTTCCCAATCCTACTGTATGAAAAGGTCTAATAAGAACTCGGTAATCACGCTCATGCACTGCATTGCATGTGCCTTTGGCGTTGGTGTTGAGTACAGAGGAAGGGGTGCATGCCGCGACCGTAAGAGGAAGATTGCAGAGGGAGTGCAGGCGAGGGCATGCATCATTAATACATATCATATTTGCATTAACCAGAGTACTTAGGGATGTTTGATTGTATTGCTTTATCATTACTGCTTGATTAAATTGATAACATGTTAACCTTTGCCTTATAGCTCCACTGAGTTGATCACTCACTTTCACGTTCTGGGACGATGCTTAAACACCAACCAGACCCTGTTATAGTTGTAGATGATGGCGATGCCTACGAAGCGGATCCGGACTTTTATGATGACGAGGAGGAATTCTCCTACATGCAGTTATCAGGCGTGTCTATGTAGACCGTGTTCTGATCGACGGGACTTACAGGGATGCTGACTAGATATCATTACACTCGTTATGATTGTATTTTAGAGCACACATGTATATTCATTTTGTATATTTTGGGAGTATACATGTATATATTTAACCTGGTAACATGATTACACATCGGAGACTTACTACAGTTCATATATCTTATACATCTATTACAGTCTTCTGCTTACGAAATTCACTTTCCTCTGGAGTGTGATATGCTGTTTTGGTGTAATCCCATTCATGTTTAATGTACTAATACGGACAACATTTAACTATCATTATCTATATATGTTGCATAAGTGATGTGTTGGAACTCAGGAGTTGGGTCGATGCTCGACCTCCGATTTTCAGGGGCGTTACAGTAACTTATTTCAGATAAGTAAGTTTAGTTTATGATTAGTTATAAGTAACTTTTTTCTTTACTTAAAAGTACTTAATCACTTTAATTAAATTGTATATATCCTTAGGGAATAATCTTACCTCAAAAGGGGTGGGTACACCCTGTATTTTCAAAAAAAAAAAAATGTTGTAGCTAGAAAAGAGGGATAGGAGAAATGAAAGAGAGGTGGCATAAGTAACTTATCTTAAGCAACTTACATTCTAAATGCCCCTTAAGGTTTTGGTCATTTATATAAGTGATGTAATCGAATAATCTTAGATTATTATACAATAAAATATTTGAATTTCTCTCTCGTACTTCTCGTAGACTCAAAAACTTACCTTATATATTAATTAAGGTCTTGATTACTTGAGGAAGTCAGTGATTTTCTTTTTGTCACTTCGTACTCTTCCATTTGTCGGGGGCGTGCGTTAGCTAGTGCCCCTGAGCGAGGCGGTGTCTTCTCTTGTGGTTGGGTTTTTGTTGGTGGATTTTTTTTTTTTTTTTTTTTTTTTTTTTTTCTTTCCTTTTTACTGTCCTTCGTGAAGGTAGTAGTTTTTTCTAGGGGTTGATGTGTGCCCTTTAGCTGTTATGTATTGTATTGGTTTTAGGTCTGCTGGTCCATATGATAGGTGCGGCCATTTATTTCTGTTAGGCCCACCGGAAGTTTCTTTTGTAATTTTTCTACCCTTCAATAGATTTCTGGTGGTGTGTTACCACCTTCCTTTAAATAAAATAAAATGAACAGTGTTAACTTAGGCCACCCTTGTAACCTTTAACTGGAAGCATACTAACACCCAACAATATCCCGATAATCCGAACTGTTCATCCACTGTGACTAACCATACATTGGCCATTTCAAAAGAGAGAGAGAGAGAAAAAAAAAAAAAAACACCCTACAATCCTAACCACAAATTCTATTTTATAGAATAACACTAGGATTAATTAAACACGTCCACAAACATAGATGATCATCACTCGCAAGCCCAATACATAGACACCATTTGATAAATCCAAAGGTGTTCTTATTCTAGAATTAATACTCAAACTAGCAACAAGCTAAACACTGCAAACCATCAAATAATTACGGATAGACCTCAATAATGGACCGCGTACCAAGGACAGGTGTAATCTTGTAGTGAGTGAAACCAGCATCACTGAACATCTTTCGCCATTCGTGCTCCTCCCTCTCCTTCCCGCGAAGGAGAACCAGCAACAACAGATCAAATAAGAGCTGCATCTCCGTCGTCTTGTAATCGTCCTTGTTCATGTTCACAACCATGTCCAGTATAATCACCTTCCCACCCTCTTCTTTAGAAGATATCGCTTCCTTGCACCTTCTCAGTATTTTCACGCAGTCTTCGTCACTCCAGTCGTGTAAAATCCACTGCAGTCCATTGTCGTGATTGTTAATTACCCCTTGCTGGCCACAATTTAAGATTTGGATAGATGGGATGATTTGAAGAGAGAGGTTCCAGTTGTATAAGTATTAGCTTGGTCGTTAGGCATTCAAAGTTGGTATGTGTGGTCTTCGCTTATGAAATCTGTACCTTCCATTCTGGCGAACTTTATCATGGATAGGGAAACGGATTGGATACTCCCCATGCCACCGGCCAATGGCTGGTGATCGGTGCTCTGTGGCCCCCCCATGATATATGTGTTTCATCCATGCCGTACATATATTTTTCTAGATCATTTTATTGTATGAAACCAAGAATAAGTTATATCCCAATCTCAAGTGGAACACATTACAGGAAATAGGGTTGAATGAACGTTGACCATTAAAAACTTTTTGGGGGCCATAAAAGTTTTGGATCAAGCTGATCTTTTTTTAATTTTTAATTTTTCCCCTTAATCTGGGTCTGTATGCCCTAATCAACAGATTGGATGTCAAATAAACAGTACAATGGGCCTTATGAGTATTTTAATGGTGGATATCCAATTACTATTGTTTTCCTGTGGTGTGGTCCACCTGAGATTTATATCCCTCTCATTTTTGGAATATCAAACCCTAAAATGATATGTAAAAATGGATGAAACACATACATCATGGTGGGCCCACATAGCACCGACTAAGCCACCGTTCTGGTGGCAGGGGAGTAGCCAATCCGTTTCCCATGGACAGGGTGTAGTCCAAAATCGGCTGTTGGATGACCATAGCTTCTGATTGGATGACAGAGAGATGAAGAGGTAGGAAAAGGGTCCAGACAATCCATGATCGAAGGGGATTGCCCGGTGACCCCAACACCACCGATATCCCTAGTGACGGGACTCCACATGCACATAATGATGTATGTGTTTTATCCACGCCGTCTATTCAGTTAGTCAAATCATTATAGAGCATGAATCCAAAATTGAAGCATATCCAAAGTTCAATTGGGCCACACCACTAAAATAAATGAACATCCGACAATCTGCCCCATCATAAAGAGCTTAGCCTGCACCATAAACGGATCAGCCTTATTTTGACATTATATGTTCTTCCACAGTTCATCTGAAGGCCAATGATCAGATTACTAGGATCATGTGATGGATGTGTATTTTGAACCATTTACCATACATAACTTGGGAAAGGAGATGGATCGTCCCGATTTATCTGTCACCTGGCCAGGGCTGCTGTGGAAAGAAGACTCCACCATAATCCGGTGACATGGGAGAGCCACCATCATCTCCCTCACCGTTATATAGATTATATAGAGAGTGAGCAATATATATTAGTTATATATGGAGCTTTTTGTTGCATCAGAGAATCCAATTGACTGATCTAAACTGTTCATTAGGTGGGACATACGTTTCTTAGGTCCCCACTTAAAAAAGCAAACCAATCAGATTATTGTAAACACACAATCAAAGGAGACTGAATATTCCAAAATCTCCTTTTCTCCACTCCTTCCTCAGAAAGCGAGCTAGAATCTCATCCTGCATGTGCATAAATCGTAGGTAATACCAACTAAAAATGGTTAGATATAAGGCCCACCAATATATATGGTGGCTGTCCCACTATTAACAGTCGTCAGTCAAGATCAGACGGCCATTCAGATTGCTTATTGCATGTAGTGGAATATTCCACTCTGAAATAGTAGACAGTAAGGAATACTAAATACCTTGAGGAAAACTGCATCCGCAGAAGGGATGGACTCGAACATGTCCCCTCCAACCATATCAATGTCATTACTCATTGGCACGCTTGCAATCACGTGTGGTTGATCAAACACGGTGCACTTCACGTGTGGGAATGAGTTGGCGATGGCCCTGGCAGAAGCTCCTGTGCCACCCCCAACATCGACCAAAGACCGCAACCCTTGGAAGACCGGACTGCACTCTTTAACAATAATGCTCATGGCTAGCCGAGCATCGCTAGCCATGGCTTCGTTAAAGAAGTTGTTAAGCTCAGGGCTCTGGGCCATAAAATCCCACATGCCCGCCTTGTGTGCAATATGGAAAGGCGATGGATCATCCCCTACGAACCAAGTGCTCAAGAAATGCCATGGGGTTAGTAGAACTGGGTCCAGCATCATCATCAGAAACGGCGAAATGCACGTTGTTGTGTCCTTCAATAGGAGCTTAGAAGAAGGTGTTAGCACATACCCTTCTTCATCTCCTCCTTGATCATTGTTGATTTTTTGTATGGCGAAGAACCCTGAGTGGACCATCAAACGCATGAGACGGCCCACATGGGCCGTTCTAGCGGGAGCGATCGAAAGTGCGGCCACCAGCTCGGAGAGCGTCATGGGATGGCCATGGTTGTGGACTATGTCCGGTATGCCAAGTTGAACGGTACACTTGAGGGACATGGAATTAATGAAGTTAAACACATGGTTCCATACATGAGCTTGGGCTTTCAACACCTCATGGGTCTCATCTCCTCCTTGCAAGAGCGCCATCGCTAACTAACGTTTCAAACTACTGATTTTCTTTCTTTCTTTCTTTTTTTTTTTTTTTTCCTCTTCCTCTTCCCTTTCGTAACTCACGTTTTAAGCTCTGCTTGTGAACGTAATTACGCACACCTATATATAGAGGTAAGATACAATGCTGCGGCAGAGAGTTTATACAGCATGCGTTGGCTTTCAGCTAGTACAAGCAAGACCGGTGATTCAGCAATCTAAACCGTTGACACAAATGGACCTCACCCTGGATAGCATCCACCCTATGATTGGAACATCCTAGCTCTAGCATTTTTGGCTTTTTTTTGGTTGAATGTGAACCTTTCTTGTATTATCTTTCTTCACCATTTATTTTTTGGGCACATATCGAATGGTTAGGATAGAAAAATCTTTGCATAGTAACTCCACGATAAGGTCTACAATATCAACGGCTTAGATCAACTAACTAGCTTTCTCAGTTGTACCAGTACAAACTTTGTGCACGACCATTGTACCGTACTTGGAAGCGGATTGGCTGGTGTACCACACAGCAGCTATATAGCTGATGTAGGTACGTGTCGTGCGAAGACGAGCACTGGCGCTCCTCGAGCTCTGAGTTGTACGAACGGTTCAAAATAAATCAAAGTTATGGGACCCACAATGATGTATTTATTATATCCACACCGTTCATCCGTTTTTAGAGTAATAGTTAAAAAAACAATGACATCCAAATATCAACTGGACCATACCACAGATAGCAGGGGAGATAATGATTTTAACCGTTAAAATTTTCGTAGGGCCCACTAAAACGTTTATTTTCCATCCAATATGTTCATAAGGTCACAAAGACCTGAATTAAGAGGAAAAACAAATTATATTGATCCAAAACTTCTGTGAACCCCAAAAGGGTTTCGATGGTAGACGTTCAATCACCCACTGGTTTTTTCATTGTGGTCCATTTGATCGTTATATCAGCCTTATTTTTTCGACTAAAGACTTAATAAGAGCTCTCAAAATGGATGGACGGTTTGGATATAACACATACCTCATGATAGGATCCACAGTACTTGCTGAAGTCAATACGTCAGCTATATAGCTGGTGTGTGTACGTCAGCCAATCCGCCTCCATCGTACTTCGCGAATCCGTGAGGCATCTTTGGGAACAGCTAATGCCGACGTCTGATGCACTTATCACGTGTAATCGGCCAGGAAGATTCGCCCCAGGACGATTATATATGTGACGACAAAATCATGCACATGAGCACGTAGCAGTGGATTTCGGACGCGGATTTCCTACTAAAGACTTCCTCGGCAAGGATGAAAGGTGGGTCCACCGTTATGTTTACGGGAAATCTAACACGTCCATTCATTTTTTAAGTTCAATTTAAGACACGCGACTAAAAATGAAGAGCATCCAAAACTCAAGTGGGCCACACGAGATGAAATAATAGAAAAAGAATGACTACAATTGAAACCTTTCTAGGCTCCATCTTGATATTTATATGCCATCCAAACCGTTTATAAGGTCATTTTCAATGAGATGAAATGAAATCACCGAAACTTTAGACTGATACAAAACTTCTGTGGTCGTATAAATATTTTAATGGTGGTCACTAAATCCTCACTTTTTCCTCTCGTGTGGCCTTTTTGAATTTTTTATCCAACTTACTTGTAGCCAAGTGTGCTAAAATGAGCTCGGAACTTACTCCGAAAGATTCTATTCCATTATCACGATAACCCATACGCGGATTGAGTACTTACAGCATCGGAAGCGAGGTGCTATGTGGGCCAAACATTACATTTGTATCCCATCCACGCCATCCATCCATTTTTTCAGATTATTATATGTTATGTGCCCGAAAATGAGGCAAATCCAAATATCATATCGACCACGCCACTGGAAAGAGTAGCAATTGAACACTCACCATTAAAATTTTCCAGGGCCATGGATAACTTGCTTGTGCAAAGCACCGTGGGCCTTTCCATGATGTATGTGTTTTGTCCACACGGGCCATCCATTTTTTCAGATCATTTCAGGACATGAGCCTAAAAATAAGGCTATTCAGAGCTCTAGTGGACCACACCATAGAAAATAGGGGGGGAATTGAATGCTTACAGTTGAAAACTTTTTGGGAGCCACAAACGATTTGAATCCAACTGAAATTTGTGTTTACCTTCCATCTAGGTCTATGGGACCTTATCATGAGTAGGTTGCATGACGAATAACATCACTGTGGGGCACCATAGGAAGGTTTCAATGGTGGACATCAGTTTTCTTAATTTTTTGTGTTGTCTGGATCTAGTGATTTTTGAAGGCTACCTGACCTTATGAGCAGGTTGGATGACCAATAAACATCACCGCAGCCTATAGGAAGGCTTCAATGGTGGACATCACTCTCCCTTTTTTGTGTTGTTTGGATCTACTTATTTTTGGCCTCAATCTTTTTTTGTTTTTCTTTTTTAAATATACTCCCTCGCACCCACATACATCACATGGTACTCAAACCCCATGACCTTAACATCCACGGGGTTTACAACTGAGCCATGAGTAGGGACCCATGGTGTGGAAAAATGGTTAATTTGACGGTAGGATAAAACACATACATCATAATGGGCCCACAGACCTTTGACATTATCTAGCTAGTTGACGCAAGGGAGGATGTGAGGTCGAGCACCATCTTCCTCAAGAGGATAACTATTCCGAATCCACGGAACTTCTCTGGACTCCTCACAGAGACTTCTCGAATCCACGAGAAAAGAGAGCAGAAAATAGAAATAAATTCTAAATAAATTCTAAATAGATTAATGAATAATTGATAATCCTCTAATGCATCTCCTTACACCATTAATAAAGAAAAAAAAAAAACAAAAATTCGTAATTACTAAAAATAGCAAAATTCTAACTCTAATAAAAATCCTAATTCTAATAAAACTCTTCTAAGGCCTAGTTTCTAAAAATAAAAATTGCAAATAAACTTTTTCTAGAAGAGTCCTAGTATAACTAAAAGTTATTTCTAAAAGGAAAGAAAATGTAAAACTCTAAAAATATTAAAAAATTCGGAATTACTAAAAATAGTAAAATTTTCCTAAAAATTCATTTTTGAGTTGAAAGCACGTGCTTTCTGACGAAACGGACAGATGCGACCCACATCGTGGGTCGGTTCACTTCGGATGACCCGTTTCAGTAAAGATTGATAGGTTGTGCGCCCCATAACGATACCCGGATCAAAGTTATGGTCAATTTACGATCCATCTTCTTTTGGCCCAACCATGCTAGGAACGTATCTGTGACACGTTCTACATCAGACTCCTCCACTTGAAAAAAACTCGTCCTCGAGTTACGCAAGAGACTTGACACATGAGTCTGAGATAACTTCCAACGTCGATGTTCATTCGCACTTTTTATGTACTTGGCATTAAGCTCTTGAGTTGACACAATACATGTACTCATGCTTTCTTGACTTGACTAATATCGATTAGTTCCTTCACATCTGCCTTCAAGATCTCATATTTTTTCTGATAATGTGGGCAATTAGGCGGACTTGCCCCTGAGACGGGATCAACGTGTTGTATATCTCGTATGGGAGGTAATTTATTAGAGAGTTCATCGAGCACAACCCTCTTGAACTCCTGCGATACTGGTTCCAAATCCTCTAAGATATTTACAGGCTCCACATATTTTTCTTTTCAACTAATGGATATATATTTTCCGTTTCCTCATATTGTTTGACAAAGGCCTGTTGAGTGATGAGATATTGTCCCTCCACTTTAGAAGTCTTGGGTTGGTTCTCCATTCCTATAGAGGTCACATGTTCGCCACTGATGAATCCTGTGGTCTATTGTAACTCCATTTTGATGAAGTTGTTTCTCGCGGACCAATAATAGAATTTTTCTGCATAACCTTTTACTGATCGACTATCTTAATAATAATTTTAGTTTTGTTGGAATAATACCTGATCGTAATCTCGAGGGAGGAATCGCATGCACAATAACTTCTTCATCCGTGACCACGTGCGGATTGGCGCCTTCATCTGTCTCATTCGATCGATTTGAAGTTGTTCCTACCAATCTGAAGCTCTGCCCATCAACTTGTAGGCCACGAGTTTAACTTTCTTTTCTTCTACGATGTTCATATAGTCGAAGAAACATTCGACTTCAAGTAACCAATCGAGGAAGTCTTTGAAGTAGAGTTGGCCATTAAAACTAGGAAGATCGACTTTCATTTTAAATTCTTGAATCATCCTTTGGTTCATTGATAGCATCGCCCTACGATCAGTATAATTACGAATTCTAGCAATTGCTGGTGGTGGATCACCACCATGAACACGGAGCTGCCTTAGGTTTTCCGCCAAGAGATCCGCTATGCAGTCGATGGAAGCCTGCAGCCCTTGCATGACTTGTCGATTCTCTCATTATGCTACTTCGAAAGTTGCCACCGTTAAAGGTAAATTCCCTAGAGCATCGCCCATGGGATTGTTACCCGACCCGTCGTTAGAAGTCATCGACCCGAGGAGAAACCTCGCTTTGATACCAAACTGACGTAGGGGAGTACGTGAGGTCGAGCACCGTCTTCCTCAAGAGGATAACTATTCCGAATCCACGGAACTTCTCTGGACTCCTCACAGAGACTTCTCGAATCCACGAGAAAAGAGAGCAGAAAATAGAAATAAATTCTAAATAGATTAATGAATAATTGATAATCCTCTAATGCGTCTCCTTACACCATTAATAAAGAAAAAAAAAACTAAAATTCGTAATTACCAAAAATAGCAAAATTCTAACTCTAATAAAAATCCTAATTCTAATAAAACTCTTCTAAGGCCTAGTTTCTAAAAATAAAAATTGCAAATAAACTCTTTCTAGAAGAGTCCTATTATAACTAAAAGTTATTTCTAAAAGGAAAGAAAATGTAAAACTCTAAAAATATTAAAAAATTTGGAATTACTAAAAATAGTAAAATTTTCCTAAAAATTTGTTTTTGAGTTGAAAGCGCGTGCTTTTTGACGAAACGGACAGATGCAACCCACATTGTGGGTCGGTTCACCTCGGATGGCCCGTTTCAGTAAAGATTGATAGGTTGTGCGCCCCATAACGATACCCGGATTAAAAGTTATGGTCAATTTACGATCCATCTTCTTTTGGCCCAACCATGCTAGGAAAGTATCTGTGACACGTTCTACATCACTAGTGGCTATTGGGGTCACCAGCCAACCCTCGTCCACCACCCAACAAGGAGATGGGAACTACCACCTGCGTGGGTGTCCTTATCACCAATGTGTGGTCTACTTGAGCGCCTTAGATCTCATGCCTTATTTTTGGGCTTATACCCTAAAATGATATGGCAAAATGTAGAGATGTAAATGAACCGAATTGAGTCGAGTTTGGCCTAGCTCGGCCAGCAGGCAACCCTAGCTCGAACTTGGCTCGGCTCAGTCTTCAAGCTTGATTGGCCAGTTTGGCTCGGCTTGATTAGCAGCAGGCCAGCTCGAGCCGAGCTTGAGCTCGATCTCTTGAGACAAGTTCAAGTTCAAGCCTACGAGTTGAGTTTGAGGTTAGGTTTTAGGGTTTTTAATATATATATATAATATATATATATATATATATATATATATATATATATATATATATATATATATATATATATATATATATATCAAATAGCGGAACACTCACCTGCGAACTAGTTCGCACGAACTACATACAAACTTTTTCGAGAACTCATCATATCTGATGAGTCTTGAAAATCTGAACGGTTCACATGAAGCAGAACCTCTGAAACCCCTTGGTACAAATTTTTATTTTGAACAAAAACTTCGGTGGGCCATGAAAAATGCAAACAATTTCTTCCCTTGATTTGAATTTCTCTTTGCTATGGTCCACCAGATTCTTAGATCAGGGTGAAAATTCACCCCCTAAGGTTTGATGTGATTCCGCATCTTATGGACCGTTCGGATTCGACACCCATGACACGTGTGCAAAGGTGTGCACGTGCGTAGGTGCTTAGGTGAGCATGCCTCTCTCTCTCTCTCTCTATATATATATATATAATAATTTATTTAAATATATAAATATGTATAAAATATTTATATTTAGTTAACCCAATCTGAGTCAAATTATCGATTCGAATCGAATCAAGTTTTGATCCAAGCCGAGTCAAGCTCAGCCTACCTCGGACTCAATTCAAAATTTTTTCAAGCCCAAAAAAGCATCTCGACTCAGCTCGAAACTGGGTACAAGTCGAGTCAAGTCGAGCTTTTCTTAGTTAAACCAAGCAAGTTAACCGAGCTAACTCGATTCATGTATAACTCTAGCAAAATGGTTAGATGTTGAGCATAGAACCTATACATTATAGTGGCCTAATAACCCCTGCCTAAGCCAAGCTCGGGATAGGAAGGGAAAACACACAGTTTGTCCATTTTGGCAACTCATTTTAAGGCCTAAGCCCCTCGAGCCTAGCGATTTAACCAAGCTAACTCGATTTATAACTCTAACAAAATAGTTAAACGTTGAGCATAGAACCCATACATTATAGTGGCCCATTATAGTGGCCCCTCATAGCCCACCTATGCCAAGCTCGGGATAGGCGGGGAAAACACAATGTTTGTCCATTTTGGCAACTCATTTTAAGGCCTGAGCCCCTCGAGCCGAGCGAGTTAACCGAGCTAACTCGATTCATGTATAACTCAAGCAAAATGGTTAGATGTTGAGCATAGAACCCATATATTATAGTGGCCCCTCAGAGCCCCTCCCTATGCCAAGCTCGGGATAGGCGGGGAAAACACACTGTTTGTCCATTTTGGCCACTCATTTCAATGGTTGGTGTCATCATTTTTATTGCACTTTTATGTGGTTTGGTTGACTTGAGCTTGGGATCTGCTTCATTTTTGGGTTCATGCCCTAAAATGAGTCAGTAAAATGGATGAATGGTGTGAATACAAAAATATGCATCACGGTGGGCCCCACAGTGTGTTGGCTCACTACCCAATCCACCTCCCAGTCTAGGTTAGACATGACCTCAAAAATTGGGCAAACCAAAACTCAAGTGGCCTACAACATAGAAACAATGTGGACAGGGACGCCCACCATTGAAACCTTCTTGAGCCCACGCAAGTCTTGTTTGAGTTTGATATTATATAGTGTGGTGGGTCTCACTTATGAATGAATTACATGGAATGTAAATATCATGGGGGCCAAGCAGGTTTCATTAATTGTGGGCCACCCAATCCCAAATTTTCTATAGTACTTAATCTTATTTTTGGTTCACATATACTAACATAAGGCATCTCAATTGATGTATGGAGTGGATGGTACATAGACATCATGGTATATATTCCATGGAGTGTTTTATTGCTCGGGAAGTCCACAGAGAACCCCACCATGTGCAGCTGCACAGCAAGGGCAACTGTAGAAGTTTGTGTAAGATCCAAGAGGTTAGCATGTCCGTGTGGACTCGGCTCTTAACATATCAAGGCCTAACACATGAGAACACGTACTCAAAACATCATTTTTACAAAGGTTTGAACATTCTTCTAATTGCTTTGCTACATTTTACACATTTTATACATACTAATATTTCTCTCCATACACTCTCATTTATCATCTTTGAAGCTAAGTAATCAAACGTTAAAACGTATTTGATACACTATATACATGGCCCACTTTATCTCCTCCCTTCATTTCTCACCTCCAATAAAGAACTAGGTGATGAAATCCGAAAAGCAAGAGGCTATGGAGGTAGAATCAGTAGGAGATTGTTCTTTCATGTTTCCACTAATATTCAATCTCTTAGTGGGTGGTGGGGACATCACAAGATCATCTAAACCACCCAAAGAGAGTGTCCACCTGATCGAATCCGGTATATTCTGGACGGAGGAAATGAGCTGGGGTTGTGGGCCATTGTCATCTCCATGTGAAACAACGTTCGGATTTGAGACTTTCGTGAGCCCTTGGTAGCTTGTGCTATCACATATATGTGGTACCCGATCTTGTGAACCCATGAGGTCGGCCAGCACTCGATAATCGATCCCTTCAAAGAAATCTTCTCTCTTTCTCGCAAGCTGCTTCTCCATGCTTTGATTATCGAGGGAAACGGAGCAAGGTTGGTAATTCTCATAATTCTCTGCAATTTGCGAGGGTATGTTGTTCTTACAGCGAACTCGGCAAAGGACCCAATCATCCAACTGAAAAATAATAATAATAATAATAATAACAACAACAGAATGATAGAAGATGGAGTAAACTAAATTAAAAAAATGGTGCATGTGTGATGTTTGGACCATTCAATCGCACGATCACACGATTGGCGATGGGAGATGGTGTCATGGGTCCCAAGAGGTGTGGGCCCACTTGAGGAAACCGTCACGGTAATACACTGAATATTAGGTGTATACACCATCCACAAAATAATTCATCTCGTAAAATTTGAAAACATATTGCATGGTAACTTTAACATACAACGTTTTTATTTACAGCTCATGTGTCACTACTGTGGGACATCTGAGCCGTGAAAAGGGTGGACCATACTATGAAGATCACATAGAGTGAGAATCTGGTTGGCACACATACATTTGAGTCCGAACATGAGCTTTACACTGATTTCATTGGTGTCGCCCACCTGATAAATGGATCATCCTAGTTTTCATCCCATGTGATCTTTATGATGCGGCCCACCTTTTGCACGGCTCAGATGTTATACACAGATGACACGGGGCTATTTGTAGAAGGTTGTATGTTGGTAAAACACAACTTTGTGTGTGATAATTTCTTAATTGAAAATGAAACTCACTCTCATGGAACCCTTGAGCTTTTGTGAGCCAGCGTTGTTGTTGTTGTCAAGGAGTCTATATTCATGCATCAGCCAGTCAGTTTTGATGCCTCTCGGAGGGCGGCCTCTATAAAAGATCAGACCTTTCTTCACTCCGAGACACTGTGACCCACCGTATACCAGGATTGGTTTATCCGTACCAGTGGCTTTCCAATAGCCAGATGCAGCCGCTCTATTCGGTCGGCCCCCGTTTGGGTATTTCCGATCTCTTGGGGTGAAGAAGAACCACTCGCTCTCCCCGAAGAAAGCCTTGCCTGAGGAACAACAACAAGAAGTACAAGTGCTATCAATGCATCTGGACCCCAAATAGATGAGATGAGACTCTGATGATTAACTATGACAATTTTCATTGTTACAAAGAGATACACCAACAATCAGTATACATGCTAATCACCACTTTAGGTAATGATCACAAACGTTAAAGATGAGTGGGATTCGCATATATACTCAAACTAGGCCCATATGGTATATGTGTACCCAATCTCTCTCTCTCTATAGGTGTCCATCGAGAGAGAGCCTAGAGTGATGAGAGATAGAGAGAGAGAGATGAGAGAGAGAGAGAGAGAGAGAGAGAGAGAGAGAGAGGAGAGAGAGAGAGAGAGAGAGAGAGAGAGAGAGAGAGAGAGAGAGAGAGAGAGAGAGAGAGAGAGAGAGAGAGAGATGTGGATGTGGGTTATTATATGAGTAAGAAGAAAGAAGAGAAGCACCAGGTAGATCCCATGGATTGAACTTGTAGAGGTCGATGTCTGCTATGATAGATGGGAGGGGAGTTTGGGAAGAAGAGACCTTCTTCCTCAAGTAATGAACGATGAGTTCTTGATCCGTTGGATGGAATCTGAAACCTGGTGGGAGCAGTATTTCATTTGTTATATTCATCACTAACTCTTCAATAACACCACTTTGCTTCCTTTTCTTTCTTTTCTTTTCTTGAGGAGAGAGAGAGAGGCGAGAAAAGAGATGGAGATTAGGTGTGAAATCTTGGAGAGACCACCTTTTTATAATAACTCTTCCAACGGAGCCCCGTGTCTCGTAGTGCATGGTCTCTATATTCCATGTCCAAGCTAGTTTCTCTTCATGTAAAAAGAGTAGGTTTTTTTTTATTTTTATTTTTATTTTTTTATAAAACCACTACATTGTTATGCAGCTCACAATCCGGTAACTTTTCTAAAATGCTTTTTACTAACGGCTCATTTTGATTGAAGTTGCGCTTTACATAAGCTACTTATACCTAACGTAGCTAAACATGATTTCTCCTTATTCGGCGAATAAGTATGTATGAGTGATTTCCAATATCACATAAACACTTATCCACCGATCTGTTTGTCCACCCTTAATATCCACACCCTTCATCATGTGGGGCCAACCTTTGAAGTGCCTTAGCCATGTATTCAATGTGAGTCATCCATCAAAGTAAACCATACACATTGTGAGGCCCACCTTCAATGTGGGCTGTCCATCAAGTCAGACGTTGGATGTGGGCCGTCCATAATGCAGGGCCTAATTTCAAAGTGGGCATCCATTATGTATGGCCAGCCTTGATTGTGGGTCATTCATCATTAAGGGCAACCTTTCACATGAACAGGACCCATTGTGGGCCCACCTTGATCCATCAATGTTATTGTCCATCGATATAGAACCCACCTTCAATATCCACACTGTGGAATCACCTTTGATGTGAACTCGTACGGGCTCCACGGTGATAGGCCAGACGGAACTGATGTTGCATGGGTCTGACCAAATCGGCTCCCCACAAGGACATGGCTCCACCATCTGACCCAGCATACATGTGTTCAATCTGAGCCGTTCATTAGTGCAGTCCTTAAACATGCTACATACCAATAAAATGAGAGCCATAAATTTATCAAGTGAGCCGGGCATCCATGTCGAATTTGAACCGTTTGACTCTTTCTCACACCGGTGTGGATCTGCCCGATCAGCGGACAATCGTTTTAGTCCGCGGCATTTGCAGTGCACACAACCTGATGAATGGTTAAGATCTCTAGCATTCACGCCTCGATGGGGAACCAGAGCCCGGATGGCAGCTGTGATGCGGATACAAAAAAGAAATAGAAGAACATCGCATTTTCTAGTGCACAACGCCCTCATTTGCTTTCCTGACGTTTGCTACAATACATCCACCAGTATATTGATATAGGATGCGTCCAGCCTTTTAGCCTTTTAAGCGCAGTTTCGGTGGATACGGATCCACCGAGGTGGGTGACATCCCTGGGACCCACCGTGATGTACGTGCCTTACATCCATGCCGTCCATCCGTTTTGAAACTCATTTCAGGGCATGATCTAAAAAAATGAAGCACATCCAAATCTCAGGTGGATCATAATACCGGAAACAGAGGTTATCGACCATTAAAAACTTTTCGTAAGCCACAAAAGTTTTGGATCAAGCTGATATTTGTGTGATCCCTTCATCCAGATTTCTATGATTATCAATATATAGGTCGGATGGCAAATAAACATTCCAGTGGCTCCCATGAAGTTTTTAATGGTGGGGATTCAATTACGATTGTTTCTGTGGTATGGTCCACAGAAGATTTGGATCAGCTTCGTTTTTGGGATCATACCCTAAAATGAGCTGTCAAAATGGATCCACGACATGGATATAAGCACATACATCACAGGGGCCCCACAGTTAGGGATCGGTGGATCCGGGGTTCCACCCAAACCGCGCCCTAGCCTTCTGGGTCTCGGGATCATCTTCCAACAATCAGAACCATTTATATGGTGGACTGCATCTGGATTGCGTACGATCCAAAAAAAAAAAAAAAAAAAACTCTTATATTGAATTATTTCATCATTAGTTTTTTTTTTTTCTTTCTTTAAATGTGGACGGTCATCCGCACCTTAAAAAGATCATATATTTCAATCTAAGATTTTTATTTTTTATTTTTGGGTATCCCCTGTCCACAGTGAGGTCCATCATATACATGGATTGGGTCATTGAAAACAACCCCAATCCAACGGATAAAGACTCCTGAAGTATCCTATTGCAGCACGTTGGGATGTATTCTTGCAATTTCCTTCATAAGGCCCACACGCTATACAGACAACAACAAGACAAATCAGCATGAATTGGAAATTTCCTACGAGATAGATACATGTGCACAACGGCGCTGTTATCAGAGAAACGGTCAGATACATACGCTTTATCGAGAGTTACGATGCATCTAATCTTTTCCCACCAACATGTCATACATGTAAGATATCCTATCCACACAAAACGTGAGTCGCATCATGGAAATCACCTGATAGAAAAAATCAGGCAGATCCACCCGTTGGTTGGGAAACAATAGTCCACTAACCCATGTGTGATTCTGCCTGAATTTCATAAAAAGTGACCATCAGGCGGGGCAAACCTTTTGAATGGATAGGATATTCTACACATGTGACACTTTGGCAGGAGACAAATGGCTGTATCATGACTTAATTTACAGCTGCTGTATGTGATCACGTAATTCATAAAGCTCCCACGTGTGTTTATGTTTTGCTGAACGGGATTCATTTTCCAACCTTTTGAGTGTGTGTTTGGGTCTGTACAGGCAATCCCATGCACGTGCGTATATTTGTATGCGGATGAGTTCTGTAGTGCAACTATGTTATCGTCCAACTAGCAAATGTGTCAAGCGTGTATGCCACATCCAACCCGTTCAAAAAGTCAGTCCCATCAACAAGAATACCTAATAGAAAATTTAGGAAGATCCATTCATCATGCAATCCATGCTATAGAAAACAATTCACAGCCACCGTTCAGAGAGAAAGCACGTATGTAGCCAGCCCGATCTTGCGTTGGTTGGTGATCTTCATGGTGGGCCCAATCTATCGGACAGGTTGGATTTCATATAGAAATGACATGCCAGCAATTATACAATAGTTGGATGATAACAATATTGTCCAACTCGTTATATAGGACCGCGCCTCTCTTTCACGTACATTGATTATGTTTTCTTATGAAAAATATTTATTTCTTATCGTAAACTAGCACTAGAAATCTACATGCAAGTAGTTGTTTGGAGTGGCTAAAAACTATGTATAGTGAAGAATATGAGACGGTTTTTAAACAAAACGGCATTTTGGGAATTAAAGGAAAGACACTCTGTTTTTTAAGTATGTAAGTTACAGCCGCCTTTCAGGAAAAAAGAAAAAAAGAAAGAAAAGACAATTAAAGCAAAGCTCTGTATTAGATAACACCAGAAGAAGAATAGGTTTGCTGCAATAATTCCCTTATATGAATAGCAATAATTCCCTTATATGAATAGGTTGGGACTAGGGCCCTTTTAGATGGGATAATGCTTTGTCATCCAAACCGTTGATCTGACCAGAGTTCAAAATGGCTAGCTGCCACGAAAATTTTAAATATTAAAAGACTATAAACTACACCCAAGTGGCTTACAAAATATTGCTTATAAATACTTTCCACATTGAAGTGAAAAAAGTTAAATAATTATAGGGTTGATCAATATTTAATTTTTTTTCCTTTTTAGGCAAAACATTCATCTATAGTACTCATGATCAGGTCAATCATATAAACGGATATGATCATTTAGACATGACCCCAAATCCAATGACTATAGTCTCATCATATAATGGACCATACTGTAGCAAACCCTTGGGTCCAGTTTGGGAGCGTGGATTTGGACCTGGTTCAAAATTCCTTGGATTTGAAATGTAATGTTTGTCCTTAAATTTAAAATCAACTTTAATCTAAAAGTAGTTATGCATAGTATAATATACTGTGGTTTGAATTTAATTACTAAATCAACTTTAATATATTTAATTAGTGAATGTATGTAATGTTTGACACAATGATTTTAATAAACCAACGGAAATATATTTTTTGCCCGAAAATGATGAAATTTAAAGTCTCGGATGGGCCACAAGCACAAGATCACGTCCGAATGACCAACTAACGATTTTTAACCATTGATTTACATGAACAATGTTTGGACAGCGTTGATCATCGTATTAAAGTAATTATAGTGATGTAATTGATAATCTAATTATTTTGGGATATCATTAGTGGGCCATGTGTCCAATAGATTAATAGTCTAGTGACACACATGTTGTAACTCTTAAAAATATTTTAGATGTAATCCAAGCTTTCAACATGGATTTCAAGCCTCCGGTTTGAGGGGATTTGAAACCCTTAGTTATTTTATGGTGCCAAACAACCAGGGAATTTGAAACCCAAACCCCTCAAATCCCTTCAAATTCATGGTGCCAAACCACCACTTAAAGAAGGAAAAAAAAAACCAAGAAGAAGAAGAAGAAAAAAAAAAAACAAGAAAAGAAAGAAAAGAATTTAAGCCTTCTACACGCCTATTTCCTTCATCTTACAAAGATTTCATTTCCCACTTCCATCCGTGCATGCAATACCTGCCAATCGTTTAAAAGCTTGAGTCATTGAAACGCATGCCAAATACCGAGTCTTGTCTCAACACATCTTTAGGTGTTGGTATAGTTTACTTTGGAAATATTACTTTTGAATTTGAGATTATGTTTCAATGATCTAAGCCGTTTATATGATGGGCTCCACCTTGAATAGGAACAACCAGAGATCAAAACGTGTCCACACATCTTATGCTGGACACATGTCATGAAAGTATTGTACCGGAACTTGCCTCAGTAATGAACTCATGCATAACCATTACTATCGGATGTAATTACCTTTCTACACCACGGTGAGTAAAACCTAATATCATGAATTCCCGGGGGACTTTCTGTTGGTGGGCCATACGTTACAAGCTCATAATAACTAGACAATCTTAACCTTTCAAGCTGACTGTCCACTTGCCTTCCTCAAATTTCCTCCAAAGGTATAGGATTCTCCAATCCACGTGTTTGGCTCCAACCCTTCTAATATGTGGCCTATCAGGTGATCGGCTTGGATCTCATACAAGCATGCCACGTGTAGAAAGTACAGTAATGATCAGCAACTTGGATGCACGCGTTTAACACGTTATTTAATTATCTCCTTGATCTGATTTAAGTTTCCTATAATTAATGAATTTACAGGACAGGTGAACTTATTGCTATCCCATCAGTGCCTGAAATCGATTAGCTGAATGGGGCCCAACAACAAGTAGTAGCGAGTGGCCCCAAAGATCTCAACCGTGTGATCGTGATCAGAGTCACTTTATGGTTGATGGATTCAATTTGGAGTAGGCTACGTACCCAGGATTTCTTTCTATTTAAAGATTTCCTTTTTATCCATGGCACTATGACAAATATCTCATAGATTTTGAAATATATCGTTATATTTTGGCGGGAAAATTCTTCGAACTTTATTATCGTGATAATATTGCAAGATTAAAGATAGAAGGTTTTGATTTGTGGCCATTTATTGCGATTTTAACTAAGTTTTTAAAAGTTTAAATTCATTCAATTTACCCATGTTTTTAAATTATTATTTTATTTTCAGAAAGATTTTCCAGATAATATCGTAATAAAACATAAAAATTCACATGCCACAAATTGCCGAGAATGATATTTGTCGTAATGATTTATGGAAAGCAACCCATAACAAGTTTTAGCTTTCAAATTTATCTTAAAAGACAGCATAAAACAAGGGGAGCGGATTGCCTGTGACCCCGGTGCAGAGATATCTCTGTGCCCGGAGCTCTGTAGGGGTCCACAGAGATTTCCGTGACAAATCTATTCCGTCCATCTGTTTTTAAGGATCACAATAAGATAGGATTCTAAAAATCAGGAAGATATAAAACTCAAGTGGGCCACACCGACAAAACAGTGGGAACAGAAACGTCCACCGTTGAAACTTCCCTGGAGCTGACCATGATGTTTATATACCATCCAAACCGTTCATAAAATTATTACCACACAGATATATCATCCTGATACAAAACTTCTGCCACCACTAAGCGTTCAATCCCCGCTCTTTCTTGTAGTATGGCCCAAATGAGTTTTTGATCCACCTGATTTTTAAAATCCTGTCCTAATGTGGTCTTTCCAAACAGGTGGACGGAGTGGATTTGTCACGAACATCTATATGGGCCCCACGCAACCCCGGGCACAGAGACATATCTGTGACTGGGGTGGCAGGCAATCCGCTCCCAAAACAAGAACCGCTCATTTTTTGCCTATGCACTGGACCAGGAAGGTCTGTCAGTCGTGAAATTTATGACACGTGGAGGTGGGAACAGTGGATCCAGACCATCCATATAATGGTCTCTACCCATGATGGCCCACAGTTCAAAACTGCACAGAAATGGCCATCCTAATTACATGGACTGACGAGTCAATTAAAAAAAACGTACAGGATAAAAATGGAGAGAGACGATGGATAGCATAGTAATTTTGGTGTGATTTTCAACCAACCTACATCATTGGACAAGCCCATAGGTTGGACGGTCTGGATCCCAATTCCCATCCGCTACATGGCAGGTACTGGCCACGTGTGCCACTTCCTGATACAGCTGTAATGGAATTTTTAGTTTTGAAACCGTAATAGTAGCAGGCGAGAGAAAAGGACAAGAAAGAGTTTCGTTAAGCCAATCAAGCATTTGGATACCGAATTATGGTGTAATTGACAATGTTTTGGACCCATTTCCTTATAAAGGATGCTTAGGCGGCTCCGACAACATGGCCCACGATAATACACCTCTCTGATTTTGATTTGTAGGGTAGATTTCATGGGCCCCACGTATATTAAACAAGAGAAAAACTTTGATACTCTGGTAGAGTGTGATGGATGATACACAGGCAGTTGGAATTTACTTAAGAATTGAATACGTGGCATACAATCAACTCAAATTAAATGGTACAAATTACGTGTATAAGTTAATATGCATTAAGAACAAAAAATTACGCTTACCTGATTATTTAAATGGTCATATTTAAACAAGCTAGTGTCCATGGATCAGAGGCTGGGATTGCCCAACTAATCTAATTTTTTGGACACTAACTTAGTGATGATGGGTTTCACAATCTAGTTGGTCTAATTTGACTTAATATATGCCATGTGTACTATTTCTAAGTGCCTGCGTGGCAAGCGCCATATGCAGCCAGAGTATCAAATAACTCCCCCAACAAACACCTAGGAGAGGAAATAAAGATGAATTAATTCTACTATAAAACCAAAAAATAATAAGATATATATATATATATATATATATTATATATATATATATATATATAATATATATATATATATATATATATATATATTTTAAAGATTAAACTCCTCTATTAGCTTAGCACCATTTAAAAAAATTTATGGTACTCTTCTTCAACTGTCCACATGGCTCAGTTGTACAGCCATCAACAGTCTAAATATCTGAACCAACCAACTGTATGGAGCATGACGAAAAAATTACAAGGAGTAGATGATCATGGCAAGTATCTGATTCAGCTTAAATGGACCACTCACTTTATTTTCTTCTAACCATTCGTGTGGTAGCAGTTGACTGGATGGTTAGGATTTCTACATCAATGTAATTTTAGAGAGCTCTGCCCGAGTGTAACATGTGAGAAATATGAGTCACCACCATGTTTACAATGGTACTGAGGTATCTTGGATCACCTCCACAAAGAAATATATTTTATAGAAAGCTATAATAATTGGATGTGGATTGAGTGGTGACCTGCTGTCATATATTTGCATGATAATACAAGGCGGCTTAATTTGATTGGTCAAATGCTGTTATCAGAAATTGGAGAGTTGGGAAGCAAATTACCTGAGGCACGTCCGCATCCATCACAGCTCTCTGAGGCAACTATGATGTATGTGTTTCACCTGCACTATTCATCGCTTTGCCAAAAGATTCAAAGCTCAAAGGGACCACTCCACACAAACAATAGGGATAATAACACCCGGGTCTTTGCTTTTTCTCCGGTGGTAGACTATTAGGAGTTTCAACACCTGGTTAAGAGTTCAACACTCATAGGCGGTGATCAAATCCCACCATTTAACTAGTTCATAAGGTCAGGCAGATTGGCCGATGAAGGAAAAACACAAATATCAGCTTGATCTAAAACCTTTGAGGCCTCAAAAAGTTGTCATGATAACGAGGGTGATTAGCCCCACTCTCTCTTGGTGTGACCCACTTGAACTTTGGATCCTGACAAAATGGATGGATGGTGAAGATAAAACACATGTCACCACGTCAACACAATACTACACTGTACAATACGAGCACGTACGTCTAAGAATATGCTTTACCTGGCAATTTCCTCCAAATTGTCAAGACCCATGGTGTATGTGTTTTATCCAAGGTGTTCACGGATCATTTTAAGCCACAAACCCAAAAATAAGGCAAATCAAAAGCTTAAATGGACCGCACCATAAAAAGTAGTTAGGATAATAACACTCAAAATGATGTCCATTTTCCATCATCCGAAGATATGGATGAAGGGAAAACACAAATATAATCTGGATCCAAAGCTTTTGTGGCCTTAGGAAGTTTTCAATGGTAGAGGTTTAATCCCTATTGTTTCCTTTGATGTGACCTATTTGACCTTCCGATCTGTTTTATTTTGTGGGCTCATGTCTTAAAATGATCTCGAAAAAATAGGTGGACGGTGTGGATATAACACATATATTGTGATTGGCCATACAGCTTAACCACGGCAACACAGTATTGACTTCGGTGGTACGTTGTATGCTACCCAACCCGAGTTTACCTGAGTTATCACTGTAAGTGGCACGTGGTCTACTTAAATCCTGCCACCAGGTCTACTCACTCCGCATCGGACGCGCCGAATCATTTGGCAGGAAGTTCTAGGAAACCTAGGTGGGACCCACTGTCATGTTCGTGATAAATCCACACCCTCCATCCGTTTTTCAAGTTAAATCTAGTAAATGGCACTAAAAACTAACAGGATCCAAGACTCAAGTGGGCCACACGAGTGGAAAAAGTGTGGATTGAGTAACCACCGTTGAAACATTACTATGGCCACAAAGAATTGTATCAGGCTAAGAATTTTTGTTTTTTCAGTTCATCCCAGTGGAAATGATCTTATTAACGGTTTGGATGTCATATAAAAATCAAGGTGTTGCCCGGGAAGGTTTCAACGGTAGGAATTCCCTTCCCCACTTTTTCCTGTCGTGTAGCCCACTTGAACTTTTTATCAGCTAATTTTTGATCGCATGTCCCATATCACATCGAAAAACGTATGAACAGTGTGGATTTATCACAAACATCACAGTGGGCCCCACAAAGGCTTTTTCAGGAAATCTGCGTTGCTCCATGGTGGTTGCTGAACAGAATTACAAATAGAAAGAGACATCGCATCCGGACATGCGCATCGGAGGGACGCGGATTGCGTAACTAGGAAGTCACCACGCTATACCAGGGTGAGTAAACTTTGTGGGCCTACCATGACTTATTTATAATTATCCATTCCGTTCATCCGTTTTCCCACCTCATTTTATAACAAAATCCTAAAAATAAAGCATATCTAATGCTCAAGTGGACCACACTACGGGAAACAGTGGGGATAATAATATCCACCGTTGAAACCTTCCTAGGTCCCGTCAGTGATGTTTATTCGTCATCCAACCTGTTCATAGGGTATCAAAGACCTGGATGAAGGGAAAACAGAATTATCAGCCTTCTCCCAAAACGTCCGTTGCCCCTGAGAAGTTATCAACGTTAGGTGTTCAATTCCCACTGTTCCTTGTGGTGTGGTCCACTTGAGCTTTGGATATCCTTTAATTTTGGGCTCATACCCTAAAATGATCTGAAAAAAATGGATGGACGATGTCGATAATGACACATACATCACGGTACGCCCCACATAGTGTACTCACCACGCTCCTCGCTACATAATCGGCGCATTGGAATCTCCGAGGACTCACATGTCCTCCCGTAATATATGCGTGCGATCTTAGCCATACATTTAGATAAGCCCAATCTCGATATATTTTCCAACCCAAAAGACATTAGGATGGGTATTCATTGGGAGCGATATGGTATACGTTGAATCTGGACCGTTGAACCATCCATCATTTCATATACGTTTGGCCCACCCAATGAGGAGACAAGATTGATTGTTTTGACAATTCGAATGCAACGTAGATCCTGCTAATTAGTATACCTGCATTTCCAATTCTGACAAGTGGGGCCATGTTTTCGTAATCCAGTTTACGATCTTTCCATTTGTGGCCCACAAATGAACGGTTAAGAAGGAAGACACGACACCGACATTTAAATGAACAAGTCCAAAGATTGTGACGTAAAGTGGAAAATGGCATCAGAATTGAAATCCGCATATTCTGTGCAATACACCGCATGCATGGCTTTTTAGATCTGACACGTGGAGGCCATGTTTCTGTAATCCAGACCATTGGCTGTTGTCCACATCTGATTGACTGTTCGTAAAAAAGTATCGCTGATAAGACAATGTTATCCGTTCATTTTGAGGACACGGATAAGAGAGTTAAAATAAGAGGAGGCCAGTTCCAAGCTCATTCTATAGCGTTGTCTGTGGGGCCACCATGACGTTTCCATGACATCCACTCCGTCCATCATGTACGTCTCCCTTACTTTTCCTTGGATCCGAAAATTCAGACTGATTCAAATATCAAATGGGCCACACCATTTAAAATCATGACTAAAACCACCAAAATGATGCATTGTGGCCCAACTGAGTTTGAAATGTTTTTTTTTTCGCGTCCATCCATCCGGCGTTGCACTCGTCTAATGACATGAGGTGATTTTGAAACATGGCGTATGTTTGCCACCATGGCATGCAGCTCCTAGACCCAATCCATCCATTGAAAAGGCACGAGCCACAGTTAACAAAACAAATGTACGGCTCTAGAGCACTTGGTTGAAACTCTCTAACCCATTCGCCAATCTCAGTACTGGAACCAATTTTTGAGTGGACTAAATTAATTTTAGGAAAAACATAATCAAGCCAATTGGATGGTTAAGATGATACATCAAATACGAAGAAACCAAAGATTGGATGGGTAATAGCTCCCAATCCAGGGAAGTTTGGTGCCACAGTCGATCTAGATTCGATTCCCCATCAGATCAGTGGCTTAGATAACGCCAATTAGTCACCATGTCCCTACTTGGAAGATCATATAATTCCTCTCTTCAGCTTCACCTTTTATCACAGTAGCCCAAGCATTCAAGAAGATCTTAGCCATCTAATCTTTAGTCCTTTTCTTTTAATAAATGCAATGTGACATTTAAAAAAAAAAAAAAAAATTATATAAAAAATAAGGGTTGCAATGAGCTGGGCAGCCTACCTGGCTTTGGACAATTAGCTTGGTGTATGGTCTGGGCTTGGCCCTGGCATGTATGGCCCGATCAATGTTCGGATGACCTTAGGCTCAAGTAACTTTAGCTAGACCCAGCCCAGCCAGCCAGGCCCAACATCATCTGTACATGTGTTCTGTCCTACAAGTATATCGTTCCAGTCTTCAGTTAAGCAATACATGCATCTTGCATGTAGACTGTTGGTTTCATTCTAAGTATCTATTTCCTTGAGTATGTGTGGCCCACTTGATCAATGGATGGAATAGGAATGTTCACATGAGAAATGGGGATTCTGATGAATTTTTGCCCAGTTGGGTCCAGACCCAACCAAAATTTGCCTTTGGGCTTGGGCTATTGTGATTGGTCAATGCTAGGCTTGGCCCTGGCCTTATAGTGCTGGCCTGAGCCAGTCCTAGCATATAGCCCTCCCCAAATCCAGCCCATTGCTGCCTCTAACAGACTGGGGAATAAAAGCCCAATAGCTTCGTCCCACTTGGTCAGTGGACAGATTATAACAGTAGATGTATTTCTACTGTCAATGGTCTAGGCCAAATATGTGCCATGACAACTCAATCCTCGAAGGCCTGTCTGGACGCACCCCCAAAAGGAGAATTTGATGCCTAAACGGTGTTTGGAGCAAAAACCCAGTTCACATCATGCAATTGGATTCACTTTTACAAATCCTATCTCATCTAATGCGTAGGTAAGATAGGTACCAAAAAGCAGACTTGTGACCAAGCCTTTTGTAGCACATGTGCCAATATGGCACGTGCAAGATCCATACCGTTGGCTTTCGCTTGCCAAGATGAAGTTTGGCCAGCTCTAAAACAACACAAGAATGCCTTATTTTCTAAGGAAAGTCATGGGATGGCTTGGCAATTAAATTCTACCTAAAACAAGGCTGTTTGGATTTTAGCTGTTTATAGCCATTGATCACGGACATTCAACCTTAGTCAAATCACCACCGTTAGATGGTGCTTTTGGAAGTGAATGAAGATGCATGCATCTTCTCTCTCTCTCTCTCTCTCTCTCTCTCTCTTTTTTTCTTTTTTCTTTTTTTTTTTTTTAAAAAAAGGGCTGTACCTAATACCCAAGCTGGAGCTTGATAATGCTGACTTGCTATGTTTGGTTCATCCATTTAATGGAAAATCATGGCCCACAAAAAGAACTAATCCCCTTCTGTCACCCAACTAACCAAGTGCATGAACACGACCGGAACTAGCATCGTCTAGATGAAATGGGTTATGCCACGTGGCAGCATCAGGGCCCGCAAGGAGGTTGTCATTGTTTCCATCCAAACGACAGCACTTATCAAGCAAACGTATAGATTAGGGTTTTGGCCTGTGTGCTACATCATCCCATGCTCATCCCATCATCTTGCACACTGCGCTCGGCTATACAGTTTCCATGAGTGAGGCTCACTTTTCAGTGATCCGAACCGTCTAAATGATTGGAAATGCTTTAGATGGCCCATGTAGTCATGGAAAATATCATAGCCCTTGAATCTGTCTAGAAACCATCAAATGGTTCAAATTCAACCAAACACAGAGGACTGAAGATTCAACTGCATGAATTCTCCAATCCGGGGGACTATTTGTGCATAGAGAGTATAAGATGGGCCCGCCCCATCATATCAACTGCATGGATCACTGAACCGTGGGCCACATTCGTATCATCTGAAAACGATTCGTGCACCGTCAATGGATACCAGTTCTTTAGGTAGACCCCCACAAATTACGTCACCAGCTGACTTTAAGGTAAAAACTTTGTTACTCTGGCAGAGTGTGATGGATGATACGCAGGCACTGAGAAATAACTTAAGAAGTACAGGGAACCAACGTAAGATTATTTGACTATTTGAGTATCGTATTGGTGGACATTCATCGGACGGTTGATAATGAAAAATATCCAATGGCACTATTTCAACAAACAAGTGTCCACAAATTAGAATTTACAATCATTCAACCATTCGATTTGGATACTGTCACGATCGTGGGTTTTAAGTTGATGTACGTCACATGGACAACTTTCGAGTCCTGCACATCAAGCGTCGTACTCTGCCAGAGTAAGCAAACTAACTCCACTGACTTTAACGAGATTGTGACATGTTTGTTAGCCCCTTCTCTTTTGAACTTGGCTGACCTCACTTGCGTGGGCTTTACGGAGGGAGGGCCTAGCTTACGCTAACTGATCGCAGCGTGGGGACAAACATGCATCAAATCCACCGTCCATCAGGTGAGCCATCACATTTTCACCATGGATCCTAAAAATTAGTCAAATCCATGACTTAAATGGGCCATACCATAGTGTGATCCGCGGAAAATCATGCCTAAGACTCCAAATTCACATTGTGTGGCCCCCACATGTCTTGGAATGTCCTGATTTTGAGGGAATCCATCCATCCTAGTGTGGCACACACGTCTTGGAATGTCCTGATTTTGAGGGAATCCATCCATCCTAGTGTGGCACATCAGATGAGTAGGATTGGATGAATCCCCATCCATCCTAATGTGGCACATCAGATTAGTGGCTTTGGATGGAACATACACCATTTGCACTACACCAATAGAAACAGCTGAGATGGTCTAAAACTCGCTGACTCGACTTAACATGGCCGAGTCAACTCAATTCCGCGAGATTTTGAGCTGAGTCGATTGGGCCAAGTGATTTGAACCCACATCCTTATTGAAAGTGGAGACTTGTCTTTACCAACTAACCAACTTGATATATATATATATATATATTACTCACTAAGTATACTACTTCTAACTATTTTAGATATCCAGTCATAAACATAATATAATTATTAAATATCAAGTCGAGTTGGCTCAACCGGACTCTTCAAGTTGACCCGACCAGGCTGAACATTTACTAGAGTTTTCAGTTTTTGAACTGTGGCGATCCCCCATCTCCTAGTTGTTTACCATCATAACCACGGTTTTAAGACTCGGATGAGTGCCATGCAACTCATCTGAGTCAACTCAGACACGATGGGACCTAATTCAGTTTGAGAACTGATTCACTCCCTGAGCCACCCCTGACTCGAAGAAGACATGACTCGACCTGAGACCGAATGAGTCAACCTGAGTTGCGAGTCATTTAAACACTATCACAAGTAAGAAAGACGACAATGAAAGGAAATTGCTAGTGCCACATGAAGCTCACCACATCAAACATGGGCTAAATCATAAATCTGCATTGGTTTATATCCCTATTCACAGCCACAGTATTACAATTTTGGGGAAAAAAAAAATAATAACAATAACAACCTTGGAAACTACAACAGTGAAACCAGTCATTTACCCATTTACCGAATGATGAAATTTCACTTTCAAATACAATGCGTAGTGCAAACAATCTCAAAGCTGATATTGTAGAAAGAGACTGATCACCTACAATCCATTTTTACAACCATTTCAAGATTAGAAACAGAAAACCTTGTGGGTTGTGGGTGATCATTCCTCCTCTAGAAATAAATGGGTGGTAGTGGGTTGTGGGTGATCATTCCTCCTCTAGAAATAAAAATACAGATTTTTTTTTATAAAAGGTTTAGATCCAAGGACAAGGTATATTTTATTTAGAGTGTGCATATCCATTGCAACAGTAAGGAACTCAAAAAGGAAAATCTCAGATAAAACTGAAAAATATAAGCAATAATTCATTGATCGGATCCATCGCATGCGTAGGGGGCGCATGGGGTCCACATCACGTGAACAACACACGTTCATGTGACATTGACCCTCAACCCCCTTCCCCCCTTCTCATCTTCCTTTGCAATAAAAACCATGCACTCTAAAAACCATACATCACTCCCAAACTCCCCAAATGGCCTACTCGGAATCAGCCAACCACAAACACCAGCCCAAACGTAGCAAAAGACGACTTAGCCTAGAGCAGGTGAAGCTCTTGGAGTCGAGCTTCAACCATGACAAGAAGCTTGAACCAGAGAGGAAGGTTCAGCTGGCCCACGACCTGGGGCTTCAGCCCCGGCAAGTCGCAGTCTGGTACCAGAACAAACGGGCACGGTGGAAGACCCAGAGCCTCGAGCATGATTACCAGGCACTTCGGCTAAGGCTGGACAGCGTCTTGGCAGACAAAAGGTCACTGGAGAAAGAGGTGGAGAGACTTAGAAGGGAGTTGGAGAAGGCCCATGAGATCCTGCGCCCGATTGGCCCTCCCTTTTCTTCTTTCTCACCATCTTGTGATGAGGAGTGGAGTTCAAATCTGCACAGCGATGGGAAATGCACTGTGAAGCATGCAGGGCTGTTGCAAGCAGAGGAGCTCTACGCTTGTTTCATGGGTGTTGAGGATCAGCTACAGAAATTCAACTGACATTCTTTCTTTGCTCGTCCTTGCTCATTGTAGCTAATGATGATGATGACAATGAATGGCAGAGACTGCAGTTTGCAACTCAAAAGGAAAGTAATAATGTATTGTCGAGGTTTGTTAAGCCCATACCTGTATAAAAGTGGGCCCATCTACATGCCATCCCGCATGATCCAAGCAATCAATCAGGTCGGTCCCACTGCGTAGATGCCCACCAAGCAGAAATCAGGCCAACCCACTGACTGAACATGGTATGATGTCCCAACAAAAGGATGAGTTACAAAAACTTGGCTCATTGTCATGGACATCTCCATTTGTTTGGTAAACTGGACTTGACAGACACGATTTTTGGTCCTCTTCATGATGGGACCCATCTGATGGACGTCTGGGATCATGCAAGTGGAACACGGTTGGCCTGTACATGGGCTCCTTTGTATACTCTTGCGGGCTTTAGCAAAGCTCTGTACTGTATGCAGATGAAGATTTTGTATATAGAATGTTGGGAGTGGAGATGAAGGGAAATGAGAATATCATCTACTTTCTTTGCATTAGTCAGAGGTGGTAATTTATCTGGGCATGTCTGTGTGTATCCTTGTCTTTCAAATGACAGTGTGCTGTTGACAAAGCATAAAAAGAGAAGGGGAAAAAAGAAAAGAGCTCCTCCATGAACTCCGATGTCAAAAATTCATCCAAACCCACACAGGTAATAAAGTCAATGCCTAAAACTAAATTGCTATCTTTAGCCATGCAAGTCTAGATGAATTACCAGTCCTAATGCGCCCAGTCTGTATAAGTGCAGCCCACGGTTAGGTCATCCAGACCATAGAACTGACGGGCCTTGTAGGTTCAAGTCCCTAAGATGATAAACCAGTGAGAATGCATGAATCCGATGCATCGCATGCTTCAAGTTTGGGTAAATAACATGGAAGCATGATATGGCAAGATTGCTCAAATTTGACTGCAGGCAAGATATATGTCACTGTTTCACTATTACAGTTCAGTGCCTGATGATCACTACGTTCATCTTTGAAGAAGAAAAGCATTACAGTATCGGTGACTGCCATCTCAATTGAGATGGATTTTATTTAAATGTGATCCTCATCATGTGGTTCAAACTGTGAGCAGTTGACTAGTTCTGATACCAGTACTTTTTTTTTTTTTGGTTAGCTTGTTGGTACACACCCCACTGTTATGATGCCAGTACTTGTTTTATTGTTAGTGTACTCCTGAGTACCATCCCTTGCACTGGTAAGAAAAATTGCAGACATGAAACTTCAACTGCCACAAGGAATTGCCTTTCTCCTTGGGTGTTCTGTTTTTTTTTTTCAAAGATGCTGATCTTCTAATATTTTGATGATTCTTCTCCCATTACTGCGCTCCAGCAGGCAATTTCCGATCAAATCATGTTAAGGTTTGTTCTCATCCTTGATTTCTTTTGAATTTCCATATCATCACGTTCACCGCCAGATTAGCAACACAAAGTTTGCCTCCAGTGTTTGGTATACCAACCTCAAAACAATTCGCTTTAGCAGGAAATTATACAAAAGGGTCTTGCTCTTTGTTGATCTTTAAAGAAACATCTTCAAAACCTTAAACAAGGGTCATTGTCATGCTTCCAACCTCAAAACAATTCATCTTTGCATTCTATGCTGGTATTCTTCAAGCTTTAAGAGGACCCCGATTCATGTCCAACACATCTCTGGTGTCATAGGATGGATAACGGAAAACTGCTTGCAATGTCAAAGATGCCGTTCAATTTTCTCATAAAAATGAACAAGTACCGGTTACATTTTTACATTCTTCTCAATCTTACTCAATAGGATAGCTAGAGTTAAGGTGCAGAAAACAAATTCTATGAGACAGGTCAAAATGGTTTAGCCCCAAGTAAGATAAAAGTGGGCTAGCAAGAACTGACGACAAGGATCTGGTCTCAGTAACAACTAACAAGTACTCTTATTTTGTGTTCTACCGTTCATAAAGTTTCTGTGAACTCCAACTCGAATAGAACTCCAAAAACAGTATATCTCATCAGTGTCTCAACCCTTCACCTAGCAGTTGTAATGTCTTCATTCTAAAGATACAAGCTGCCAACCATGCATGCATGATGCATCTCAAATTTCAGCAACTCTTATTCCATATAAAGAGAACAACTCCTGTAGGCCACAAATAAAACAGACGCTTTCATACTTTTTCACAGAGTAAACACTAACTACAGATTGTAACTGTGTGGCTATACAACCCATGCTACATTGCAACACTCAAAACCAAGTGTGCATCTCATCTGAGCTATGCTGGCAGCTATTGCTCTGACTTTTATTGAGAAGATGACAGTATCATTAAGCAACCAGCGAAGAAACACAAAACACAGACAAAGATAACCCTGCTGTCACTCCACTGCAGAACAAAAATGAAACCAGAACAGAAAAGCACAAGACCAAGAAAAGAAAAGAAGAAGAAGAAGAAGAAGAAGAAGAAGAAGAAGAAGAAGAAGAAAGAAACAGGAACAAAAACACAAACAATGGCCTGGAATACCGGCCATTCACCCAAGAACAAATGACTCCCTGTTACTTCCAAACTTGGCTACCAAGATTCCAGAGGATTGGCACATTCCCTATGTTCTAAGCAGCAAATGCTCTAACTTGGCCATCGGAACTGCAAATATCTAATCCTTCCCTATGTTTGACTGAGGCAGCTGCAGATCTGCATGTGATATAAAACCCATTTATGTTTTGAGAACTTAGGGCCTGACTGGTAGATGCCTGAAAATGAGTTTCATCTTATTTTTAGAGATCATATTTCTTTTTGGTAAGGATTAAAATAAGCTGAATAACCAATAATCATGATCTCTAATATATAATTTTGAATAACTAAAATGAGATGAACAAATTTTTAGGCGTCCACCAAACACACCCTTAGTATACATACAAAAATGAAGTTAAAAAAAAAAAAAAGAAAAAAAAAAAAAAGAAAAAAGAAAAAAAGAATTGAAGATTACAAGATTGTTCCATTTCATGAAAAGTAATGCAACGAAGAGTGATCATGATCAAGATATCCAATCAGTGGTATGGATCCATGAAACTGTCTGATAAGTTAGTGTGCCCCATGTAGTTGTCTGATTGATCCACATGATATTTCAATTAATCTATGGGCCCACAAGGTACATATTTTTTTTTACTATTGATAAACTTAGTAGTTTTATATAATAGCAATACACACACACCACACACACACACACACACACACACACACAGAGATCATTTAGCAACATTCTATTGGTACCTGGCCCTTTATTTTGTCATTTATTTTATGTGCCACGTCCGAATGACAGGAAATTGATCCTATTAAGACCATACATTTAGCTTCAAATGTGCCCAAGATCATGCAATTCTGACATGAATTGAGTGCATTATGGTTGATTTAAGGGTTCTATGCTTGTGACAGGATTTAGGGATATTTTAGTTATTATTAATATCAATAAAATAGATGGTTTAGAAATAATTGATGGCGAGGGTTAGAGTTAGGGCTGGGCCAGGGTTGGCTCTAGCCTGCCCTGTTCCCTAATCAAGCGGAAAAGACCTCCTAGCCATGGCCCTACTCCTTTAGGACCAAGCCAAGCCAGGGCCGGCCCCGTAAGATCAACTGGGTCAAAACTTGGGCCAATCCACTCATTAGGTGGGCCATAGAAGTACATTGATTCAAACCATAGGAATCCTTTGATTTCAATGGTGTCACTTGCTAGTAGTGCACCACCCTGGTTTTTTCACTGAGTTTTACGTTGTGACCCACATTTGGCTAAGATGTTTGACGCAAGACATAAACTACTTTAGGGCCAATAGTTTGGGTCGGTCCAGGCCATTCATCATGGCCTGGGTGTGGATTTCAAGCCCGGGACCAGCACTCGGCCAAGTTTAAGTGGCCACTCTGCGCAGCCCATTACCACCCCTAGTTGGATTAGAGTTCTTTTGCGTTGCAGAAAGTATATATTTGTAAAGACTCCTTAAAAGGAAAATAATTACTAATAAGAATAAAATAACAGCCATAACAGTTACAATGGTTACACCCATGTTCCTGTACGGTTAAAACAGTTATTTTATTATTAATAATTATTTTCCTATTACTCCTTTTATGAAGATTTACCAAAAAAAAAAAAAGACTCCTTTGCAAAGGAATGTGCAATTCTGAATGTAAGGAAAGAACATAGTTTTTTTTTTTTTTTTAAATACTGTAATCCTGTTTTCAACTAATTTTGGGGGTGTGGTGCTGACGTAGGTGCTGGAAAGTACACTTAGTAGACTTAGATGGCTTGGTCACATGCAATAGAGACCAAGATCTGTGCCAGTCAAGAGTGAGTAGGTACAAGTTGAAGGCACTAAAAGGGAAAGGGGAAGGCCCAAAAGGACATGGGTGGAGGTATTAGGAAAAGACTTGATAACCTGCAGTATAACTTATAGCCCTTGATTGAGTGGGATGGTGGAACATGATTCATGTGGTCGACACCAATTAGTTGGGATCAGGCTTAGATGATGTTGATGATGATGCTAAAGTAGGTGCAGATTCAACTGGAAGTTTGATGCAATTTCAAACTCAAAACTTCAAACTACATATTAACATGTGTTGCATTGAATCATCTAACCTAACACTAAATAGATAAGTAACTAATACGGCTTTCTTGGATGAAATGCAAATGAATATTGACTACAGAACAATATCAACTCTTAATGCATAGCAACAATAAATTGCGATAATCCCTCAAACTTTCAATGGCAAGCCAAGTTGGGATATTTTTCAAAATTTTAAGCTCTCCCAAGTCCCAATTTCATCAAAAAATTTCAAGAAAGAAACATAAAAAAGTATCACATTACAAGAGTGTTTTATGCCATTTTACATGATTTGAGTGCATTTTATCATATCTTCTAACGGCAGATGTAACTTGAAAACCAGTTGCTAATTCACTGCACTGGTGGATGTCCAGGGTCCAGGGGCTGATCACGCTCTCATCTAATAAACAAGTCCACCAGCCTAAAATGGATAATAAAAATATTATAACAAATGAATTATTGCTAATAAACACCAAAGGTGGGGTTGAGTGTTCACTGATCCAAACCATATAGTCACAATAATAATAATGGAGTAATACGTTAAAAAAAAAGAAAGGATTACTTAATATGAAAAACAAATCACAATGGTGGACTAGCTCTGGCTTTCAAAAACAAAAAAAAAAAAAAACGGACATGAAAGAATCCCAGTATATAAGCATGATGCAACATTTAAATGCAAACTGAGCACACCTGTTCAAGTGCGATTGGAGGGGGTTCTCTCTGAGAGATTTACGTCGTATTCATATCAATCTGTTCATTGCATTACTAACACAAACATGCTAAGATTTTATATATATATTACACAGAAATCACGAAGGATATTCAAATTTGAAATGGTGACTAGTGATGATTGGTTTACTAAGGCTTTCAATAAGAATGGGGAAGAGAAATGATGATAAAGGATTACCATGGCAGAGTCCTCACAAGTTTTTGAAGAAACCTTTTGGGGGACCCATTTAGTAGAATGGAAAAATGAAGGAACATGATTCAGGCTTCAATCCATCTTCTCCTTTTCATACCATATCCCATATTTACAACCCATTTTTAAAACCATTTTATGCTTAAAATATAAGATATCTTCAAGGGGAAATTGGAAATAAAAGTACTGAAGGCAAGAAAAAATCAGTTGTGGTGTACAATGGGTTGTAGCCTCGTAGGTGATGATTCCTCATTAATTAATAGATTGATCCTATATGAATGTTGCATGCATAGCACACAAAGACAAAGCATGAAATTGGGTGCAGGGGAGTTTTCTCCAAGGGGTTACAATACTATTTTACTATTTTACATAGAGGCCATGATATTTTTGTAATACACAAGAGATGGCCAAAATGAAAAATCCATCATTAAAACTATTGACCAGATCAAGTCATTTAATGAGAACATGCAAATACCAACACATAGTTACAAGAAAGTGCTCAAGGGAATTTGGTCTTTCTGCATTTCTAAATGTCAATTTTTTTGCCAACAGCAACCTTTGGCAAGTAGCATTGGATGAACGCAATGGTATGTGATCCAAGTAAATCAGATTATGACAGCCAGTTTGCTTCCCATACAAGATGGAAATGCATTTTTCATCCTAGCTAAGGGCATCTATAGGAAATTTCACAGGGTATTATAGCTCCTACAGAACCTATACCCAAAGTCGAATCTCCGACCTTTGTGCATGCCACTTCATATTAAATCACGTTTATTTATAAAATAAATACATAACGTGGATCCTTACTTAACTTAATCCATATGATAAGCACAGACTTGGGATACAATTCATATCAAGTTATAAAATCCCTCCACCCCACCCAAGGTATTAGAAAACGGCAATGTAACAGCTATTACATAACAGTAACGGTGGGAACCTTTATGCATTACAGGGCCATAACAGCCGTTACAAAAAAGAAGAAGAAGAAGAAGAAGAAGAAGCCTGTAACAGGCCTGTAATGGCCCGTTATGGGACCAATCCAGTTTTTTTTTTTTTTTTTTTTTTTTTTTTTTTTTTTTTTTTTTTTTTTTTTTAGAAAAAAAAAAAAAACAGCCCATATTGTAATGGTAACAGCAGTTGCCGCCATTACAGTTATTGAATACCCTCCTGCACCAGCCCCAGGCTATCTAGTTGGACCTCCTTCATTTTGAAGCAATCTAGATTCCCAACAGAGGTTGCATGTGCATTTAATCCGACGTTGGGCTCCACCACTCCCTGAAACTTGTGAACAAAGTGTGTGCATGCCCTTGCCAATTGCAAACATCCCGCGGGAAAAAGAATTATAAGATTGTATGAGCCACACAATCATATCACACCCGTGATTGTGAGCCACATGCCATATTTGAATCCCACAATCAGGGACATCCATCCATACATACACACAAACCATCCTATCATCCAAGACACAGAAGGTCCCATGTCCCATACAACATGCACAAGGCACCACCTCAGACTCGACCACTGGCAGCAATGCACAAGATCTCTACTTAACTTCCCGAAAAGAATTCAAGTCAAAAAGTTGTGGATCTAACCCTTCAAGGGGTATAAACATACAGGAGGAGGAAATATGCTCACAAGTTCCACACGTATTTCCTACGCATTCAGATTGCAACTTGAGGGGATAATTGCATGCCTAGTGCAACTTGATCAAGGGACCAATTGCAATGAAGTTCAACATACCAGATTGAAAGTTAAATCATACAAGAGAAAAGATACAATGACTGTGAGCAAGCTCAACAATCATCTCGTCTTATACTAGAGATCACCACCCCTCCCAACACAATTACCATAGAGAAGCAAGAGAATTTGCTCAAAAGAAAATATCATTCAACCATGTCTTATTCCATAGGGCCTTTGCTCTAATAATACTTATTTCCTATCATACAGATATATTTCCTAACATAGAAAAATGAAAAAGAACAAGAAAATTAGAAACAATCTAAAAAATAAATAAAAATTGGGCCTTTTCTTGTGCATTCGTGTGGAGCATGCAAGTGTGGGATGGGACGCAATTGCATCAATGCCAAAGTCACATTTCTTGCGGGGAATGGATAATCACTCAGTGCTGAACAAGTCTGATTATGATATAATTTCCACGACAATGGTGGAACCTCTTGACATACATTCCCCCTTTCTGCTTAAACATGCTATCCGCAATGAATTTTTCTGACTCGAGCATACACTTATCTGTTTGCATTGACACCTAATCTTGACATGCGAGTTATATCAGCGAATGTTTGATCGCCCAAAACCCAAAATATAAATAATCAGAACCATACAAAATTTCCGTTCAGAAGCAAATTTGAGTGTATGTCCTTCTGTTCTGAATCTAGTCACTGGAATATATGAAATTCCACACCTAGATATTCTGAAATATGAAAGAAAAACCAGAGGAAATTCAAGAACTCTGCAGAATTCGGAATCACAAGTATATATACACACACAAACCTACCTGTGCGGGTCGATTCCGCCTTACTTCTTCCTCAGTACAAACACGTCTGTCTCCTCATACGCGTACTCCGAGTGAAGATGCTCATGCGGGACCTTCTCTACGTCAAAGACCCTCTCACACATTTCCCAGAACACCTGGTGAGCCTCCGGCGATCTCAGCTGGTACCCGAGGAGTACGACGCCAGTGGAGGCCACGAGCGCCTCCATGGCGGAGACGAGGTGCGGAGCCGAGTCTTCGAGATAAACTACATCTGCAGCGATCACGAAATCGAACGGGGGGTTGAGGGCCGCCAGCTGTTTGTGGTTATTCCAGTAGAGCTGGGCGGTCTTGGGGGCCTTGGCGAAGGCGGGCTTGTTGTGCTTAAGGTTGCGCTTGAGGGCGGGCATGACGGGAGCGATGTCGGTCAGGACGATGTCGTTGAGGCCGAGGATGGAAAGGGCCATGCCGGTGGGCCCACAGCCGGCCCCGAGCTCGATGGCTCGCTTGTTGGGGAAATGGAGGAGCTGGGCGTAGGGATTTGGATTGGGGGCAGAAGGTGAGGTTGGAAGCCAACGGTCTATGAACTTGGCGAGGACGAGGGAGCACGGCCAGACGGAGGTGCCGACGTGCATCGAGCCGTTGTCTTGCTCGATGGAGAGGTGGGCATGGCCCACCTGGAGCTCGACGACGGGGGAGTCCTTGAATCGCATCCGGCTGTTGAAATGCCTCGCTTCTCCGTTTCTCTTCCTTTCCGTTCGCGGATTCACGGCTGTAGAAGTTCACTGCTTCCAGTAGGCCACCTGATCAACGGCTGCTAGCTCACCAAGTGCGAGCTCTTTCCTAGAAGAGTTCCTTTCATATCTACCGAGACTCTGGACACGGCTTGTGTTGCTCTTGGGCCTACACGTTTGAGTGGTCCTGCGATTGGAACTGTCTATGCGTGGATTCTGCGCTACAACGCTGTCGTCGGAAACTCAGCACAATGGACCGTGGAACGTTTGTGATGGGATTTTTGACCCATCTTCGATCAGTCAAAAAGTCTTTAAATCTGTTTTTTACTGTACCTATGACTAGTCGAAGGTGAGCTACGACTGGTCGAAGGCGATATGGGATTTTGGTATCCGAGTTGCTCGACTAGTCGAAGGGATGTCTCGACTAGTCGAAGGGGTCCTACGACTAGTCGAAGACTTGGTTCGACTTGTCGAAGGTTACGCAGTTTGTTCCGCGATTTTGCGCGAAATTGCGGATTTGAGTCCTTTCGCAACAGAGATGCGGAAAGGAGTTTCCTAAACTATAAAAGAGGTTGCCTAGGGTTTTTCTACACACAGCAAGAGAGTTTCCTAAAGCCTTACAAGGGATTTGCTAAAGGGTTTAGGACTATCAAAGGTGAGAGAGAAGAAGAAAGAGAGAGAGAAAGCTTATAGAAGGGAGGTTATGCTCGTGGAGGCTCTCTACTGTGCAATCTATATCTCAGCGCTTCAATGTCCTCGTAATCGGTTATATCTCTCCGTTTTTTCTATTTCTCTTATTGTTTATCCACTCCTGCGTGAGTGAAGAAGATTGTAACGTTCTACTTCATAGTGGATTGTTGATCTGGACGAGGTCCCATGGTTTTTACCTCTTTGAGGGTTTTCCACGTAAAAATCTCTTGTGTGGTGTGTGATTGATGCTTTGATTTATTTCATTGATTTATTATCCATAATTCTGGTTTATTTCGGGAGGCTAGATCCAAAGGTTTGTGCAAGGCATTCCAACAAAGTGGTATCAGAGCTAAGTTCATTGAACGGGTAGGATCGGTTTTGAATTATGGAAGGTGGCTCATCAAGGATGATTAGCCTCAATGGTTCTAACTGGACCATATGGAAGGCTAAGATGGAGGACTTGCTTTATTGCAAGGACCTATATTCTCCAATTTTAGGCATATCAGCAAAATCCAAGGATATAATTGATGATGATTGGAAGAAGACGGACCGAAAGGCGATGGGGTTTATTAGACAATGGTTGGATGATTCCGTGTTTCACCATGTGTCTACAGAGACCTCAGCCGCTAGCCTATGGCTGAAATTATAAGGGTTGTATGAGAGGAAGACAGCCGGTAATAAGATTTTTCTGATAAGGCGACTTGTGAATCTCAAGTTCAAGGATGGTGGTTCTGTGGCCGAGCACATGAATGAGGTTAGCAATATAGTGAACCAACTCACCTCTATGAAGATGGTCTTGGATGATGAATTGCAGGCTTTGCTATTGCTTAGTTCATTGCCTGACAGTTGGGAGACATTGGTGGTGTCTATAAGTAACTCCGCGCCAGACGGAAAGATATCCATGGAACAGGTAACCAGTTGTCTCTTCAATGAGGAGACAAGGAGGAAGTCTCAGGGGTTTACTTAGCAAGAGGCCCTTGTGACACAGGAACGGGGGAGAGGAAGGAACAGGAAGGGCGGGAAGGCCCGAGATAAATCAAGATGCAAGTCGAGTAATAGGAAAAATGTTGATTGCTGGAATTATGGCAAGAAGGGCCACTATAAGCATAAATGTCGTGGTAAGAAAAACGACAATAAAGGAAAAGGGAAGGAAGATGAATCAGATTCCACTGCAGTCGCTTCAGATGGCGACATGGTAGTTATTCTTTCAGTAGATCACGATGTATGTCTCACGGCTACGAGTCAGGACACCGACTGGGTGATAGACTCGGGAGCTTCTTTTCATGCGACTCCACACAGGGACTTCTTCACAAGCTACAAGTCAGGTGACTATGGGACTGTGAAGATGAGAAATTCTGGCGTATCAAAGATCGTGGAAGTCGGTGATATTTGTGTGAAGACCGATGTGGGCTGCACATTGGTTCTCAGGGATGTAAGACATTTCCCAGACCTTCGCCTCAACTTGATGTCGACGGGAAGGTTGGATGATGATGACTATGAAAGCCGGTTTGCTGGTGGACGATGGAAGCTCATTAAGGGTTCGTTGATCGTGGTCAGAGGAAAGAAGTGTTGCACCCTTTACAAGGCAAGTGTCAGTATGTATAAGGGTGGATTGAACGCAGCGGAAGATTCAGCTATTGACATGTGGCACAGGCGTCTAGGACACATGAGTGAAAAATGGCTTCAGCTACTAGCAAGGAAGCGGCTCCTTCCAGACGTGACAGGTACACCTCTCAAAACCTGTCTTGATTGTTTATCAGGGAAACAACATAGAGTTTCATTTATTAAAACCGCTTCTCATGTTAATAAAGTGCATGCATTAGATCTGGTTTATTTTGATGTTTGTGGTCCTATAAGGACAAAAACCTTGGGTGGGGCATTGTATTTTGTCACGTTTATAGATGATGCATCTAAGAGGGTTTGGGTTTATGCTTTGAAATCCAAGGACAAGGTCTTTGGTGTGTTTAAATTGTTTCATGCTATGGTCGAGAGAGAGACAGGTAGACCATTGAAGTGCATCCGCACTGACAATGGGGGTGAATACATTGGCGACTTTCATGAGTACTGCAAGTCCCTGGGTATACGGCATGAACAGACGGTTCCCAAGACCCCCCAGCATAATGGTGTAGCTGAGCGAATGAATCGCAACATTGTTGAGGGAATCAGATGCATGTTATCCCATGCAAAATTGACCAAGACGTTCTGGGGAGAAGCAATGCACACGGCAGTGTATTTGATAAACAGGTCTCCATCAACCCCATTGAATGGAGAAGTACCTGAGAAGGTGTGGACTGGACATGATCCATCCTACAGTCATCTCAGGGTGTTTGGATGCACGGCATTCGTTCACGTACCAAAAGACGAGAGGTCCAAACTCGATATGAAGATCAGGCAGTGTGTGTTCTTAGGGTACGGTGATGAAAAGTTTGGTTATAGATTGTGGGATCCGACCGAGAGGAAGCTCGTCAGGAGCAGAGATGTGGTTTTTTTTGAAGATCAGTGTATAGAAGACATTGGTAAGCCAGAGAAGAATCAACCTAGTTCAGGTGAGCTAGAGGACATAGATCCGATTACTCCTCCCATGGTGCCTGATGACGGGGGAGTACAGCAAGGTGCAGAGGACGAGGGAGTTCCTTCAGAAGATGGACCAGGGGAGCAGCCCCCACTTAATCCACCTGTTGAGCCATAGGTGAGGAGGTCATATAGGGACAAACAGCCGTCCAAGAGGTACTCGCCACATGAGTACATTATGCTGACTGATGGGGGAGAGCCAGAAGATTATTTTGAGGCTTTAGCCGACGAGCATAAAGGGGAGTGGTTGAAAGCTATGCAAGAGGAGATGAAATCCTTGCATAAGAACCACACCTATGATATGGTGAAACTGCCTAAGGGCAAGAAAGCTTTGAGCAACAAATGGGTGTTCAGAAAGAAGGTTGAGCAGAAGAATTCACAGACGAGGTTCAAGGCCAGACTTGTGGTGAAAGGATTTGGTCAGAGGAAAGGCATAGACTTCTAGGAAATATTCTCACCAATGGTGAAGATGACATCCATACGGATGTTGCTTGGGTTGGCGGCTAGCATGGATCTGGAGATAGAGCAGTTAGATGTTAAAACTGTCTTTCTCCATGGTGACCTGGAAGAAGAGATCTACATGCACCAACCAGAGGGGTTCGAAGTCAAGGGAAAGGAGCATATGGTGTGTAGGCTGAGGAAGAGCTTGTATGGGCTGAAACAAGCTCCACAACAATAGTACAAGAAGTTCGACTCATTTATGTTAAAACATGAATATGACAGAACGGAGTCGGACCACTGTGTGTTCACGCGCAAGTTCTCAGATGGTGATTTCTTAGTTCTGCTGTTATATGTTGATGACATGCTCATCATGGAAAAAGACATCAAGAAGATTGACAGGCTGAAACAGGAGTTGGGCAAGTCCTTTGCGATGAAAGACTTGGGCACGGCTAGACAGATCCTAGGAATGGAGATAACCCATGACAGAAACAGCAGGAAGCTTTGGCTGTCACAAGAGCGGTATATTGAGAAAGTCCTTGAGTGGTTCAATATGAATGCAGCGAAGCCGATCAATACTCCACTGGATGGTCACTTCAGATTGAGCGACAGGCAGTGTCCCAAGACGAAGGAAGAAGTGGAAGAGATGCAGAAGATACTCTACGCTTCAGCTGTAGGAAGTTTGATGTATGCTATGGTGTGTACACGCCCAGACATAGCATATGCAGTTGGTGTTGTCAGCCGGTACCTTGCCAATCCTGGCAAAGAGCATTGGGCAGCGATGAAATGGATACTGCGGTATCTAAGAGGCTCATCCAGGTTGAGCCTATGCTATGGTGATGGTAAACCTATGTTAGAGGGCTCCACTAGATGGTCACTTCAGATTGAGCGACAGGCAGTGTCCCAAGACGAAGGAAGAAGTGGAAGAGATGTAGAAGATACTCTACGTTTCAGCTGTAGGAAGTTTGATGTATGCTATGGTGTGTACACGCCCAGACATAGCATATGCGGTTGGTGTTGTCAGCCGGTACCTTGCCAATCCTGGCAAAGAGCATTGGGCAGCCGTGAAATGGATACTGCGGTATCTAAGAGGCTCATCCAGGTTGAGTCTATGCTATGGTGATGGTAAACCTGTGTTAGAGGGATACACAGATGCAGATATGGCAGGTAACATAGACTCCAGGAAGTCTACATCGGGGTTCATGTTCACGTTTGCAAGGAGAGCGGTTTCTTGGCAGAGCAAGCTACAGAAGGTCGTAACATTGTCGACGACAGAGGCCGAATACATTGCAGTCACAGAAGCATGTAAAGAGATGCTTTGGATGAAAAGGTTCCTACAGGAACTTAGCCTAAAGCAGGAGGAGCACGTGGTCTATTGCGATAGTCAGAGTGCTATACACTTGAGCAAGAATCCAAGTCAGCATTCCAAGTCGAAGCACATAGGTATCACTGGATCAGGGATATCTTGGAATAGAAGGTGTTACAGCTTGAGAAGGTCCACACGGATGATAATGGGTCAGACATGATGACCAAGGCTTTGCTCAAGGGCAAATTTGAGGTTTGTAGAAACCTGACTGGCTTAAAGAAGGTGAATCCCTCCTGGGTCAAAAAGGGAGAGATTTGATAGGGTTTTTTGACCCATCGTCGATCAGTCAGAAAGTCTTTAAATCTATTTTTTACTGTAGCTACGACTGGTCGAAGGTGAGCTACGACTGGTCGAAGGAATAGTTCGACTGGTCGTGGCCTGTACGACTCAAAGTCCAGCGATATGGGATTTTGGTGTCCGAGCTGCTCGACTAGTCGAAGGGATGTCTCGACTAGTCGAAGGGGTCCTACGACTAGTCGAAGACTCGGTTCTCTTCGACTAGTCGAAGGTTACGCAGTTTGTTCCGCGATTTTGCGCGAAATTGCGGATTTGAGTCCTTTCGCAACAGGGATGCGGAAAGGAGTTTCCTAAACTATAAAAGGGGTTGCCTAGGGTTTTTCTATACACAGCAAGAGGGTTTCCTAAAGCCTTACAAGGGATTTGCTAAAGGGTTTATGGCTATCAAAGGTGAGAGAGAAGAAAGAGAGAGAGGAAGCTTATAGAAGGGAGGTTCTGCTCGTAGAGGCTCTCTACTGTGCAATCTATATCTCAACGCTTCTATGTCCTCGTAATCGGTTAGATCTCTCTGTTTTCTCTATTTCTCTTATTGTTTATCCACTCCTGCGTGAGTGAAAAAGATTGTAACGTTCTACTTCATAGTGGATTGTTGATCTGGACGAGGTCCCGTGGTTTTTACCTCTTTGAGGGTTTTCCACATAAAAATCTCTTGTGTGGTGTGTGATTGATGCTTTGATTATTTCATTGATTTATTATCCATAATTCTGGTTTGTTTCGGGAGGCTAGATCCTAAGGTTTGTGCAAGGCATCCCAACAGTGTGCGCCCCGTCTCAGGAAAGCTTAGACAGGAATCCGGATCCTCTGTTACACAGGCAGAGATTTTCTACTCGTTGAGATGTGATTGCTAAGCTGTTTGAAATGGCGCAGATTAGGTACTTACCCCGACCATCCCGAGAGAGGGACAAGCTAGGGCTCTAGGGCCACTGTGATGTATGGATTATACCCACACCGTCCATGCATTTTTTTTCCATGTAATTTTAGACAGGAGTCACAAAAATCGGGCAGATGTAAGGTTCAAATGGGCCACACCACAGGAAGCAGCGAGGTTAATGACACCTATCGTTGAAACCTTCCTAACGCCCATCATGATGTTTATTTTTAATCCAACCTGTTCATAAGATCATATAGAAATATCAGCTTGATCCAAAACTAATGTGGCGCACAAGAAGTTTTCACCTATAATTATTTGATCTCCATTTTGTGCTCCACTTGACGAGGAGAATATCATGGACAGTGTGGATAAAATCCATACATCATTATGGCCCTCATAGCCAAAGCCTGTCCCTATATGGGGATGGGGGAGTAAGTATTTCTCTCTGGATGAGAGGTATAGGGGGACGATGTGGCCCAATTACATTACAACAAACAAGTTGGTAAGCACGCCGTCTAACTCTTTTCAAGTGCCTACATTGTCAAATGCGGAAGCAGATTGGCTAGTGTACCCCACACCACTGACCAAGCTGGTGTGGCTACATGTCGTGTGAAGACTACTGGAGACACTTGTCAAGCTCAAGTTGCATCAATGGCTCAAAGAAGATCAAAGTTACATGGACCCCACAATTATGTATTTATTATATCCACAACCAGCATGGATGATTTTAGAGCATGAGCACAAAGAATAGGGCCTATTTGGAACCCTGGATTCGGAACCCCTGGCTTTGGAATCCTCCCATTATGTTTGGCAGCCGGAATTTAGAATCCCCGATAAGTCAAAAGTAGTTATACATCGCATATTTACAACGGTTTGAATTTAATTAGTAAATCAACTTTAATATCTCTAATTAGTGTATGTATGTAATATTTGACACAATGGTTATAACAAGCTTGTTAAAATATATACTTTGCCTAAAAACGATGAAATTTTAAGTCTTGGATGGGCCACAAGCACGAGATCACATCTGAGTGATTAACCAACAATTTTTAATCGTTGATTTACATGGATAATGTTTGGACGGTGCAGATTATCATATTAAAGAAATTATAGTGATGCAGTTGGTAATGTAATTGTTTTGGAATATCATTAGTGGGCCATGTGCTCAATGGATTAATAGTCTAGTGACACACATGTTACACATGCAACTCTTGGTACCATTTTAGATGTAATCTTTCAACCCACCCACCCAAAAAACAAAAATCTCTCCTTATAGGGCCAAACATACCTGGGATTTTGAAAACGATCCCCCCACTCCTCATCCAAAGCCCAAGTAGACCACACTACAAAGCGTAGTGGGATAATGATTCTCACCATTAAAATATTTGTAGGGCCCACTATAATATTTATTTTCCATCCAATCTATTTAATTCATGAGGTCACACAGGCCAAAATGAAAATGGAATATATATATATATATATATATCCAAAACTTATATGAACCCCAAAATGGTTTCAATGGTAGACGCTTAATATCCCCACTGCATTTTACAGTGTGGTTCTTGATCTTTGGATAGCCTTAAGATGAGCTCACCAAATGGATGAACAGTTTGGATAAAACACATACTTGGTGAGGTCAACACACCAGCCAGCTGGTAAGTGGTGCATGGTACACCAGCCAATCGCCTTCAGTCACATGCGACCTCTTCTACATATGCCTCTATCAATGAGATTTGGCCACATCATCACTGTTGCCATCTAATACAGCAGTGCTAACAAAGTCAATAATGACATGGACCAATCACATTGCAACAAGCAGCAAAATCACTGTTTGTGGCAAGCCGGCATGTGAAAATGTAGGCACTTAAAAAATGGTTGTGACAGAATTGGCTACTCGTATTGGAAACTATTGAGAATAAAATTTTCTAATCTTTGTTCTACCTTTCTATAGTTACACGCAAAACTAATACTAGTATATATAAGGATATAGCTTATTGGCCTCTGCCCGTGTTGATATGATGGCCCATGATAAATTATTTATAAGAAAAATCCTCTGAGCCAGAAGATCCTAGCCATCAAATTGCTGACCACTTTGACCTTAGATCATAGCATTTTGTTCATTGAACCGTTGGGTCCGCCCAATTTGCCGGGTTAGTACTTTTCCGGGTGGAGAACTTTGAGAAGGCAATTTTGAGGGCTTCAAATAACCTATTAGACCCTAAATGTAGGAATGAAAACCCGGGCATCTAGTGGAATTATAATGGATTAATCATCCTGGAAACTTGAATACAATAATTGTAATAATTACATAATGATTATTTCTATATTTGAAGTAGGATTCTAAATTTAGAAAAAACCTATTTGAATAGCAATTGGAAATGATCACCTCATTTCTAACATTGGTATTTATGGTAAATTAACCGAAGGATACTTACCATAATTGACATGAGAATGGTAATTTAATAGCTGAATTTTTAAACATCTTGCTCCAAATCTCTTTCTTTGGAAGAGCCTTATTTCCTATTATGAGTGTAACACTATATATAATAGTAGTTCACATTCAAATTATGCAAAACAGTGCATGCCGTCAATCTATGATAAGGATAAGACCAACTCAGATTCAAAGTTTCCAAAGCTTCCAGCTCTATCCCAAAGTCTTCGGATACCAACGGCTCAAGCCCAAGTTTACAGGAGATAGTGTTTATCATTTTATGAATATCAAATCTGTAACTGATTCTATCGTGTAAAACAGTTTACTCTATATATACCATCTCTCGTCAGCCATTCAAGGCAGAGAGCACAACACAACATTTTATCTTTTCTTACTATCTAAGGATTGATCGATCAAGCCCCTATGTTTGATCATTGAACATGCTAAAAAGTGTATGTAGGATTTACATGATTTTTTCGAATTATGTTGACTGATTGACCCTCCAAGTTTTGATTGATTGAACCTGTCCAAAACTGTCTAAAGACCAATTTGTTTAATCTAGGGTTCAATCGATTGATCGAGATCCCATATTTCTGCACAGATTGAAGACATTCAGACAATACATGCAGAGTGATATAAAGCTATATTAGTGGTTTAAAAGCATTTGTACATAGTGTAAGTGAAATAAATCAAATTAGATATACTTTTAGGCATGATAAATAAAAATAAACTTAATTACTACATACCTTTTTATAGGGACGAAAGATGATCGTTGCTTGCCATCACTCTCTTTTTTCTCTCAAATGGCCACCGTAGAGTTTTTAATATATGTACCAATGAAGCTTTCTTTGGACGTGAAACTATGTGAGGCTTTTTAAATTACTTTCATGTATTTATAAAGTTATAAGCTTTTACCCTAAAAGCTTTTCTTGTCATAGAAATGATAGGATTTTTTTTCCCTTGCTCGACCGGTCGTGAGCCTCGCTTGACCGGTCGAGGGTTGGTCTCGACCAGTCATTGGAGTCGAGTCGTGGCATGACTCAAAGTCCAGCAACTGTGGATTATTTTTCTCTGGGGTGCTCGACCAGTCGAAGGAGGATCTCGACCGGTCGTGGGTGGCGCTCGACCGGTCGTGGACTCGGTACGACCAATCGAGGTTACGCAGATTCGTTCCGCGATTTTACGTGGATTTCGTGTCACAAGTCCTTTTGCAACTGGGATGCGGAAAGAAGTTTCTTAAAACTATAAATAAGAGGTACCTAGGGCTTTCTAGGTATGACAAGAGGGTTTTCTAAAGCTTTACAAGGGATTTGCTAAAGGATTTAGGGCTATCAAAGGTGAGAGAGAGAGGAAGCTTATAGAAGGGAGATTATGCTCGTGGAGGTTATCTACTGCGCAATCTATATCTCAGCGCTTCTATATCCTCGTAATCGGTTAGATCTCTCCGTTTTCTTTATTTCTCTTATTGTTTATCCACTCCTGCGTGAGTGAAGAAGGTTGTAACGTTCTACTTCATAATTGATTGTTGATCTGGATGAGGTCCCGTGGTTTTTACCTCTTTAAGGGTTTTCCACGTAAAAATCTCTTGTGTGGTATGTGGTTTATGCTTTGATTTATTTCATTGCTTTTTTATCCATAATTCTAGTTTGTTTCGAGAGGATAGATCCTAAGGTTTTGTGCAAGGCCCCCCAATAAAGTGGTATCAAAGCTAAGTTCATTGAACGGGTAGGATCGGTTTTGAATTATGGAAGGTAGCTTATCAAGGATGATCAACCTCAATGGTTCTAACTGGACCATATGGAAGGCTAAGATAGAGGACTTGCTTTATTGCAAGGACCTATATTCTCTAATTTTAGGCATATCAGCAAAAACCAAGGATATGTCTAATGATGATTGGAAGAAAATGGACCGAAAGGCGGTGGGGTTTATTAGACAATGGTTGAATGATTCTATGTTCCACCATGTGTCTACAGAGACCTCAGCTGCTAGTCTATGGCTGAAATTAGAAGGGCTGTATGAGAGGAAGACAGCTAGTAATAAATTTTTTCTGATAAGGTGACTTGTGAATCTTAAGTTCAAGGATGGTGGTTCTGTGGCAGAGCACATGAATGAGGTCAGCAATATAGTAAACCAACTCTCCTCTATGAAGATGGTCATGGATGATGAATTGCAGGCTTTACTTTTGCTTAGTTCATTGCCTGACAGTTGGGAGACATTGGTGGTGTCTTTAAGTAACTCCGCGCTAGACGGAAAGATATCCATGGAACAGGTAACTAGTTGTCTCTTCAATGAGGAAACAATGAGGAAGTCTCAGGGGTCTACTCAGCAAGAGGCCCTTGTGACACAAGAACGGGGGAGAGGAAAGAACAAGAAGGGCGGGAAGGCCCGAGATAAATCAAGAGGCAAGTCGAGTAACAGAAAAGATGTTGAATGCTGGAATTATGGCAAGAAGAGCCACTATAAGCATGAATGTCGTAAGGTTAAAAACGATAAGAAAGGAAAAGGAAAGGAAGATGAATCAGATTCCACTACAGTCGCTTCAGATGACGACGTTGTAGTTATTCTTTTTGCAGATCATGATGTATGTCTCACGGCTACGAATCAAGACACCGACTGGGTGATAGACTCGAGAACTTCTTTTCATACGACTCCACGCAGGGACTTCTTCACAAGCTACAAGTCAGGTGACTATGGGACCGTGAAGATGAGAAATTCTGACGTATCGAAGATCGTAAAGTCAGTGATATTTGTGTGAAGACCGATGTGGGCTGCACATTGGTTCTCAGGGATGTGAGGCATATCACAGACCTTCGTCTCAACTTGATGTCGACGGGAAGGTTGGATGATGATGGCTATGAAAGCTGGTTTGCTGGTAGGCGCTGGAAGCTCATCAAAGGTTCGTTGATCGTGGCCAGAGAAAATAAGTGTTGCACCCTGTACAAGGCAAGTGTCAGTATGTGCAAGGGTGGGTTGAACGCAGCGGAAGATTCAACTATCGACATGTGGCACAGGCGTCTAGGCCACATGAGTGAAAAAGGGCCTCAAGTACTAACAAAAAAGCGGCTCCTTCCGGATGTGACAAATATACCTCTTAAAACCTATCTTGATTGTTTATGAGGGAAACAATATAGAGTTTCATTCATTAAATCTGCTTCTCATGTTAATAAAGTACATGCATTGGATTTGGTTTATTCTGATGTTTGTGGTCCTATGAGGACAAAAACCTTAGGTGGGGCATTGTATTTTGTCACTTTTATAGATGATGCATCTAGGAGGGTTTGGGTTTATGCTTTGAAATTCAAGGATGAGGTCTTTGGTGTGTTTAAATTGTTTCATGCTATGGTCGAGAGAGAGACAAGTAGATTATTGAAGTACATCCGCACTGACAATGGTGGTGAATACATTGACGACTTTCATGAGTACTGCAAGTCTCTGGGTATACGGCATGAACAGACGGTTCCCAAGACCCCCTAGCATAATGGTGTAGCTGAGCGAATGAATCGCACCATTATTGAGAGAATCAGATGCATGTTATCCCATGCGAAATTGCCCAAGACGTTCTGGGGAGAAGCAATGCACACTGCGGTGTATTTGTTAAACAAGTCTCCATCAGCCTCGTTGAATGGAGAAGTGCCTGAGAAGGTGTGGACTGGACATGATCCATCGTACAGTCATCTTAGGGTGGTTGGATGCAGGGCTTCCGTTCACGTACCAAAGGACGAGAAATCCAAGCTCGATATGAAGATCAGGCAATGTGTGTTCTTAGGGTACGGTGATGAAAAGTTCAATTACAGATTGTAGGATCCGACCGAGAAGAAGCTCGTCAGGAGCAGAGATGTGGTTTTCTTTGAAGATTAGTGTATAGAAGACATTAGTAAACTAGAAAAGAATCAGCCTAGTTCAGGTGAGCTAGAGGACATGGATCCTATTATTCCTCCCGTGGTACCTAATGACAGGGGAGTACAGCAAGGTGCAAAGGACAAAGGAGTTCCTTTAGAAGATGTACCAGGGGAGCAACCCCCACTTGATCCACCTGTTGAGCCACGGGTGAGGAGGTCATCTAGGGACAGACAGCTGTCCAAGAGGTACTCGCCACATGAGTACATTATGCTGACTGATGGAGGGAGCCAGAAGATTATTCTGAGGCCCTAACCGACGAGCATAGGGAGGAGTGGTTGAAGCTATGTAAGAGGAGATGAAATCCTTGCATAAGAACCACACCTATGATATAGTCAAACTGCCTAAGGGCAAGAAAGCTCTTAGCAACAAGTCAGTGTTCAGAAAGAAGATTGAACAGAAGAATTCACAGACGAGGTTCAAGGCCAGACTTGTAGTGAAAGGGTTCAGTCAGAGGAATGGTATATATAGACTTTGAGGAGATATTATCACCAGTGGTGAAGATGACATCTATACAGGTGTTGCTTGGGTTGACGGCTAGCATGGATCTGGAGATAGAGTAGTTAGATGTTAAAACTATCTTCCTCCATGGTGACCTGAAAGAAGAGATCTACATGCACCAACTAGAGGGGTTTGAAGTTAAGGGAAAGAGCATATGGTGTGTAGGCTGAAAAAGAGCTTGTATGGGCTGAAACAAGCTCCACGACAATGGTACAAGAAGTTCGATTCGTTCATGTTACAGTATGGGTATGACAGAATGGAGTTGAACCACTGTGTGTTCACACGCAAGTTCTCAAATGGTGATTTCTTAGTTCTGCTGTTATACGTTGATGACATGCTCATCATGGGAAAAGACATCAAGAAGATCGACAGACTAAAACAGGAGTTGGGCAAGTCGTTTGCGATGAAAGACTTGAGCTCGGCTAAATAGATCCTAGGAATGGAGATAACCCATGACAGAAGCAGCAAGAAGCTTTGGCTGTCACAAGAGCGGTATAGTGAGAAAGTCCTAGAGCGACTCAACATGAATGCAGCGAAACCGGTCAATACTCCACTGGATGATCACTTCAGATTGAGCGACAAACAGTGTCCCAAGACAAAGACAGATGTGGAAGAGATGCAGAAGATACCCTACGCGTCAGCTGTAGGAAGTTTGATGTATGCTATGGTCTGTACACGCCCAGACATAGCATATGTGGTTGGTGTTGTCAGCCGGTGTCTTGCCAGTCCTGGCAAAGAACATTGGGTAGCGGTTAAGTGGATACTGCGGTATCTAAGAGGCTCATCTAGGTTGAGCCTATGCTATGGTAACAAAAAACCTGTGCTAGAGGGCTACACAGATGCAGATATGGCAGACGACATAGACTCCACGAAGTCTACATCAGGGTTCATGTTCACATTTGCAGGGGGAGCGGTCTCTTGGCAGAGTAAGCTACAGAAAGTCGTAGCATTATCGACGATAGATGTCGAGCATTGCAGTCACAGAGGCATGTAAAGAGATGCTTTGGATGAAGAGGTTCCTATAGGAACTTAGCCTGAAGCAGGAAGAGCACGTGATCTATTGCGATAGTCAAAGTGCTATACACTTGAGCAAAAATCCAAGTCAGCATTCCAAGTCGAAGCACATAGAGATTCGGTATCACTGGATAAGGGATACTTTGGAACAGAAGGTGTTATAGCTTAAGAAGGTCCACACGGACGATAATGGGTCAAACGTGATGACTAAGGCTTTGCTCAAGGGCAAGTTTGAGGTTTGTAAAAACCAAGCTGGCTTGAAGAAGGTGGATCCCTCCTGGGATAAAAAGGGAGAGATTTGATGAAATTTTTTATCCCGTGCTCGATTGATTGTGAGCCTCGCTCGACCGGTCGAGGGCTGGTCTTAACCAGTCGTTGGAGTCGAGTTGTGGCACGACTCAAAGTCCAGCGACTGTGGACTATTTTTCTCCGGGGTGCTCGACTAATCGAAAGAGGATCTCGACTGGTCGTGGGTGGCGCTTGACCGGTCGTGGACTCGGTACGACCAGTCGAGTTTACGCAGATTCGTTCCGCGATTTTGCGTAGATTTCGTGTCGCAAGTCCTTTCGCAACTGGGATGGGGAAAGGAGTTTCCTAAAACTATAAATAGGAGGTACCTAGGGCTTTCTAGGTATGATAAGAGGGTTTCCTAAAGCTTTACAAGAGATTTGCGAAAGGGTTTAGAGCTATCAAAGGTGAGAGAGAGAGAGAGAGAGAGAGAGAGAGAGAGAGGAAAAGAGAAAGAGGAAGCTTATAGAAGGGAAATTATGCTCGTGAAGGTTATCTACTGCGCAATCTATATCTCAGCGCTTCTATGTCCTCGTAATCGGTTAGATCTCTCCGTTTTCTTTGTTTCTCTTATTGTTTATCCACTCCTACGTGAGTGAAGAAGGTTGTAACGTTCTACTTCATAATGGATTGTTGATCTGGACGAGGTCCCATGGTTTTAACATCTTTGAAGGTTTTCCATATAAAAATCTCTTGTGTGGTGTGTGGTTTATGCTTTGATTTATTTCATTGCTTTTTTATCCATAATTCTGGTTTGTTTCGGGAGGTTAGATCTTAAGGTTTTGTGCAAGGCCCCCCAACAAGAAAGATTTCTTTAGTATAATTATTAATTATAAATTATTTAAACTGCTAGCAACACACACAATATAGTTACTTAATTACACATGAAAATCAAGTCAAACCTCTCCAAGTTTGGATGTTTTTATATGCACGTTGCATGAAAGAAAGTATGTGATTACCTTATCTTATTTTATTTATATATATATCCTTGTATGTACTACCTTAAAGCCCATTGGCCTAAACCTATCATATCTCACGGTGATTATTGATTATCTAAAAATAAATATGAATTGTTGACTTTACAAAACAACTAATATGATGATTTTTAAATTAATTATTTAATCAAAATTATATATATAATTAATTTAGCTGGTGATGTTAATTAATTATTTCCATTCCTAATATAAGGTTAAACCCATGTACGGGTCATAAAGCTTTTGTTCAAAATCTAAACACTTTAAAAAAATACAATCAACCACTCAACTTACCATGATCCACCTAAAAATTAAGCTTATTAAGTATTAGTAAACCAAAACAATCAATCAAATGCCCACCAAAATGACAGATCCTCTCAAAATTTAAGGATAATCATAACATGCATAGAAAGTGCAAACTAATATTAAATGGTTAAACTTCCTAAATTCAATCAACGTGTATATATACATGCCCACACTCCCACATGCATGGGAGACAATGTTCCATGATAGATATGCTATATACATAACAGTTATACAATGCATAGGTGATCTTTGGTGAGAGGGCCTAGCATTGAGGAGGGTACCTAAAGGCCTGCCGTATGCATGTGTATAGGATAAATAACTGTAGTGATTGCGAAATTCTGACCATCCGTTAGCTTTGAGTTCTAATGGCTCAATGTGGACCGCTGATCTATTTATTCTATTCAAATTAACGTGATCACTTTATAACGGATGGCTAAGACAGAGCAATCCCCTGGGTACCTGGCCCATACGCGTGATGGCCTACCAGAATAACAGTTCAGTACCACTGAATGTTGGAATGTTTGGTACTGAATACGAAATCCAAACCGCGCTTAGATGGATTATAGATAGAAGACCTCCCAATTCAACGTCACCGATATGACCTTTCCATCATTCCATGCGTTCGCTAATTTCGCACAAGTGTGAAGCCCAGCCCAACCTAGCCCATAAGAATGCATCCACACGTGACAATATGGGCCACGTGTGCAACGTCGAAGCTTTCCATATATTTGGAGATAATGCCTTAAAAAAGATCAGACAGTTTCACTTAGAAAATTAATATCATGGTTTTTATGCCTGAGGAACTTAACAGTGTGGCCCACCTGATGGAGAGATCTGATCTCTCACACGTGTTTCATGTTGGCACTTGCGCAACTTATCTTCCACCTTACACGTGTCAATGGAGCATTGAAATGGAACTGTCCATTGTGTAGCCGGCCCCTACTGTATATGGTCCACGATCACGCTAATTGGGTGATTCTAGTCATAACTCCTATCCATTTTCCCGCTGAACTTAAAGACCATTTAACAATCCTGTTTCCACAGTCAATTTTGAGGACAGTGATCTGATGCCTATGATCATCCGATCGGTGCCGTTTTAACACTTGTGAGTCATCCATGCAAGGGTCCTCTTTATGGACGGTTCGGATTCATCATATCATAGCACGTGTACGGTGGAAGGTATATAGGTTGAGTGAAAGCCCGGTGAAGTGGGCCCTTCGAGCAATTTCTCTGTAAGGAGCTCGATCTCGCTGGTTCCCTTCAGAATTCCACATGACAAATTAAAATCCGTGACACGCTGCAAATCAATGACACGTGGGAAATTGGTGACGTGGCCCACTCAGATCTGTCGTGCTAGAAAATGAAGAGATGTTTCTCACCCAAGCATAACACACGTGGCACCTTCACAGGTGGATCCAATCCGTCCATTCGGTGGTCCTTACCCTTAGATGGTCCTTGGTCGAAAATCATGTCAGTCCTTCCTGTTGAACCCATTTCATTACCATCCATTTCAAAGGCCAGAATCCACATGGATAGGATCACCCATTCAGTCTGGTTTTCAACTGTAGTACGTTCACGGTGAGGTCCCACGAGATGGACGGTCTGGATTGACGTCTCCCAGTCATGCTACAAGTCATGAAACCCAGCGGCTTCACTGGTTTAATGCACGCGCCCCAAGGACCATAATTTCGTACACTATTCGCGCGACACCCTGCCCATCTACATGCGTGCGTCATATCTGGGCCGCCAATCAGGTCCTGATCACCATGAGCATTGCGTGTTCCAAAATCAGCCCAGTCAACTGATTTGTCAGCCACACATACAAAAGAAAGAAGCAACGATCACAAAAATATTGATGTTCAACGGTCTATATTTAAAGTACATGTGTGACCCACCTGATAAGTGGATCTTCTTCACGGAGGCCACCAACTGATCACTGGCCCAGATCTTGTACAAATGAGCCACATTGGCACGTGCAGTGAATCCTGGCCAATCATCTCATACATGGAGAAGTAACAGAAAATGCAAGACGGACGGACGGCGTGGATATAAAACACATACATCACGGGTGGGCCCCACAGTCTCGAAACCACCGAATCCGCATCCTACCACCATTGGGGTTGTCAGCCTTTCATCCCAAAAGCAATCGAAGATAAAAAAGAAAAAGGAAAAAGCTTATTATGGTTTATTACCTCATAATGGAAAAAGAAAAATACGATCAAACGCTCTTGCACATGAAGGCCTCAAAGAAACGATGAGGGGTCATTTCACACGCTGGATCAGCACGTGTGCTACCTTTTTTTTCCGTTTGCGTGTGAAAACAAAAAATATATCCAGCGTACATTTTCATCCCAACAAAATAAATAGGGATGTATAAGGCAGCAATCAATGGTACTTAGTTTTGCCTTTTTTTTTTTTTTTTTTTTTTTTTTTTTGGCTTTTTCTGAATCTTCATCTCATCCCTCTCTATTTCAAGGAGCAAGTTGTCTCGGATAATGGCAAGTCTGCGAGATATCTCGGGTATGCTGTTTGGGTTTCCTCCAGCTTGGCTCAATTCGGCCAATATGCTACCTCAATTTGAACTTAGATTGGCTTTATCCCTCGAGCTTGACTAGGCAGCTTGGCTCAATCAACCGCTCAGGCCAGGTCGAGTCAAGTTTGAACCGAGCTTGAGCTTGATCTTTGAGCAGAGTTCGAGTTTGAGCCTACAAGCTGAGTTCAAGTATAGATTTTATAAATTTTAATATATATAATATATAATATATAATATATAATTTATTTAAATATATAAATATATACAAATTATTTATACTAAGTGAACCCGATACGAGTCGAATTGATTTGAACTGAGTCAACTTTGAGTCAAGTTCCGATCTGACTCGAGTCGAGTTCAGTTTAGCTCAAACTTGGTTTGTAAATTTTTCAAACTTAAAAAATCAGCTTAACTCAACTTGAACGCAATTTCAAGTTGAGTTGAGTGGAACTTTTTCAAGTCAAGCCAAGCAAGTTAACCGAGCTAACTTGGTTCATGTCCAGCTCTAGTTTTGCAAACAAGCCGCGGCGTTGGGTAGTTGCCTACCGGATTACTAAGGCAAACCGAGAGCCAAGAGGGTGTAACTTTCATGAGATCCACTATTCATCAGGTGCACTGCCTCATTTTAACCATTGAAACCAAAAATCACGGTGAATCAAAACCCGTGCATATCAATATGAAAGCATTACCCAAAATTTACCATATTCTAAAATTCAGGTGGCCGTAGGATGTGAATTTACAGCTTTTTGGTATAATTTTTTTGGGTAGCCCAACAGGGTTGAATCATCTTGATTTTTAAGATCAAGGCCCAAAAAGGAGTGAAGTAAGTAGTGGACAACATAGAATGTTAAGTGGTTTTTCCCACATTAGTGAAAGTAACTTGGTAGGTACTTTGGGCGACCTACCAAGTGTTTGCGTATGTAGCTAAGGCCACCATGTGACACCCTATGGAGCCCACAGACAGCTATGATTTTATTTTTCTTTAGAGTTGAGTGTGGACCATTGATAAATTTCTTTTCAATTTCTACATTTATCTACACATAGTAATTAATGGTCCAAATCCACCTGTCCAATGTATGTTTCGATCACAATGATCGGGCGATGGCACCCATCCAATTAAGTATTTGGAAAATGGATGATAATTAGACTAAAACATGTCCCACCATTCCTTTCATGGGCAATTTAAACGAATGCCTTTGATCTTATGACGCGGCGATTTTGTGGCCACGAGTAATCTGAAGTGGATCGACCCGCTATCCCAAATGTTACCTGGTTGGCCAAACCCCTATGTTTAACATTCCAAATCGCACAATCTAGATCATAGGGCATTCTCGATCCGGGTCTCTATTCTTACCATCCGGAAAATACAATTCTCCATTTCTATCATTGATGAAGTTGTAAAGAAAATTTTATATTGAAAATCAGCGATTTATACTTGAATCATGTAATAGCCAGCATATAACATGATTCCGTATGTGTATGCCCTAAAATAATAACGTTCTTGTCGTTTCATATATAAATTATAATATCGATTTCTTATGAGAAATGCTCCCGTGCTCTAAGAGCACTATAACTTATAATGCTACTAGTGGCATTGGGTCACTTGCACAGTCCAATCAATCCATTTGAACTGTCCATTAAGTCCACTACATCCATAACAGATTTTATAGGCTCCTGTGCAAAAGTCACTCTCCAAGCCATAGATGTGATGGTTAGGGTTACCTAACAAAAGAGATTTTCCTGATATAAGCAATCTATGACAGCCCTTAGTATTCAGATTGAATTTTGATTGACTTATTCTCGTGTAAACAATCGTGCCTGTTTATAGTAAAGGTTAGTGATTAGATAGTTATGATTGTCAGATGAGTGTGATTTTTCTTTGTTTTATTTACTTATTTAATTTTTTTGGAAAGGTGTGATATTTGCACTGTAGTCCATGAAATATATGTTGTAACTAACGGATAATCTAAATCAGTTGACTGAACTAAGTGTCCAAAAACAACTAACAGGAAGCACTGTATCTTACAGTGCTCTGCACGACTGCACCAGAGCAACTCATGATACAGGTAACATTGCACCATCTAATGGTTCACAAACATCGTAGGTGGGGCCCACCTAGGTCCCACAGAAAACCATTTATGGGAGTGACCCACGTTATCTTAGCTCTAGGGTATCATGTATAGGAAGAAGTAGCATATATTGCGTGCCCATTCCTGTACAACGTACCAGAGTGATGGGATTCAGGCAATCTTGCATTATCCAATGGTTTACAAACATGTATGTGGGCCCAACTGGGTCCCACGGAAGAACTTGTCCTGGATCATTGCTCTGGAGATTTATATGAAAGCTAGGCATGCGATTTCTATCAAATGGCTAATATATCCTACTTGAAATGTTCAAAAAATCAGTTAATGAAAAAAAAAAAAAAAAAGGGCTAGAAACAGGATAGAGATGAAGCATTGCAATAATAGAGATGAGAAAAGAGGGTTCTTTCTCACTGCTTCCCACCCATCACTTCATTTCAAAAGGATAGCTTTAAAGGCCCATCAGAATATGCACGAATCTGCTACACATCTGCATAAAAACTCAGTATTTTCTTTTATAACACAGCTTTTAGGCTTTTAGCTCGCTTTCAAGCACTCACCTCCACTTCTCCTCCTTCTCTACAAAGGTTCCAAATAACATCATCTATCCATGCTCCTTAGCTTTATTACTGCTTTGCCTCCCATCGAGGCCCACCACCACAGATTCATATCCAGCCATTGATCGAAGATGGACAAAGAGTTTGAACCCCAACACCTAAGAAATCCCTAGTTTGCCCTCCTTCTTGATCATCCTTACGCGTGTTTTGCCGCTTTGACGGATACATCTGCGTCTGGTTCGATGCAGAGAGATCATTTATGGAGTTCTCTAGATCATGACCGAAACCTGGGGCAATTGGGTTTGGACCCATGAGCCCATTGTACTTGTTTGCACCTTGAAGATGAGGGTTGTTGCACTTCATCCCAAACGTCCCAAGGAAAGATGAATCGGATGAAGTTACGCCAATCTGGGCGGCTTTTTGTAACAAGGCAGTCGCCGACATGTCAGTCGGTGTGGGGTGGTGGTGGTGGTGTTGTTGGGTGCTGTACAAGGAAGGAGCACTTACAAGGTGAGGGCTGCCAGCTTCCTTCATATTGCCTGATGTTAGTGATGTGCTTGTAAGTTCTCCAGAGTTCAACGACGAGAGCTTGCTCCCATACACCCAATTCAGTTGATAATCTGTTTGTTGATGAGTTGAACATGAAGCGAATGGATCTACATACATGGCTCCTGAATTCGCAGGACCGATTTGATGTAATTCTGAGAGATTATTGCTTAAGGTTTCACTGTCCTGAGGCCCTTGGCCCATCCACAGAGAGAGCCCGCCTCTACTTTGATCGATAGCCTGGTTGTTGTTCGTGATTGGCTTGAATATAGAAGGGAAATGTTGCACCATGTTCGGCCTTATCGAACTACTGATGAAATGAACATTGCCAGCGCCCATCTGGTTATTCATGTTCGATGCAGCTGAAACTCTTGCAGTTTCTTCTGCTAACGCATCACAGAAGGCCCTGTGAGTGATGAAGCTATCTCTCCTGGTATTCAACAACAAACCCAACAAAAATGAGAGAGAGAGAGAGAGAGAGAGAGAGAGAGAGAGAGAGAGAGAGAGAGAGAGAGAGATACAATCTTCTCCATGTTACAATCAATTGGGAAACTAATAAGCATGAATTACAATTTCCTTCCATTGGTTTTCTTTATTTTCATTAGTTTGTATTGATTAGCTAAAAATCTCATAATCTTAAACAACCATTTGTAGAAATTCATTTCAGCTATGGTTGTAACATACCTTGAGAACAAAGTCCCACAATCACATCGATACTCTCGTGTGCCGCATGTCTTCGAATGCGCTTTCCAATCTGACTGCACAGCATACCTCTTTGAGCACTTCTCACACTTCCACTTCTTCTCTCCATGCTTCCTACAGAAATGCTTCTTGATTCCAGTTAGATCTCCGAGAGCCCTGGATGGGTGGTGGTGCACACAGCTCTTTTCTGGGCACACGTAAACGCGCTTCCTCGGTTCTTTGGTGCTCCTCTGCCTAAGCTTCCATGGAAGGTTATGGCCTCGGCGGTGCAGTTGAAGGTTTTGGTCTCTTTGAAAACCTTTCCCACATATCTCACACAAGAATCTGTTGGTGGCCATGAGAGTCTTCGGAGATAAGGCGATGACCTCTGCATCTGGATCTGTAACACCCACATGAAATCATGAAAAAGGAAGAAGATACATGCATATACCAATAAAAGATATAGATACCAAGAAAAGGATAAAAGCTTTGCTTTGAGAAGAAAAATAAGAGAAAGGAAGAGAAGGGTTTTATTTTTCTAATTTGCCTGGAGTTCCTGGTAGGTTTCTCTTCCTCTTCGTCGAAGGAGGATTGGAATCCCCACATGGTTTCTGAGAGAAAGCTGATCTTGTAACTGCTTCTCCAGCCATCTCACCCAACATCACACCTTGCAAGGTTCTTTTGATCTATACACGAGAAGATGAAAGGAAAAGAAAATAATAATAATAAGGAGAGGAAATGAAGATGCAATCGAAAGCAACAAGACATGAATTGGTAGGTACCTTTGGCTTGGTCTGGTCCTAATAACATTCACTTAGAAATAAATCGTTGGATGATGGAACTCTAATCCACACATACAAATAGATGGCTGGATGATTCCAACTCTCTCTCTCTCTCTCTATATGCACATAAAGAAATAGGATGTTGGGTGATTAGAATCTCTCCCTCTCTCTCTCTCAAGAGCTGCTTTTTCTTGGAAAAAGAAAATAGTTGTTTTTTAAGGGAGGCGGTGAAAAGTTAAAGGAGGGAAGTTTAGAGAGAGAGAGAGATCAAAGGTGCATGATGACACATATGATGAGGTCGGAAGAAAGCGAGTCTGTATGCCTTTCCCATTTGGAATGATTATCCCATTATTTGCTGCTTTTTGGTTTTTCCTCTCCCATCTCTCCCTCCCACATCAAGTATTTCAGTCTTGGTGCAATGTATCCTGATGTACATTACTCATTGGATCTTAGATAATCTTTCTATCATCCAAACCGCTTATACCATAAGTATCACTTTGGATGCGAACACCCAAAAAGCATAACCTCTTAGATTGGAAAATTTTAACCATTTTGTTATGTTTCTCTTTTACTTTGATATGGACAGTGAAATTAATCTTTGAATTATCCAAGGTTTAATAGTTTAAATCTTGAAAATATTTTGGTTTTCTCTCATCGATGGTATGGATCATCTTATAAACGGCTTGGATCATTGAAAATAATTTCTATCCAACCGATTTATACGCGGGCTTATCATAGTTCACTACATCGGGATGTATTCTAGCGAAACCTCCTCTGTATTTTAATGTAGGAAAATTAAACAGGGACAAGAGAAAACCTAGACTGCTTGCCACTTTCCTTGGTTTTCAACTTAGGTAATCGATTAGCTTTCGTACACGTGGCAAATGTGTGTGAGATCTTGAAGCGAGTATCTGGTGGGATCCACCTTGGATGATAATTCATGTTGATTAGACAATCATAGCGCTTGGATTGAAAGATCTTTTTATAAAAACAAGTGGATATGGTCATAGAAGATTGGTTGAATTTTTAATAACCGTCCCTTCAAAATTCCCTATATATATATGTCCTCTAATACAATGGTTAGGATTGCCTGATGAGTGTGATCTTGAGGACATGACCCATCCAATCAAATCTCATACACTTGCCGCAATTGTACTGAAAGGTAATCCTTCATAGGTTGAGATAAGGAAAGTATAAACATTAGAAGAGTCATTTGATACTCTCGCAGAGAGTGATGCTTGATATATAGGCGAGGTTGTACACGTGGCAGATATTAATTAACTCAAGTTAGACCGTCCAAATTGTGAAATTCGCTATAATAAGCCTCAATCCCAAAGTTAGATTGGTTACATAACCTCCGATTCCTGCATATCAACTATCAAACTCTTCCAGAGTATCAAAGTTCTTATATGCATGTAATACATACCCTATCTCCGTCCAGATAATATACAGATATTCCATTCTACACAAAAAGCCTAACCTCTAGCTTTACTAATTAAAAAGTCGCTGTATATATATATGCATTTCCCAAAGAGATTTCCAAGATCCTTTTCCCATCCACATGCAGAAACACGAACCAGCATGCCACATATGTGCACAATCCAAGCTTTCTCTATGGTGTGCCCCACTTTTATAATTTAGATCTTCTGGCCTAAAAATCAGGCCGTTTAACTTCTCCAGTGGGCCATGTCGTACACAGCAAATGGATGGCTGGATGAAAAAGAGTGTCACCCGTCCATTTGTTTTTAGTACACTGTGACCTACCTGAGAAGTGAAATGTGCCTAATTTTAGGCCACTAATATCCTAATAATGTGGCCCACTTGAAGCAAAGCTTGGATCTCATGACATGTGGCCACATAGGCCTCTGTGGTTGACACCTGGGTGTGGATGGGCAGAGAAATATCTATGTTTCCATGGTTCTAAATCGAGTGGATAATAAGAGAGTGACCAAAATATCCTCAATCATTATTTCATTTTACCAGATGAACCCACTCCTAATGACTTATATACTCCAAAGACATTTTAAATTATCAAAAATACCCTCCAAAAAGGCTAAAATGATCAAAATGGTCTTTTCAAGTGCCCAAAATGCCCATGACTTTTTTGTTTAACTTATGGAGAACTGTTTTATTTTTGCACTATTTGTTACTTGGTTTGTAAGTTTTTTGGAGAATGTTAAAGTCAGCCTAGTATTTCTGAGGAAATATTAAATTTAATTTGCTTGATATACCAAGTTTTTGGTGGAAACCAAGGAAAAGTTTAAAATTTTGGATGAAAAGTTAGGAAATGGAATTCCTAGGTTAATGTAAAAACTAATAAAAAAGTGCAAATTAAACTTAATTTTTATAAAAATAAGGAAAATATTAAGCCGAGAGATATAAAAACTAGCTAGACGTAATTTTTATTGTTAAAGTTGAATTAGTATTTTCCAAGGAAATATTAAATTTTATTTGCTCAATATATCAAGTTCCTGAAGGAAATTTGGGAGAAGTTTAAAATGTAAGATTTCTATTAGGTGGGCTTCTAATGATCAATGATTTTGATATTGATCTGACCATTGGATATTTAAATTGAGCATATGTAATGGCGGTGGTGCACTTGGACTGTATTATGTACTCACGGTAGTTCAGGAGGAGCAAATTTTTTTAATACCTTAGGTTTTTCATTTTGAAATTGGAGTTGAAAAATAAAATTCTTAAAGAATGTGAAAACATCACTAAAAAGTATGAATTAAGCTTAATTTTTTAAAAAATAGAAACCTATTAAGTTGAAAAATATAAAAAACTATCAATCAAATATACATCCTTTTAAGCAAGCTAGCCATATGAAGCAAAACAAAACTATAATAACGATGCAGACAGTGTAGTCAATTAAAAAGTAAAAAAAAGATTGTACTTCTCTTTTTCACGTGTGAAAACAAATTTTACCAATTTACCACGCCTAGGTGCCTTAGAGAAACGTACTGCAGAGACCATTTTTCTGCCTCCACATGCATGATGCATGGGACGGCGCCCAGCTACTGATTCATCCGTTTACCCCTCAACATGTTGAAAATTACACACACATGCCCCTCTAGCTAAACAAGCTTTGGTTAAAAGAACCTCTAATACATGGTTATTAATGTTATGGCCCAAGTAATAATGGTTAAGATCATGTTCCAAACCTTAGTGAAATTTTTTTACACTGTATGTAAGCCTAGTCCAACTATAATATTGTATGTGTGACACAGTTGTATTGCACCACACCCCCTTATATGATTTTAGATGAATTACAACTGAGTGGGGTCCACTGGTACTCCTGATCACACTATCTAACCCTTAGGGCAATCCAAACTGTTGATCAATAAGGCGCACCTTATAAAATTCTTACATTTCCATCTCTCACTTTGTATCCGAGCTACTTCAATCATCAGAAACAATAACCCAATCTCCGAAAGTTAATTTAATGGGCCTTGCTGTTCTACTTCACTCCTATCCGAGGCCACCGCACCTGCGTCCATTGCCGCTGGACGCCAAGAGCGTCGCCTCCATGAGCTCCGTATAACACATGTGGAATATTGCCTAAATACCTAGGAGCAATGTGAATGTGTCCCATGCATTTGGATCTGCCTGCAACATGAAATATGTACGCGAAATCCAGGTCCTTCATTGATGGGCCCCACTGCATACCTACACTAGTCCAAAACTCAGACAGGCACATGACTCATGTTGAATGTGAACCTTTCGCATTTATAGTTTTGAGAACTGACCACTTACAGGCAATGTACCATAACTTGTGGCATCGTACGTACCATCTTTAATTTCTTGAAACATGTCTACCATGGAAAAGGTAGGCCGCACACTGAAGATCCCCTTGGACAGAAATCAGACCGACAGTGATCAGGTGAGCAACGCCTTTTCATTAAAGGACAGTCGACCATCTGATTCACCATACAGTTGTGATGCCCCGATTGAGTGGATCAGCTTGATTTCCGATAAAGGGTGATTTTCGTAGTGGGGACCAGACGTTTTAATGGTACGGATGTTGGTGGTGGGGAGGACTGTACAGCACCACAAGTTCTACGGTTGCCTGTATGTGGTAAGATGTCTATAGTTTAACCATCTGTTGTTTTGCACATATTGGCCCACCATAGGAGTGGACTGGATTGAGTTTGAGATGGAACGCGTATGCCTGTTGAATGGCTGGGATCTTGCACATGAGAGAGAGAGAGGTGTTGTGACTCGGCTTTAACTCGGAATGACTCAGTTCGTCTCAATCAAACTAAAGTAATAACTGAAGGAGTAAAAATGTAAAATTCAAAACTAACCGAAAGATGACTCACTTCTTGCTTTTGCTTTTTCTCTTTGCAAAAGTAGAAAAATTGTCATTGCCAATTGCCTGAGTCAACTCGTTCCGAGTCTTAAGTCCTTTTGCACAGTGTATTTCACACACATGCTTCCTCAGTTACAACAACGTGGTTAGCAAGTTTAAACAAATCCACTTCCTATAACTCATGAAACGATCTCCTACTTTAACTCTCTTACTCAAATTAAGATAGTGGCATGTTAATCCCATTTAAACAAAAGTTGAGTGGTTTTTTTTTTTTTTTTTTAAAAGCTTGTTAGTACACCCCACTGTCAGCTCACACTTCACTGGTAGCCACCCCCACCAGGGAATCGATACTAAGACTTCGTGTTGAAATGAGGTATCTTTCACTCAATCTACCACTTGGCTAAAAAAAAAAAAAAAACACACCGAGTAAAATCTCTGCTTTTCTACACATCATATGTGCCCAAACCGAACCCATGTGTGAAATCCAGTCCATTCATCAAGTGGGGTCCATTATGAAAATACATTAAATAAAAACCAGACTCATCCGTTCATCAAGTGGGTCACACATATATGCTGAATATTCATCAATTGTAACATTTTCTTACCACCCACCTTTCGAATCAACTCCTGACTTTTCTCCCTCAACATGTGGGGTCCGCCCAATGTGGAGTCTGGATCTGTCACATGTGCGCTGACCTATCCTGTGCACTGCGGAGAAAACCATCAATCTCACACAAGCGAGCCACGTCAGCATTGCACATTAAAATAAAGGTGAGGGACATGCCTGCCAATAAAAGAAAGGAATATTTTTTTTTTCTCATTTTTTGCAATGGTGGGGTCTTTCTATCTGTGAAATATGTCAATGATATGTTATTTATTTCCTCTTTATAAAGTGAGAAACACTTTCAATTAAAGTTCGGCAACTCATTTTTGCTTAAATTGTAATCTTTAATTTGCTTTTGTGAAACACACACGTAGGTACTACCTATATAATTGATTGCGCGGAATTTTGATGTCCCAAGCCGAATTTTTGGTGGGCCATGTGTTTGACAGCCGTTTCATAGAAAAAGATCACATGGGTGTTGAAAATAACTCACACCCAAGTTGGGTGTAAGTGATCCCACATGATCAGTCCTCGTAAGGAACGTATATGATAAAGAAATAGACAGGAGGTTGGTATATAACCTTTGATTCCGTTTCCATGCTCCATGCACGTGTTCAAGCATCGAGGTTGCAAACCTCCGAAGGAAACGACGCCAGAAAGAACAGAAAAGGAATAGTTGTCCCAGAATGCCACGTCAGCTTCATTGACCAGATCTCAGACTACACCAGTCATTGTTTGTAATATTGTCTTGCGAGAGATGCGATTTTTCTCGTCTGTCGCGCCGTTGGGGGCCATATCTGAGATGGTCTGATGATCGGGACCGTCCAGCTTCTGGATTATATGCTCCTATAGTTATTATGGGAGACTTGCATTGAATGGATGATTCTGATCATCAATATGCTTAGAGGAATTTGTACATTAAGAAGGTGATTTCCAATGGTACGCATCTACTTCAAAATCGACAGCTAGGATCGTTGTTGAAGTGTAATAGTGGTGTTATGGTTTGTTTATGATATCACCTAGAAGATGGACGGTTCAAATCATCAGAACATCTCAACATCTGGCCCCAATGGGACGACATATGCCAGGGACAAGACGAACTCGTACAGGATTGTTGTGTTCTTTCTTTCCTAGCTTTTTTTTGGGTTATAATGATACGGATTGGATCATATACATCAAACATACAGTATATAAGCTATCATATGGTGGCGATGAGATTGGGTACTGACTGCTAGAGAGGTGTGGGGACCATCCAAGTGTTATTTCCTCAAGACAGATGATGCGGTAGAAAATGATGGGCCACATGCGTTACTCTTGTCTTGTGTCGACCACACAAGGATAGGAAATGCGTATATATTCAGAATCTTCGCCTCTATAATACACATGACTAACACGACTAAAGCTGTATACCAACTGAGTTAGCTCGATTAACTCGGTCAAGTCGATTAGGAAAAGCTGGACTCAGTTTGAAATTGAGTTCGAGCTAAGTTTGAGCTAATTTTTTGAGCATGAAAATTTTTTGAGCTAAGTCAAAGTTAGATTGAGCTTGACATGACTCAGCTCAGAACTTGACTCGTTTCGAATCAATTCAACTCAGATCGGGTTTACTAAATATAAATATTTTATAAATATTTATATATTTAAATAAATTATATATATATATATATATATATATATATATATATATATATATATATATATATATATATATATTAAAAACTCTGAAATCTAAACTCAAACTTAGCTCGTAGGTTCAAACACGAACTTAGCTCGAAAGATCAAGTTCAAGTTAGGGCTCAAGTTGGTCTAGGCTACTAACCGAGCAAAGCTGAGCAGGCCAGTCAAGGTTGAGGATCGAGTTGAGTTGAGTTCGAGCTGGGGTAGCCTGCTGGTCAAGCTGAGCGACTTGACTCGGTTCAGCTCATGTACAACTCTACACATGATAGATTTATTTCATTATTCTTCGAAACAGTTCACTCAACACCCATAATATCGGGATGGAATAGATCGTTCATTAGATTGGGCCTTTTTATACCCGCGCGTTTTTGGTGCTTTGTTGTAGACTAATTAAAGGCTACCATGTGTCAACACCATGAAACCAAAATGGCATAAGACATACATTTGAGAGTATCATTGTTCATATTTCCTTCGGCAATACGTATTCTACCATAAATACAGAGGCACAACCCCAAATGCATGCCTTTTGGAGAGTGAATTGTCACACGCAACTTGGTCAGGATTATCGTACTCATACTCGTTTTGGGTGCGTTAATGTGGACCAATTAAATACTAGCATGGGTCCACACTATTAGACCGCAACGGACGTAAAATATACTCTCATCCGAGAGTATCATTGCTCGCATTTCCTTGGCAATACATATTACGTATTCTGCCATAAATGCATAGGCACAACCCCAAATGCCGGCCTTTTGGAGAGTGAATTGTCACATCCAACTTGGTCACGATTATCGTACTCATTCATGAGGCAACATGCCCACCACATTTATAAGAAACCCACCGAAAAATAGATCTTATCACAAATTTGGTGATGATCTCGTTGATGAGACTGCTCTTACAATCATTTCAAAATGGAAGATCTTTCCGAAGACATACAGAGAGACTGTAGCATTTCAGAAGATTTTGAAGATCCAAAGATTGGACCAATGCACAGAAGCTACTGAGATTGAGCCTGATCACGTGACCAGTACTAGCTACACCACACATGATGCCTTCCCAAAAGCAGCAATCGGTATTGTTTGAATTCCAAGAGGAGAGAGGAGGGAAGTCAAAGCCATTCTTTAAGTCGAGCAAAGTAAAGAAGTGGTGATGGTTGCATTGTTGGGTAGTGAGAAAGAGGAGATGATAAAAAGAAGAGAATGAGAAATGATGGGTTTTTAGAAGAGAAGAGGATAGCCATTAGTTAATATATGGGTTTGGGAATTTAGGATGTGAAGGAATAGAAAGCGTGAGGTTTATTTATAAACATAAAGTGAAGAGGCTTTACCACTGTAAAGATGATCTTTGTTATTAGAGTGAGGCAGTGTATTCCTTTTTTAGTCTTTATAAAATTGAGGCATCATATGCATGCCATTATATATTTCTCCCCAAAAAAAAAAAAAAATGTACAAGCGAACCCAGCTGCGACTTAGACCTAAATCGAGAGAGAGAGAGACGCATTAGTCTAATCAGACCCTTCTCTCTGTATCTTAATTGCATCAAGAGAATATGAGAACTATATCTAAAATCTAATTTAATCAATTCTCAATTTAAGGTCTAAGAGATCTTGATGTGATGGATCCTATCCATCTATTCCTTCTAGCACTTCAAATCATCAAGACACTGGGATCCTGTAGATGAGTGATGTCGATTTCTTAGAGGGCTCATTTCCAAATTAGCCAATGAGATTCTCAAAATCCAATATGATGGCTCAAATCCCGAGAAACTTTGGCAAGCTCAGGCTTGGTTTTTAGTGGGCCACGAAGATCTTTGTAAGAGACCAGATATGAGAAGAAAATCTTGGAAGCCAGTAAGTCCGAATTGAGTTTGAACTCTTTCTTTCTAATGCAACACAATATTTTCGGAGCAATTAAAGGAATTCTCATATCCAGGCCAACAACTTATGTTTTCTTTTCATAGCATAGTTTAGTTTAATTTATGGCTACTGCGTAGCAGCTTCCGCTATAGTACCTTATGAGCATAGAGATAGTCTTTCTCCAACTTTAAGTTGTAAATTGTGATTATTTAAGTTCTGATTTAATTGATCACACTCATTTTGATTTGTTTGATCCATGATCAATATTAGCCTGAAGCTTCCTTCGTAACTCCCGAAACTTCTTCATAGTGGCTCCGTTCCATGCCGCATTTCATAGGAAACCTCAAAGTGGTGGTTTTGATTCGTTTGATCAAATAGGCATATCAAGTATTTATCATTTTCTTTTGTTTATTCATTTGGTTGTCCGGCAACTTATCGATTGTAATAAACATCGTTTTCAAATATTAATGAATCGGTAATATTTTATATTTTTAAATGTGTATTTTTGTTCATTTGAGATTTATTTTGAACTTAAATTGTCGGTGAAATAATAAGTTCTTAAGTTTGTAAACTTATGTCTACTATCATAAGGCAAAAAAAAAAAACTCATTCAGAAAGATTAGTCTCCTTTCCTTTCACTAATCACCTCACAATATTAATGGCCAAAAGGACTCTTGATCTCCAATCGGGAGAAGGGGACACCCGACATATCCTACTCGCACATGTGTGCAAAATCTAACCCCTCAGATTGCACAAGTGATCTAATTTGATTGAATTGGGTGCAAAAGGTCGCACATGGTTTCATAGATCAAGATAACACCACACGATAGGGCCCATCTGATCAATTAGGATTGCTCCCAATGTGATTCTTTGTCCATAGCCCTCCACGATAGGACCCGCCTGACGAACATTCCTCCTTCCATCCACATGCCACGTGTCCTACTTTGGATCAAAGATACGTAAAGTCATGAAGACTTTCCCTTGTACCTGTTCGTCGGGAAGCAACAAGGCAAGTGCCATGTCCGCAGAGCAGTTATGAACCGAGAGTTATTTTTGCGAAGCGAGAGGCAGGCGTGTAACTTTGATGAGATCGATCCCGTCCATCAGGTATGCAGCCTCATTTTAACCGTTGAACACATAAATCATGCTAATCCAAATTTTATATTTTATGTAGAGCCCACGGTAGTTATTTATATAAAATCCATTCCATTCATCTTGTATGCTTCATTAAGATAAAGAACCACCCAAAAATCACTGTAGTCCAAAACTCACGTGGGCCTGTGGGCCATACCACGTGAATTTAGATATTTTAGTTATTATTATTATTATTATTATTATTACCCACTTCACTGTTGAAATTTTGGTATAAGGCCGTGCAAGAGGTGGTACACCTGATGGCATTCAAATATAAAAATCAAATAAAAGGTTAGTATCATGCACCATTGAACGGTGATCATTGTAGGATAAGAAACAGCTTACTCATGTTAATAAAGAGAACATCAACGGTTCAAATCATCTGATAATTTAAGAAGGTGGACCCCACAAAAGTTTTGTGGCCATGAGATAGTAAAACGTAAAAAGAAAGAAAGAGAAAAGAAAAGGAAAAAAACCTGACAAAGACAGTGAATATTTAGAAGAGAGAGAAGGCGTCTGCTTGTGGGCTGACTTTTTCCGATGGCATTAATCATAATCTAATGATGTTTTTAAGCATTGCTTTGCTTTTTGTGCCTTTTTTTATATTTCCATTTTTGGAGTTTAGCTTATGAACTGTTTCGACCTTGGAATATTCTCTACTTCTCCCTATGCCTTTGCTCCATTTCCCACACTTATTTTATTTTATTTTATTTTTTTATTTTTTCTCTCTCCGACACCAACCCAACAAAACACATCAGATTCCTTCCCAAACCCCAAATTACTGTGAGTGTGTGTCCACTTTGCACACGTGGCAGCTGGGCCGCACTTTTGATGAAGCTTGGATCTAAGCTTGGTTTGATTGGATGAGAGCCCATCTCTTCCATTGACCACCTTTCTTTCTGGCCGTCCATTAGATGGACAGGGTACAACTCAAAATGTGTTTTAATGAGCTTTTTTCTTGGGTGTCAGCACCTGTCTGCCGAAAGCATATCAACGGTTGGTATGGACCTAAAATTGTGGCCCATTGGAGTATCCAGCTGGCTTGGAATTTCATTGGCACTCTTTTTCTTATGACGAGAGTTTGATGAATGGTATGGATTTTTCGATCAACACCCTTGATAGCTGCGAGTTAGGGTGTGTTTGGTGCCACGATTCTCTGATGAGAGCTCCTGTTGAAAGCATACCAACCGTTGGTATGGAGCTAAGATTGTGGCCCAGTCAGAATATCTTGGAATTTCATTGGTTTGTATTTTTTACTGTGAGTTTGATGACCGGTTTGGATTTTCGAACATGTGGCATGTAAGAGCACGTGTGTGAGAAGCAATGAATCGACCTCTCACTGGCTATTTATTGGTATGCGTTTTTGGACAGCTAAGTTCGATGATTTGATTGATTTTTCAAACATGTGGCATGTATGAACACGTGTGGTTCCGATCAATTTAGCTGGCCGCATTTTTTTAAGGGAGGAGTAGCTTTCCTGACCAACGCACACAGATTCAATGACAATTGTAAAATGGGTGGCATCCAAACAAAACCATATCATTATTATCTTAGCTAGGGTACTCTAAATTTTTTCTATAGCCAATCTGAAATGGGACCCAATGCGTGAATGGTTTGGATTGTTGTTATTGAATACTATATGTACCATGGATGAGTGTATGCGCTTGGATTCTCATACTCTGGCAGTGTATCAAATAAGATCTTTTTTATTTTTAACTCAGTCACTAAATACAGTTGTATGTTAGATTTGTGAGGGGTTGGGAAAAGCAAAGCTTTGTCACGAAGGGTATGTTTTGTGCGTTTGACTGTTTGCTTTGTCACCACTTTAGAATGGAAGGGGGATTGTTTTCTTGTGGTTGTTTGGTAGACCAAACAAGGCTCAAAAATACCCCTCCAACCATTCCCAAATTTCAAGATGTGAACGTGTGTGACTCAAATATCAACTTTAGTAAAGGACCCACGTACATTTTCATGGATGCCACTTTATTCTATTCTTGTTTTGGATGTATTAGAAACTATGTACAACCTAGAGATGAAACCCTCCAGTTATGAAAGGGATTCTGAAAACTCGACTCAGCTACTTCTCTAGCCAGGTCGAGTTGACTCAGCGATTTATATCGAGTTTTCGCTTGACTCGACTGGGTATTTAATAATAAAACTAATTACATGTAACATGTTCGTCGGGGTCGTGGTTACAGGTGTTTGTTTTGTTAAGTTTGTAACTTGCCAGTTTTTAATTTTTATTTAATTATAAACCAACTATCTCGAGTGACTCGAGAATAGACACAGTGGGTCGTGTAGGGTAATTAAGTGTGAGTCATGTTGATGAGCCAGATTTCGATATCTTGTTAAGCCGATTTGACTCGGCCTTTGTTTAAAACTCAGCAATCTTATATTCTAAAATTTCTATCATAGGAATAAAATTAGTTAGACTATATTTCAATATCTTGTTATCTTAGCTAGGGTAGTTTCAATTTGTATAAGTGGGCTTCAGATTTAGTGATCTAAGCTGTTTATATGATGTTCCCACCATAGATGTGTGCACCAAACATGAGGTTGTAGGAGTGTGAAGAAAAGAAGAAGAAAAGTTAACCATCTTCTTCATCTAGAAAAAGCCTTGAATTCATGACAAAAGAGGAAAAGAACCTCTCTAATTGGAACATATGATAATTAATTGTTCTCTCTATAATAATACGAGCAGAGTTTTCCAAGTTTACTTGGAATAGTAAACTTGTTAAAAATGGTATTAATTTTGAAGCTTAACGTTGAAATAACCGGTTACATGACCTCTGGCCTGATTTCTCTTGATCCTGACAATCCATAAAACTCTCCATAACCTATTCAACATTAAAACATCTCTCAGATAGGAAGAATGTAAACCAGTAAAATGACCGCTAAGCAATAAATTATAACAAATAGTTCATGTTTAACTGAAATGGCCATATATTTCAGTTTACTGGAGTCTTGCAGATCTGCCTAGACTTATTAGGAGCATTTTAGCTTTAGACAATGCAAGGATTGGGCTGTTTAGAAGGGAAAAAATGTCAAGGGGGGAGGGCTTAACCTAGCTAGGAAGCTTTTTAGCTCCCCTTTTTTTGCGTTATCTTGGGTGGGTTTATTTTGTATATGGCTCATATGATAGGTGGGACCTAGCATTTTTCGTCAGGCTTCACCTGAATGCGTGTTGATAGTCTTAATTAATAATTTTTCTTTAAAAAAGAAAAAGAAATAGCCATATATTTAGGGGGCTTTTGGAGAAAAGTTACTTATGCCGCAAGTAACAACTTATCTTACTTTACATTTATTCAGAAGATAAAAATGTTTGGTAAACAACATATTTATCAGCTTCTCCTCTCTTTCATCTCTCCCGATGCTTCTCTTCAGCAACTCAGGAAAAGTAGAAAAGCTTTTAAAAAATAATTGAAGTAATTAAGTACTTTTAAGTAAAAAGTTCCTTATAACTAATTATAAACCAAACCTATTTAAAAATAAGTCACTTATCATCAGCTGTAAGTAGAAAAAGTAACTTGTCTTGTGGTATCCAAACAGGCTCTTAATGCCTGAGAGATTTTTGATGCATGGACCAATCATAGAGGGGCCATCATATCAACAGTTTGGATTACTCTATTGTGACCCTTGAATGGATCATTCCCATTGAACTCACGTCTATGGAGGTACAATGCCTAACAAACATTCCCTTGTCACTAACCACATTCATCTGGCAATTCAAGCGGTTGGAATGCCACTTATCTATCAAAATACGGGGTCATGAGGAAGATTAATTGATGATGGCATTGTCTGGATTCCTGAAATGAGAAATAAGAACGCCATGTTTGGATCCCAAGTGAATTGAACTGTCAACATGCAATTTAATCAAAAGAAAATGACCCAATAAGCTATGTTTCCTAGTATTCACGACGATGAACTGATTCTCATCTTGCAACTAAGTCCTTATTAAGTTCAACTTGAAAGTACTGCAATTGCAATTTGGAGCCCAGACCTACTACATAAGCACCATACAGATGGATATTACAATTTGGTTTTTCCACTTCATTACACTATAATTCGGATCCAAAGATCCAAACGCACCAAAATAATGTGCAATGTATACTGAGCTAGCGTACATCGGATGTTGCCGACGTGTCTGCCGGTGGATGACTCATTAGATCAGCACCTTGTAGTTGACTAAGTCAACCAAAAGTTGGAAAGATTAATTTGAAGGCTGATCTTACCTAACCTAGATTTTTCATTCCATTAATCATTGATCTGTAATTTTTTAAAAACCTTTATAACTATTCAAGATCCCAATTTAAGAATATTGACGATTACATAGCCTTTGAATCCCACGACTAGCTATCTTTTTTCTTTATTATTGTTAATCATGGAAGAACATTGCATGCATGAGATTGGTTATCAGATCTCTTGTTAATAATTGGAGGGTGATGTCACTTGCAATGCACGGCTGATCGATTGTACACGTGTGGCTATTGTTCAGTGATCCAAGACATGGGTAGGAATGGTCCCTGAACAAAATTCTTTCTGATGGAATAATCTAAACCGTTCGAGAGGTGGCCAACAAAGAAATGTTTTTAAAGGCTCAATATTCCACGGCTAGGATCTTCCAATCTAGGGTATTTTCAGTGCATGTGCCATCGTGTGGGTATTTTGGGTCACTGAACCATGGGCCCCACTTATACGAATTGACTACCCAAAACGTACTGTAACCAATATATTTGCCCGAGCATTGTATGTGCATGCATGTATCCGTGTTGACAACATGTACTGTAGATGCATGCTAATCATACACGTACGTGTGGGAGAGAAGGTGCGGTTGATGTAAGCAATCGATGAGTGGAAAAGGGAGCCAAATTCGGACGTGTGGGTCCCACTTCTTTTCACAGAAGCAAAATTCACGGATATTCATCTTTGCGATGCATCAAAAGGGTATCGCGCAGCTGTACAGTTATCAGTGGTGGAGGACAACTAGGATCCAACTAGGTTGACCAAGTCAACGTATACTGTGTAAGATACAAATGCTAACCACCGCACATACAAAACCTCACACTTATGAAGCGCATGGTTTTCTCAATCAGAGAAATCACCACATATAAGCACTGCATGTGAACCTTCACGTACAGCCCTGTCTTTCTCACCCACGTATCATGTCTGTAGGACATTTGAGCCATGCAACAGATGGGCCGCATGTTCACTGTCGAAAATCAAGCTGATCCACTCATCGGTGACGCCTGTATGTTGCGTAAAATGTCCTTCTTTCTATTAAATTCTGAAATGTGGCCTGCTCAACGGATGGACCAGCCTGATTTGCACCTGCAGTGTCCTTTATGATGCGGTGCACCTTTTGCACGGCTTGGATGTATGACGCAAGTGACAATTTGGTGGGAAAGATGGGGTTGTATGTTGAAATTCTCATACAATGGTTATATGTGGTCATTTCTCTCTCAATCATACAACTTTGGAAATAATTAAAGTGGTATTCGCTGGTTGCAACTACAAGCCAAAATTGCAAAAAAAGAAGAGGCACCAATATCTGCAGGCAGTGATACTTTCTCTTTGGCTCTATCCTACAATGATTTTTGATGTGGTCAATCGACAAGCCAGGTTTTTTAAACATTAGTATGAGAAGGACATTCGAATCTCGTTGCTACCAGTGGATTTTGTCCATTTGGAATAGGTGGGTATGGCAACTATTTCAAGTTGGACAGTTGGCTGATTTACCCCATGATCTGAGCCTTTGCATCTAGAATGGCCCATTGTAGATGGTTCATATGGTAGAGATCTCACTAGTTAGAGATCCTTTACCACTCCATGCAAAGGTGAGTTAGAAGTTTGTGGCCCACCTAGGGAGGGCCGGATAATCAGGTAGCTAGCCTTTTCAGTGGGGTCGAAAATCTTCAAATGCATAGACATGCTCTCTCTCGGCAGTGTACTTCGAAAGGGCATGCAGTAAATTTAATAAAATCAAGAGCTCGCCCCATCATTTCACGAGACTATCCATGCACCATATTTCAAAAGAAATCTGATCACATACAGCGGCTGTATGTCAACTTCACATACAACCAGTACTTTCAGGGCCAATATATCACATGATAAAAATATCCATACCATGAAAATGATGGGCCACATCATGTTGATCACCCAGTAATAAAATCAGGCCGATCCACTCGCAAAGCATGACACAAAATGAAAATCAATGCAAACATGATGAGATGACTCACCCAATGACTAGATGGGCCTGATTTTAATACCAAGTGATCATCATGCTGTGACCCATTTTTTGGACGGATCAGATATTCTATACGTGGGGCCCAAAATGACTGCATGTTAAAGTCCACGTATGTGATTGAAAAACACATATTGTGGAAGACAAGAACCCAATGGAAAGGAGCTTTTGTGCACCATCACCTGCGATGGAGATTTTATTGTGGTTGGAGAGGAAAGGAAAAGCACTTCTCTTTCAAAAAAGGGAATCATAGGCTTATTGCGTCGAGGGAGGAAGGCTTTCTTTTTTTGTGGGCCCCAGGAAGAAAGATAGGACCATCCATGTAAATGGACCCAAATTTACGCGGTTTTGCCGTTCACCCATTTGACTGGAAAGGGTGTGGACCAAATCCCCGTACGTGGCGGGTGGGATGGTGGATCCAAGCTGTCCATCTGGTTGTTCCCATCCGTTGATGATCGCCCTTATTAAAAAATAGTACAGAGGGAGCTATCCTAATCGTACAAATACTGGCCTAGAAATTGACGGTAATAATGAAATTGATAATTGTTAACGTTTGATAGGGAGAACTGATCGCTGCGATGGTCTGTTTGGTATGCTTTTCCACTGCGGGCCATCCACTGGTAGGACCCATTTGATGGAGGGTCAGGATTTAGTGCCCCTACATGACGTGTCACTGCTTGATTCGGTCTCTGAAAACTTGCCTCGAGTCTTCTTAAGAATAAAGTAAAGAAATGCCCACCAAGCATTGAACCTTTTTCAAAAACCCTAAAAACGTTGAATGCATTACATGATGGCTGTAAAGGCAAAGGAAAAGGATTTCGCTGTTGATGGAGTCATGGATTATATCTGTTGGATACAGATGTATAATTTTTGCAGGTTTTTTTTTTTTTTTTTCGTTTTGTTTTTGTTTTTGTTAGCTTGTTAGTACACTCTACGTAAAGAAGGCCACACACACAACAATTGGCACACGCGCGTACACATTGAAAAGATTCGGATTTTGTAGTGACCCTTCGATCCGGCACGACGACGGTACTGGTCGGTGCTGTGGGCCCACCTTGATTTGTGTGTTTTATCCACATCATCCATCCATTTTTGCCAACCCATTTCAGGGCATGATCTAGAAAATGAGACAGATCCAAATCTTGGGTGGACCACACCTCAGAAAATAGTGGTGATTGAACGCCCACCATTAAGAACTTCCTAAGGTCCATCGTAATGTTTATTTTCCATCGCCTGCCGATAAGGTCACACAAGTCTAGGTGAAGTTCCAACACTTTTGTAGCCTCTAAGAAGTTTTTAAGGGTGAGATTCCTATCACCCCTGTTTCCTACGGTGTGCTCTACTTGTAATTTGGATTTGCTTCATTTTCTCGCTCATATCATTAAATAAGTTAGCAAAATACTTGAATGACGTGGATAAAACACATACATCATGGTGAGGCCCACAGAGCACTGACCAATACTGAACTGAAAGGATAGCTTGAGATGTTAGCATCTAGGGGTGCACATGGGTCAGTTCGGTCCGGTTCTGGGGTGAAAACGGAACCGAACTGTTCCATACGGTTCTAGGATTTTCAGAACCGGAATCGGACCGTTAGCACCCTAGAACCGGACCAGTTTGGTTCACGATTCTGTGGTGTGGAGAGAGAAGACCACCGAGATAGAAGATTGGTTAGAGAGAGGAGCAGTGAGAGAGAGAGAGGAGCAACAAGAGAGACAGAGAGAGAGGGAGGATCGGGGGCCGGTGAGAGAGGAACAGAGAGAGAGGGCCGGTGGCGGTGAGAGAGGAGCAGAGAGAGAGAAAGAGAGGAGGAGGAGGAGCAACGAGAGAGAGAGGACCTGAGAGAGAGAGAGAGAGAGAGAGAGAGAGAGAGAAGACCGGAGAGGGCGGGGGCAGTCACACACACGCTGCAGGGTCGGGTAGTACTTAGGTTTTTTTTTTTTTTTTTTTTTTTTTTTTTTTTTTTTTTAAATGTAGGTTCAGTTCCTAGTTCGGTTCTAGGTTCGGATTCACGGTTCGGTTCGATTCCACATAACCCCAAACCGGAACCAAACCGATCTAAACAGTTCTTTGATTTTTGGAATCGGAACCGAAACCTATGCACTCTAGAACCGGACCAAACTGGATCGTTTGATTGGTTTTGGTCCGGTTCCATGATTCTACCGGTTCGATGTGCACCCCTATTAACATAATAAGGATTCCATAAAGCATTATTTGCACCTTTTCATAGTATGGATTCTCGCACTAGAAACTAAGGGCATGTTTAGGAGCATGGATTTGGAAACCCCTGGATTTGAAATCCTCTTAGTGTGTTTGGCACCCTGGATTGAGAATCAACTTTAATCCAAATAGCTATGCATGGTATATTTATAGGGATTTGAATTTAATTACTAAATCAACTTTAATATCTCTAATTAGTGACGTATATAATATTTGACACAACGGTTATAATAAGCCCGCTGAAATATATGCTTTGCTCGAAAATGATGAAATTCCAAGTCTCGGATGAGCCACAAGCACAAGATCATGTTCGAGTGACCAACCAACAATTTCTAGCCGTTGATTTAAATGGACAATGTTTGGACAGTGCTGATCATCATATTAAAATAATTATAGTGATGCAATTGATAATCTAATTGTTTTGGGATATCATTAATGAGCCATGTGCCCAATAGAATAAGAGTATGGTGACACGCATGTTATACATGCAACTATAGAAAGGATTTTAGGTGTAATATCTATCAACGAGGATTTCAAACCCCTCTTTGAGGGGATTTGAAATACTTTGTTACTTTATGCTGCCAAACAACCAGGGGATTTGAAATCCCTTCAAACCCAAGGTGTCAAACGACTCGTAAGGGAGCATTTGGTGCATGGGATTGGGTGGGATTAGGTGGGATGTGATTCAAAACATGTCATTATCACGATCTATTAGGGATTGTCTTCAATCCCACGCTGGTTGGCTTGAATGGTGGAGTGTTTGGATGGGGAGTTGGCTTAAAATGCATCCTCGGATTGAAGGTGGTGTGACGTTTGGGTATAGCTCCAACCCCATAGGTTACGTAATCATCCACTCCAAACACATGTTTGGATAGCAATGTGGGTCTGCTCAGTGAAAGTTGCTGCATTACAAATCTCAGTCCTGGATGCATTTTTGAGTAGTGGGCTAATGTTGACCGTCCATTTTGGAAGTGGCTTGGGTCTAGACCCTGCCCGAACGGTAATCCGTCCCGGCAAAGCACTATGTGGGCCATCATTTCACAATGTACTTATCCATGCCGTCCATCCCAATATACAGAACATTATATAATGGAAGCAGCCATTTTGGAGCATAACAAAGGCTTAAGTGGCCACAAGTGGGAATTGAATGCCCACCATTAATAACTTCTTGGGAGTTGTAGAAGTTTCGGATCAATTTGATCGATGTTTTTGTTTTCACTTCATGCAGGTGTACATGGCCTTATCAATAGGTGGATGGTTAAAAACAACACAATGGCCTTTGTATCAGCTCCCGAAGAAGGCTACCCCTACGCCTCTGATCCTCCACTCGCCACCTGAAAATCGAACAGTTGGCTGAAGAGGGTCATCAGGCAGTAGCATCAAGGAAATCAGAAAACGGAGAAGCAGAAGCACATACACCTACCTGCAAAGGATTCGGAGGTGTTGGGCGGAACCTGCTCTTCCTCTCACTCGAATTTATGGTGTGGCATCTCAATCAATGGAAGAGATGTAATGAGAAAGGCAAAAGATCGTGCCGTTTGCAGGCTTGGAACAAGGGAGATATACGAGTACTCCGGGATTTGGTGGGACTTCATTCAATCCCACTTCGAGCCGTCTGAAGGCCCGTGGAAGTGACGCTATTCCACCCAAGAGGGATTGTGCAAATCTCTTCCCTCAGCACAGTGTCCAATGCAGGCTTCGGAAATTTGGGATTTCAAATCGTCATGACCAAACAGATTTCTCATCAGATCCTAGGTTTTGAAATCCCACGCCCACCTAATCCCACCCAATCTCACACACCAAACGCCCCCTAAGGGTGTAACTCAAGCACGTTAAGTAGGTTTGAGAGTCAACCTTGATCTCAGGAAAACACGATCTCATAGTAATCTATATTAAAATAAAATGAATGCTCCACAAATAGAAATTTTTTACTTGTCATCAAATAACATTAATAAGATTGAAATCCACATTTCAATGATTTCAATGATACTCATGGAAACAATATTATCTTTGGTTCTTTTTTCCTTCGAGTACATGTATCCAAACATAGTTTACTTACAACCTATTGAATGTTGCACCAACCTAATCTTCGAAGTAGCTTATTTGCACAACAAACGCATTTTCACAAATGATTTGGGTGTTGCACACATGTACCTTATTGGCATACATAATGTTTGTACCAAAATTCATCCAGATCATATAATTGGTACAGATTGGGCCACATGGTATAAAAGTTATTTGAGAAGCATGCACTAGAGATTTGAAAATTAGACTATATTTTCATGTGCATTTTTAGTATTTAAGTTATCTTTCGATAGAGGGCAAGAACTTGTTCCAATCACGTCATCCCTAAAGTATATTCTGAGCATAGAACGAAGACAAGATCATAGTTGATATAAAATATAACTACTCTTTCTTAATTGGTTACATGCTAAGACGGCACATGTGGATGAGCGCTTGTTCTCCCATCTCTCTTGAAAAGTTATAAATAGTAGAAGAAGATACAAGCCCCACTTCAAAAATCCAAAATCAAAATATAAAACTCTTAATTCAACACAACTCCGTGTATCTAGTTTTAGTTCCCCACTTCTCATCAACAGCGGACCCTTAAGGTAGATTTAGTTTCAGTTCGCCTCTCCGCATACGCCAGACTGACTCTTAACTATAACCAGTAGTTGTAATTCCATTTCATCTTCTGCTGCTTGCCAGATCTGAAAGAAGACATTAGTTTAGGAAGTCGTCCACCTACGCACATATGTTAACCCGACCATAGTTGTAATCTCCGACATTGCCTTTGCCTCGCTCATTAGTATGTTAGTCCTTGAAGCACCCTGCTACTCTCAGTCAGGTTGGCGATCTACTGTAGTGGTAAGTAACATATCTTTTCTACATCCATCTCCTACCTTTTCCATTTGACCATACAATTGTTTCACCTTCGAAAGTCTTTAAATTTTTAAGATAATTTTTTTTTATATATATTGGAGTAAGAGCCCCGACCTCTTATAGTCGTTTGAGTAATGAGCGCATGACGGTTGACTGAATAGACTAACAATCGAACTACGACTGAACACCACTCTATCTCAACGTCAAGGGTCGATGGTCATGGTCTGAATCAGACCTAATCAGTTTCGGCATGCCCGCAAATCTTGCACATGTTCCGCATGACCAAATTTGACTAACACATAGCTTCTAGTAGGTTAGTGTGTTGATGTGATCAGAGAACTTCATATTAATGGTGCCTTTCTTGAATATGTTATACAATGCTTTGGTCGTGTTTGTAAGTAAAAATATAAGTAGGTGCTCTAAAAGAACGAATGGATAATATACAAGCAGTTAGAAATTATAGAAAAAATGTGTATGTGGCATAAAAGTAATTCTAACTAAATGATATCAAATATGAATACCACTTTAGATGTATCATGATAAAAAATTTACTATATTTTAAATATTTAACATTAAATTGTTGAATATTTATTGGATAGTTAAAATTCAAATTTCTAACAAAAATTACATTATTTTATGATGGCTCAACCAATCCTTTTTTCAGTCCATACCTTAGAGAGTGGGTCCACAAATTACTTAGTTTAATTTGAATTATTACATGCCTTGTGCGCCATTTTAAATGGCCACAGGTTGCGTGGAGACCAGGTCACTAGGGATGGTGTGGGGCCCATTGTGATGTATATGTTTTATCCCCATTGTCCATCCGTTATGCCAACTTATTTTAAGTCATGGGCCTAAAAAGAGGCAAATCCAAAGCTCAAGTGGATCACGCCACAAGAAATAAAGGGGATTGCATGCCTACGTGGAAAAATCCTTGGGGCCATAAAAGTTTTAGAGCAAGCAGATATATGTGTTTCCTTCATCTAAGTTCTTGTAACCTTATAAACAATCGATGACAAATAAATATCATGGTCGGCCATGGGAAGGTTTCAATAGTGGGTGTCATTATCCCCACTAATTCTTGTTGTAGGGTCCACTTAAGCTTTTGATGTAGGACGTGGCATAGATACATTCTTAGAATGGTTGGACCAAAAGAAGGCCAAATGGAAGTGGAAGTAGTATGTAATATCCAGGCCCAATCTTACATAAGGGATGATGTTCTTGAGACCTAAGTGCATCCAGTTTGAAAAAATTCAATTTGAATAGGGAGAAACTGACATTTGAAGTGTGAACCATAAATCGATCATAGCTTTTGATCCAGGTATCGTTATGGGACGCATGATCTATCAATTTTTACTGTAACGGGTCATCTAGGGTCAACCTACATCATGGGTTGTGTCGGGCTATTTCATGAGAAAACATATGCTTCAAGTTCAAAAATGAAAATTTTGTGAAATTTTATTATTTTTAGTAATTTTGATTTGTCATATTTCTTTATTTTTAGAGTTCCATCTTTTTTAGAAATCACTTATAATCATCCCAAGACTCCTCTTATAATGTTTATGACTTTCTATTTTTTTGCAAATAAAGCTTTAGATAAGCTTTACTATTTTGGATACTTTTTATTAAGACTAGAATTCGACTATTTGTAATAATTATGAATTAGAAATTTATTTTATTTTTAATTGAGAAAACATACGCATTACTCATTATTCAATAAATAAATGTTTGGAGTTTTCTCTTAATTTCTTGTGGAATCAAAAAATTATATTGTGAATTGAAGGTTTTAATCACTTGAGGAGAATGATGATATATATATATATATATATATATATATATATATATATATATATATATATATATATATATATAATATAATATAATATATATATATATATTTCATTATATTGTGATTGAAGGTTTTTAATCCCTGCATCAGCTTTAACCTCATTTTTGAGCTTTTGCCCCTCAAATGAGTGTCAATGCGAATGAATAAAACGCATATATCATAGTAAGGTTACAGAGTCGAGTCACCGGGTATATCCCTAGTTGCCACCTATCTATATAAATCTGCCTTCATCTTGTTTGAGCATGAACCTTCCACTCTTTATATTGGCCAGACCCTGGAAATTAAGCACTTTACAGTAGCATATTTGGGCAAAAGTACAAGTGTGGCTAGCTGGACGAGTGGACTGGTCTGATTTTCGCTCTTTGTGGAGCTAACCTGTTAAACATGTTATCGTGGCATACGTATATATATATATATATGACATATGACACGTGGGCAATCGTGATCCAATTGGGTCTTATTATATTAACACCGTGGAATGATCGTATGCATTTAAAGACACCTGATCATAAATTACGGTGTATTTGAGTAGCGTGGGCCCGCTGTGATGTGTGAGTGCCATTCAACTTGTCAATTCAAAAAATCCAGCATGATCAGGTGGGTCACATCAAAAGAGAAACAGTGGAGGCCATTGGGGTGGGGGACACCCACCATAGAAACTTCCTGATGAATGTGGGGTCCACTATTTTGTGCCTATGTCATCCAACCCAATCATCAAGGGACACACCAAAATTCAAGCCATTATAAAATTTAGGTGGACCACAACAATTGAATATATAAGTTCTAGATAGGGATGATTTTTGCATGTTCAGTGTCCATGAGGAGCGCACAGATGCACTGTTTGGATTCCAAATCCACACCACAAGAGTGCCCCACATGCATCTCTCTCTCTCTCTCTCTCTCTCTCTCTCTCTCTCTCTCTCTCTCTCTCTCTCTCTCTAATATAAAAAACGGATCGTTCGTTTTTGATAGGGAGGATTAATTGGATCGTTCGTTTTAATATAAAAATTGGAAAATGTCCAGCCAACCATTTATATTTTAACATTGCATGTGGTAATAGGATTGCATTGATTTTATCACTAAAAAATGGCGGATAAAATTTGAGATATAAATGTGATTGATTGTACGGTTGAGATTACTTGATCCAACTTGAAGGTCTTAAAATCCCTCTTAAAAGTATTAGAATTTAATCCACCGGTCAGGATCTTCAAATCTGAAATGGTTTCCAGCGGGCCCCAAATCAACTATATCACCACACACCACTGCAAACGAAGTTTGTGAGCCGATTTCCAAATATTGCAAATAAACAGCTGTGCCATGGCCTAAGATTCAACAAATATTCTATTGGTGCGTAACCAATCCCAATCCAAGCAATTCTCTGGCTGCAATGCCTTTGATCATAGATTATAATTTTGGGCCTAGGCCCAAGCCCGTCTTGATTATTAGGCTTAGCAAAGTCTAGATGAACTCGAGGGTGCATAATGGGTCAGAGAGTCTGGTCAACCTGTTGAGCACGGGCTCTAAACTTGGTCCGATGGGTGGTCCAGTCCAGTGATGAATGGCCTGGCCTGGCTGGTTGGTTCAGTACAATCATCAGGTGGGTGACCCTCATACAAAAAGAATGAGTGGTTCACATGATCTCGTCCCATGAGTGTTCATGTTTTAACGATCCAGACCATTCATTCGATGGGACTTGTTGTTGATGGAGGATACTTAGGTGAAAATTCTTAGATTATAATATTTTAAACCTTGGATCATTGAACTCTTTTCTTAACAGGCCAGGGTCTTTTCAAACTGATTAAGGACCGGACCAGGGCTTATGCGACTAGTGAGAGGTTAGGTGAGCCATAGCCCAAATGGAAGCCAAAAGAGGAATTCTCAATGAAATATGATTTTCCATATTCTCTCCTCTCTTAGCATTAAGTTGGGAAGGGTTATGACCTGATTAAACCTCTTAACCATGCTTTTTACTAATGTATGTTGTGCGTATTAGTGATTCAATAACACTAACCACTGTGATAATAGCTTTCCTCACTTTCTAGATAATTGTCATTCGATCCCAACTGTTTATGACTTAAAAAGGAAAACAAGATTTTCAAGATGTTGTCATGGCCCAATTGGAAGATCAGGATTAGCCGCCGGGATTTGTCATGGATTCCTTTTTCTTTTTTATTTTTATTGGATCAATAAGAAGACCTTGAATGGAAGTGCTGATTGGGCGGCTGGCCTAAGTATGATTTTTGTACTTAGCCCGGCACAAGTCCAGACACTTTGGGCTGGATTTTAGTACAGGTCAGAAGTCCAATGTGGGCCCTTTTTTCGGCCCATAACTATTTGTTGTGAATGCCAATACCTTGAGACACTCGTGTAAAATTTCTATTAGGTGGGCCCATACGATCAACATGGTTTGAATCTGACCCTTGGATTAATCGGCTTGAGCAAACCAGTGGACTTGTATTAGTTGTGATCAACATGGGGCCACACATACAGTATTTAGGTGGACATACACTCTATATAAAGTATGGAGACTCAATTAAGATGGAGAGTTGAAATAGATTTAAATTATTCCAACCTTCTTTCTATAAATATAAGTGTTGATCCCTTTACTTGAACATCTGAAAAAATCTTCTTCCCATCTCTGGTCTCCATAGTGCAGAAATCTATCCTCATCCATCTATTAACATGGATGGCCTTGCATCCAGGTAGGCAATTCAGATCAAGCTTTAGTTTCCAAGATTTATGTAGGGTATGATAAGGTGCTCTACGATTTAAGGCTTACAACTTGTCATAAAGAGCCCGTGTAACAAAAATGTCTATAAAGCTCACCATCAGTTGCACCAGCTCATGTTATGATATGAACATAATATTACATGGAGATAATAGCTGTGTGGGCCAAAGGGCATGAAAAAGTGAGGATGCGGATGCCCAAACCTTCTGAGCCTAAACATTTTGATTGTGCTGCTACTTGTGTGTTATGTTCATGTTGATGGAATCATTTTATCAATAGGTTAGATAGAATACAGATATGACAATGGGACCCAGGAATGTTTCTACGGTGGGCATCCCCATTCCCACTACTCCCACATTTATTCTTGGATCTTCTTGGTTTTTGGTCTACTATTCTAATATTTGTTAGTGCAATTGATGGATGGAGTGGATGTCACAAATGACATCAGGGTGGGCTCCATCAAGCTTAATATTGTTGCAAGGGCTCACTTCAAAAACTGTTGTAGGAAGCTCCCGCCCAATAGAGGATGGTGTTAGAGGATTGTGTATCAATGTATATTGAAGGACTTTAAACAAATGAATTAGTAGAAAAGTTTTTAGCCATTGACTATATATATATATATATAATATATATATATATATATATATATATATATATATATATATATATATATATATATTACTTAAAATTATTTAATCACTTTAGTTATTTATTTATTTTTATTTTTATTTTTACTTTTCATGAATTACTGAAAAGAGAGATGAAAGAGAGGAAAAACTAATAAGTATGTTGTTCACCAAGCATATTTATCTGCTTCATAAGTAGAAACTAAGATAAATTAATTAAGGCATAAGTAACTTATTTTAAGTAACTTATGATCTAAACACTTCCTTAGTTACTATTTTTTTTTACACTCGCACTCGCACCCCACACACACTCATGCACTCACACCATAGTGGGTACTCGAATCCATGACCTCATGTTGAAACTCTTGTGAGTCTATTATTGAGGCACGAGTACGGACCCCCCCTAATTTATCTTATTCGCTTAAGTTAGTTTGGTAATCATGATCGTAACAATAACTTGTGTTCTTAAGCCTATTTATTTTCATATTTAAAAAAAAAAAAAAAAAACTTTATTAACTTCTCACTTTTTTTCTTCTTTCTCTCACACTTTGTTGCGTAGCACGCCAACATCGCAGTGAGCCTAGATCCAATCTAAGGCCTCACCTACAAACGATAGACAGAAAGAAATATAAACTAGAAATAGATCAAAGCAATCCAAAACAAACTACAAGACAAGATATACGTGGAAAAACCCCAAACTAGGGTAAAAACCATTGATGCAAAATTCCACTATGAAGAGAAACGTTAGAAACAAAGCAATATACTAACCTCTCCCTTGGAAGTACAGAGAAAATCCTTTACCCACACCTCAGAATAATTTCCTAAAATTCACCTTAACATAGAATAGCCCTAGGGACCCCGATTTATAGTTTTGACAACTTCCCTTTCCGCATCCCAGTTGCGAAAGGACTTACGACACGAAATCCGCGAAACTCCTTTCGCATCCCAGTTGCGAAAGGACTTGCGACATGAAATCCGCACAACCTCGACTGGTCGTGGGCGGCCTCAGATGTGGCTTCACTTCTCGACAATCTCCCACTTGGAGACACATCTCCATAAACCTTTGTCTTCTTCATCCGGAGTGCACCACCTCCCCGTCTTCAAGCCTGAAAACCAATCAAAGCTGAACAGAGCTTCAGCTTCTCCCTTGTGACCGCCTTGGTCAGCATATCCGCAGGATTCTCACTTGTATGAATCTTCTCCAAAGCAATCGATCCATCTTCCAGTAACGAACGTATGAAGTGATATCTGATGGCAATATACTTGGTCCTTGAATGAAAGGTTGAATTCTTAACCAAGTGTATTGCACTCTGACTGTCACTGTACAGCTTGCAATCTGCTTGCTTCTTACCCAACTCTTCCATAAAACCTTGCATCCACACCATCTCCTTGCATGCTTCTGTAGCCGCAACATATTCTGCTTCTGTCGTACTGATAGATACTATCTTTTGTAATTGAGAGACCCAACTGACTGCAGCACTACCCAGAGTAAAAACATAACCCGTATTGCTTCTTCTGCTGTCGATATCTCCTGCCAAATCTGAATCCACGTAGCCTTGTAACTTGATTTTCGATCCACCATAACACAGCCCTACGTCCTTAGTACCTACCAAGTACCTAAGGATCCACTTCACAGCTTCCCAATGTTCCTTCCCGGGGTTGTTCATGAACCTGCTAACAACTCCCACTGCTTAAGCAATGTCTGGCCTCGTGCTCACCATAGCATACATGAGACTCCTAATAGCTGACGCGTATGAGACTTTAGCCATGTAGTCCTGTTCCTCCAGCGTCTTTACACCTTGCTCCTTAGATAGCTTGAAGTGGTTGGCTAATGGAGTGCTAACCGGCTTAGCACCTCCCATATTGAATCGATCAAGTACCTTGGCTATGTACTCTGCCTGTGACAAAACTAATTTCTTGTTTTCCTTGTCACGCTTTATCCTCATGCCTAGGATTTGTTTTGCAGCTCCTAAATCCTTCATGGCAAATTATCTAGACAATTGTCTTTTGAGATCTGAGATGTCCTTCATGCTTGAGCCAGCCACAAGCATATCATCAACGTACAGAAGAAGGATGATGTATGACGTATCAAACTTCTTCAAGTAACAACAGTGGTCTGCATAACATCTCCTAAAACCGTTTCCCGACATGAAACTATCGAACTTCTTGTACCACTGCCTCGGGGCCTGCTTTAGGCCATATAGACTTTTTTTCAGTCTGCACACCTTGTTCTCATTACCTGGTGCCACGTATCCTGTCGGCTGATGCATATATATCTCTTCTTCAAGGTCCCCATGAAGAAAGGCTGTCTTAACATCTAGCTGTTCTAGATGTAAGTCCTCTGAAGCCACTATACTCAAGACCATGCGAATTGTAGACATTTTCACTACCGGTGAAAATATTTTAGTGAAGTCGATACCTGCCTTTTGTTGAAACCCTTTCACAACCAATCTGACCTTGTACCGTTTCGAACCATCGTACTCCTCCTTCAGTCTGTAAACCCACTTGTTATGAAGAGCTTTCTTACCCTTGGGTAGAGTGACTAGCTCCCATGTACGATTAGACTCAAGAGAGTCCATCTCATCATCCATGGCCTGCTCTCACTTAACCGTATATCTGACCGTAACGTCTCTTCAAAACACTCTGGCTCACCATTATCTGTCAGTAGTAGATAATGTAAAGAGGGTGAGTATCGGACCGTGGGTCTCCTCTCCCGAGTAGACCTCCTCACAACTGGTGTATGCGGCTCTACCTCATCCTGTGGCACTGTAACACATATGTCCGGTAACTCTTCCAACTCTACGAATTCCTTTTTCTCGGCCTTATTTTCCTGCACACTGTCCTTATGCATCACTTTTTCATTAAAGACTACGTCATTGCTTCTGATAATTTTTCTGTTTTCTGTATCCCAGAACCTGTAGCCAAAATCATGTTGCCCATAGCCTATAAACGTGCATCTCCTGGACTTCGCATCCAGCTTGTTTCTATGCTCTGCATCAATGTGAACATATGAAGTGCAACCGAACACTCTGAGATGTGCAAGGTTCACTTCTTTCCTAGTCCACGATTCTTCTGGTAGCCCACCATCCAATGGTGCTAAGGGACTTCTATTGATGAGATATGCGGCAGTATTCACAGCATCTGCTCAAAAGGTCTTGGGCAACCTGCATGTAACCTCATGCTCCTGGCGCGCTCAAGGATGGTCCTGTTAATGCGCTCAGTCACACCATTCTGCTGTGGTGTCCCTGGAATCATTTTCTGATGTTTGATTCTATTTGCTGCACAATACTCTTCAAACCTCTTATCACAATATTCTTCCTCATTGTCAGATCTGAGACACTTTACTGTTTTACTTGTCTCATTTTCTACCATAACTTTCCACTTCTGTGCCGGTCCCCACACATCAGTGTGTACAAGCTCCAACAGATGTGTCTTTGGAGCGCGTCCCGTCTTCTTGAAGCTTACCCTCTTCTGCTTGCCATACACGCAGTCCTCGCAGAATTCCAAGTCAATAGACTTTAGCCCTGGTAGTTTCCCTTTTGACAATAGCACTTTCATCCCTTTCTCACTCATATGTCCCAGCCTCTGATGCCATAACTGCCCATTCACTCCAGTTGATGCGACTGCGAGTGAACTATACGATCCTGAAGTCACGTACAAAGTACCTTCCTTTTTGCCTCGAGATATTACCAAGGCACCTTTTGTGATCTTCCAGGAGTCACTGGTGAATGTCGTCACATAACCGGTATCAGCCAACTGTCCCACTGAGATCAGATTACGTTTCAAACTCGGTACATGTCTGACATCCTTCAATTTCAAGACCGTTCCGTCTTTCTGATTTACATGAACATCTCCCTTTCCAACAATATTGCACGGCTCATCATCACCCAGGTAGACTCTCCCAAAGTCACCTGACACATAATCAGGTAGAACTTCCTTACACGAAGTAGCATGAAACGAAGCACCCGAGTCTATAACCCAAGACTCATTCCTCGCATCAAGAGACAAGATCAACGCCTCTGTGTCGCTCTCCTCAGACAGATTCACTGAATCTTTCCCACCTTGAGAGCTTCCTTCTTGTTTCTTGAGCGCCTTGCAATCACGTTTCATGTGCCCCTTCTTGCCGCAATGCCAACACCCGTCTTTGTCTTTCGGTCCCTTGGACTTATTCCTTGACTTAGAACGCCCGTGTTTATTGCCTCCTTTGTTCAGCGATCTTCCTCTTCCTTCAACGTTTAGAGCATTCCCTGAATCCCCTGAAACTCCTGATGCCTTCCTTCTAGATTCTTCGCTGAGAATTAGACCGGCCACATCATCAAATTTCAGTTTTGTCAATCCTGAAGAATTGCTCACAGCAATCACCAAACCATCCCAATTGTCTGGCAAACTGGATAAGATCAATAATGCCCTGACCTCATCCTCAAAAGCAATGCCAACGGATTCCAACTGGCTCGTGACTGTATTGAACTCGTTTAGATGTTCAGTCACGCCCCCACCATCTGACATCTTCATGTTGAATAGCTATTTCATAAGATGAACCTTGTTGGATGCTGAGGGCTTTTCATACATGGTGGCTAGGGCTTCCATTAATTCTTTTGTCGTTTTTACCTTGGATATATTAAAGGCGACGCTCTTAGACAAAGAGAGTCGGATCATTCCTAAAGCTTTCCTATCCAGTAAAAACCATTCATCATCTGTCAACTTTTCTGGTTTCTTCTCTTTTCCTCCTAGAGGAATATAGAGGTCCTTCTGATACAGATAATCCTCCATCTACATCTTCCAGAAGGCAAAGTTTGAACCATCAAACTTCTCACTTCTAGTTTTCCCATCTTCTGCCATCGCTCCCAATAGAACTAAACCAATAGCTTTGATACCAGTTGTTGCGCAGCACGCCAACAACGCAGTGAGCCTAGATCCAATCTAAGGCCTCACCCACAAACGATAGACAGGAAGAAATATAAACTAGAAATAGATCAAAGCAATCTAAAACAAACTACAAGACAAGATATACGTGGAAAAATCCCAAACTAGGGTAAAAAACCACAGATGCAAAATTTCACTATGAAGAGAAACGAAGATTACAAGGCAATATACTAACCTCTCCCTTGGAAGTACAGAGAAAATCCTTTGCCCACACCTCAGAATAATTTCCTAAAATTCACCTTAACCTAGAATAGCCCTAGGGACCCCAATTTATAGTTTTGGCAACTTCCCTTTCCGCATCCCAGTTGCGAAAGGACTTGCGACACGAAATCCGCGAAACTCCTTTCGCATCCCAGTTGCGAAAGGACTTGCGACACGAAATCCGCGCAACCTCGACTGGTCGTGGGCGGCCTCAGATGTGGCTCCACTTCTCAACACACTTCCACGAGCTTCTCTCGCTTTCGGGGTTCATATCGAAGGAGGCCCCACATGATGGATGGTCTACATCAAAGGTTGGCTTTATATGATGGATCACCGTATTAACATGGGGTCTACATCTAAAGTTGGCCACATGTAGCACACCTCTTCTAGGGCTTGTTTGGGAGCATGAATTTGGAACCCCTTAGATTCAAAACCCTTTGGATTTAAAAATCTCCGGTTGTGTTTAGTACCTTGGATTTAGAATCTCCTATAATTCAAAAGTAGGTATGCATATTATATTTACACCGATTTGAATGTAATTACTAAAACTACTTTAATATATCTAATTAGCGTGGGTATGTAATGTTTGACACAATGGTTATAGTAAGCACATCGAATATATATTTTATCCAAAAATGATGAAATTTTAAGTCTCAGATGGGCCACAAGCACAAGATCATATTCGAGTGGGCCTGTTTGGCCGGGCAAATCCCATGGTATTAGGAGGGATGGGATTGCGATATCCCTCCCGTCCATCCGGCGTCCATGTTTGGGTAGGGCTATAACCCTCAGTACGGTGCATTCCCACGGGATCAGTTGACGGAGTAGTCTTCGGGCGAGGGATTGCGAAATCCCTCTGGGATTCGCTGCCATCCCTCTTTCGTCCTCAAGCCGATACCATTGATTTTCTCTCATCCCTCTTACAGCTCCCCTTCACTACTCCTTCCTCACCTGACATGATGAAGCAGACCCAACTAGATGAATATGTCATCTCCCGCCTCTACCCGATTGTCATCCTTATCTCTGTGCTCCTCCTCCTTCTCATCCAATCCACCACCACCGATGCCCAATTCCTCACCACTCGCAATGTCGCAGCCCCCAGTCGGCGTGGATCCAAAACCTACACTGTCATCTTCGATGCCGGGAGTACCGGGTGCAGGGTCCATGTCTTTTGCTTTGACCACAACTTGGATCTCATTCTCATTGGAAATGAACTCGAGTTTTATAGTCAGGTTACTTTCTCATACTATTTCTTACTGCGTGCTTCCTTCTCGTCTCAACCACGCCTTCCTTTTTTTTTAGTAGACTGGAACTGTTGCATTGTACGTATGCAGAAGAATGAGGGATTACTGCAATCCCATGCCTAACCAATCAGGCCAGACATCCTGATCCCAGGATATGGCCCACATCCCATGGACGTCCCAAATAGACTGTCCAATTCCGTCCCGGTATTAGTCCATCCCATGAGATTCCCTGCAATCCATTGACACCATCATTTCCCTTAAATTTGATCACATCCCTCCTTAATACCATGGGATTTGTCCGGCCAAACAGGCCCTAATGATTTTTAACTGTTGATTTACATGGACAATGTTTAGATTGATGGGTTTTTTTGACCCATCTTCGACCGGTCGTGAGCCCTGCTCGACCGGTCGAAGGCTGGTGGTTGACCGGTCGAAGGTTCGAGTCGTAACTTCGACTCAAAGTCCAGCGAGTATTTTTGTTGTTTTTACTGTAGCTACGACTGGTCGAAGGGATGGCTCGACTGGTCGAAGGGGTCCTACGATTAGTCGAAGGTTACCCAGTTTGTTCCGCGATTTTGCGCGAAACAGTGGATTTGAGTCCTTTCGCAACAAGGATGCGGAAAGGAGTTTCCTAAACTATAAAAGGGGTTGCCTAGGATTTTTCTAGGGACAACAAGAGGGTTTCCTAAAGCTTTACAAGGGATTTGGTTTAGGGCTATCAAAGGTGAGAGAGAAGAAGAAAGAGAGAGAGGAAGCTTATAGAAGGGAGGTTCTGATCGTGGAGGCTCTCTACTGTGCAATCTATATCTCAGCGCTTCTATGTCCTCGTAATCAGTTAGATCTCTCCATTTTTTCTATTTCTCTTATTGTTTATCCACTCCTGCGTGAGTGAAGAAGATTGTAACGTTCTACTTCATAGTGGATTGTTGATCTGGACGAGGTCCCGTGGTTTTTACCTCTTTGAGAGTTTTCCACGTAAAAATCTCTTGTGTGGTGTGTGATTGATGCTTTGATTTATTTCATTGATTTATTATCCATAATTCTGGTTTGTTTCGGGAGGCTAGATCCTAAGGTTTGTGCAAGGCATCCCAACAAAGTGGTATTAGAGCTAAGTTCATTGAACGGGTAGGATCGGTTTTGAATTATGGAAGGTGGCTCATCAAGGATGATCAGCCTCAATGGTTCTAACTGGACCATATGGAAGGCTAAGATGGAGGACTTGCTTTATTGCAAGGACCTATATTCTCCAATTTTAGACATATCAGTAAAATCTAAGGATATGACTGATGATGATTGGAAGAAGACGGACCGAAAGGCGGTAAGGTTTATTAGACAGTGGTTGGATGATTCCGTGTTTCACCATGTGTCTACAGAGACCTCAGCCGCTAGCCTATGGCTGAAATTACAAGGGCTGTCTGAGAGGAAGACAGCCGGTAATAAGATTTTTCTGATAAGGCGACTTGTGATTCTCAAGTTTAAGCATGGTGGTTCTGTGGCCGAGCACATGAATGAGGTCAGCAACATAGTGAACCAACTCACCTCTATGAAGATGGTCCTGGATGATGAATTGCAGGCTTTGCTATTGCTTAATTCATTGCCTGACAGTTAGGAGACATTGGTGGTGTCTCTAAGTAACTCCGCGCCAGACAGAAAGATATCCATGGAACAGGTAACCAGTTGTCTCTTCAATGAGGAGACAAGGAGGAAGTCTCAGCAGTCTACTCAGCAAGAGGCCCTTGTGACACAGGAACGGAGGAGAGGAAAGAACAGGAAGGGCGGGAAGGCCCGAGATAAATCAAGAGGCAAGTCGAGTAACAGGAAAGATGTTGATTGCTGAAATTGTGGCAAGAAGGGCTACTACAAGCATGAATGTCGTGGTAAGAAAAACGACAAGGAAGGAAAAGGGAAGGAAGATGAATCAGATTCCACTGCGGTCGCTTCAGATGGCGACATGGTAGTATTCTTTCAGTAGATCACGATGTATGTCTCACGGCTACAAGTCAGGACACCGACTGGGTGATAGACTAGGGAGCTTCTTTTCATGCGACTCCACACAGGGACTTCTTTACAAACTACAAGTCAGGTGACTATGGGACTGTGAAGATGGGAAATTCTGGCGTATCAAAGATCGTAGGAGTCGGTGATATTTGTGTGAAGACCGATGTGGGCTGCACATTGGTTCTCAGGGATGTGAGGCATATCCCAGACCTTCGTCTCAACTTGATGTCGACGGGAAGGTTGGATGATGATGGCTATGAAAGTCAGATTGCTGGTGGGCGATGGAAGCTCATCAAGGGTTTGGTTTATCGTGGCCAGAGGAAAGAAGTGTTGCACCCTTTACAAGGCAAGTGTCAGTATGTGCAAGGGTGGATTGAACGCAGCGAAAGATTCAGCTATTGACATGTGGCACAGGCGTCTAGGCCACATGAGTGAAAAAGGGCTTCAGCTACTAGCAAGGAAGCGACTCCTTCCAGACGTGACAGGTATACCTCTCAAAACCTGTCTTGATTGTTTATCAGGAAAACAGCATAGAGTTTCATTTATTAAAACTGCTTCTCATGTTAATAAAGTGCATGCATTAGATCTGGTTTATTCTGATGTTTGTGGTCCTATGAGGACAAAAACCTTGGGTGGGGCATTGTATTTTGTCACTTTTATAGATGATGCATCTAGGAGGGTTTTTATGCTTTAAAATCCAAGGACGGGGTCTTTGGTGTGTTTAAACTGTTTCATGCTATGGTCGAGAGAGAGAGACAGGTAGACCATTGAAGTGCATCTGCATTGACAATGGTGGTGAATACATTGGCGACTTTCATGAGTACTGCAAGTCCCTGGGTATACGGCATGAATAGACGGTTCCCAAGACCCCCCAGCATAATGGTGTATCTGAGCGAATGAATCGCACTATTGTTGAGAGAATCAGATGCATGTTATCCTATGCGAAATTGCCCAAGACGTTCTGGGGAGAAGCAATACACACGGTGGTGTATTTGATAAACAGGTCTCCATCAGCCCCATTGAATGGAGAAGTACCTAAGAAGGTGTGGACTGGACATGATCCATCGTACAGTCATCTCAGGGTGTTTGGATGCAGGGCATCCGTTCACGTACCAAAGGACGAGAGGTCCAAGCTCGATATGAAGATCAGGCAGTGTGTGTTCTTAGGGTATGGTGATGAAAAGTTCGGTTACAGATTGTGGGATCTGACCGAGAGGAAGCTTGTCAGGAGCAGAGATGTGGTTTTCTTTGAAGATCAGTGTATAGAAAACATTGGTAAGCCAGAGAAGAATCAGCCTAGTTCAAGTGAGCTAGAGGACATGGATCCGATTACTCCTCCCGTGGTGCCTGATGACAGGAGAGTACAACAAGGTGCAGAGGACGAGGGAGTTCCTTCAGAAGATGGACCAGGGGAGCAGCCATCACTTGATCCACCTGTTGAGCCACAGGTGAGGAGGTCATCTAGGGACAGACAGCCGTCCAAGAAGTACTCGCCACATGAGTACATTATGCTGACTGATGGGAGAGAGCCAGAAGATTATTCTGAGGCCCTAGCCGACGAGCATAAAGGGGAGTAGTTGAAAGCTATGCAAGAGGAGATGGAATCCTTGCATAAGAACCACACCTATGATATGGTGAAACTGCCTAAGGGCAAGAAAGCTTTGAGCAACAAGTGGGTGTTCAGAAAGAAGGTTGAGCAGAAGAATTCACAGACGAGGTTCAAGGCCAGACTTGTGGTGAAAGGGTTTGGTCAGAAGAAAGGCATAGACTTCGAGGAGATATTCTCACTAGTGGTGAAGATGACATCCATACGGATGTTGCTTGGGTTGGCGGCTAGCATGGATCTGGAGATAGAGCAGTTAGATGTTAAAACTGTCTTTCTCCATGGTGACCTGGAAGAAGAGATCTACATGCACCAACCAGAGGGGTTCGAAGTCAAGGGCAAGGAGCATATGGTGTGTAGGCTGAGGAAGAGCTTGTATGGGGTGAAACAAGCTCCACGGCAATGGTATAAGAAGTTCGACTCGTTTATATTAAAGCATGGATATAACAGAACGGAGTCGGACCACTGTGTGTTCACGCGCAAGTTCTCAGATGGTGATTTCTTAGTTCTACTGTTATATGTTGATGACATGTTCATCATGAGAAAAGACATCAAGAAGATTGACAGGCTGAAACAGGAGTTGGACAAGTCTTTTGCGATGAAAGACTTGGGCCCGGCTAGACAGATCCTAGGAATGGAGATAACCCGTGACAGAAGCAGCAGGAAGCTTTGGCTGTCACAAGAGCGGTATATTGAGAAAGTCCTAGAGCGGTTCAATATGAATGCAGCAAAGCCGGTCAGTACTCTACTGGATGGTCACTTCAGATTGAGCGATAGGCAGTGTCCCAAGACGAAGGCAGAGGTGGATGAGATGCAGAAGATACCCTACGCGTCAGCTGTAGGAAGTTTGATGTATGCTATGGTGTGTACACGCTCAAACATAGCATATGCGATTGGTGTTGTCAGCCGGTACCTTGCCAATCCTGGCAAAGAGCATTGGGTAGCGGTGAAATGGATATTACGGTATCTAAGAGGCTCATCCAGGTTGAGCCTATGCTATGGTGACGGTAAACCTGTGTTAGAGGGCTACACAGATGCAGATATGGCAGGTGACATAGACTCTAGAAAGTCTATATCGGGGTTCATGTTCACGTTGGCAGGGGGAGCTGTTTCTTGGCAGAGCAAGTTACAGAAGGTCGTAGCATTGTCGACGACAGAAGCCGAGTACATTGCAGTTACAAAGGCATGTAAAGAGATGCTTTAGATGAAAAGGTTCCTACAGGAACTTAGCCTGAAGCAGGAGGAGCACGTGGTCTATTGCGATAGTTAGAGTGCTATACATTTGAGCAAGAATCCAAGTCAGCATTTCAAGTCGAAGCACATAGAGATTCGGTATCACAGGATAAGGGATACTTTGGAACAGAAGGTGTTACAGCTTGAGAAGGTCCACACGGAAGATAATGGGTCAGACATGATGACCAAGGCTTTGCTCAAGGGCAAGTTTGAGGTTTGTAGAAACCTGACTGGCTTGAAGAAGGTAGATCCCTCCTAGGTCAAAAAGGGGGAGATTTGATGGATTTTTTTGACCCATCTTTGACCGATCGTGAGCCTTGCTCGACCGGTCGAAGGCTGGTGGTCGACCAGTCAAAGGTTCGAGTCGTGACTTCGATTCAAAGTCTAGCGAGTATTTTTGCTGTTTTTACTGTAGCTACGACTGGTCGAAGGGATGGCTCGACTGGTTGAAGGGGTCCTACGACTAGTCGAAGACTAAGCTCGACTAGTAGATGGTTACGCAGTTTGTTCCGCGATTTTGCGCGAAACTGCGGATTTGAGTCCTTTCGCAACAGGGATGCGGAAATGAGTTTCCTAAACTATAAAAGGGGTTGCCTAGAGTTTTTCTAGGGACAGCAAGAGGGTTTCCTAAAGCTTTACAAGGGATTTGCTAAAGGGTTTAGGGCTATCAAAGGTGAGAGAGAAGAAGAAAGAGAGAGAGGAAGCTTATAGAAGGGAGGTTCTGCTCATGGAAGCTCTCTACTGTGCAATCTATATCTCAGTGCTTCTATGTCCTCGTAATCGGTTATATCTCTCCGTTTTCTCAATTTCTCTTATTGTTTATCCACTTCTGCGTGAGTGAAAAAGATTGTAACGTTCTACTTCATAGTGGATTGTTGATCTGGACGAGGTCCCATGGTTTTTATCTCTTTGAGGGTTTTCCACATAAAAATCTCTTGTGTGGTGTGTGATTGATGCTTTGATTTATTTCATTGATTTATTATCCATAATTCTGGTTTGTTTCGGGAGGCTAGATCCTAAGGTTTGCGCAAGGCATCCCAACATAGATAGCATAAATCATCATATAAAATAATTATAATGATACAATTAATAATATGATTGTTTTGAGATATCAACGATGAGCCATGTGCCCATCATATTAATAGTCTAGTTACACACATGTTATACACACAACTCTTTGAAGGATTTTTAGATGTAATCCAAGCTTTTACCTTGGATTTGTGTCTGCCTTAGAGTTGGCCCTATCTTGGCCCAAGCGCAGGAGGTTGACAACCTTACATCCAGGCCATTCAAATAGTGGCCCAGTTGATTGGAGCATCATCAGGATCACACTTTCACCATCGCAATCCATGGTAAAAGCTGATTAAAGAGAAAATTCAGTGGTCCAAAGTCAACGTAGAGAGTGATAAAGCTCGTGAAGAAGGCATAAGATGGATGATACGTGGGGTTGCGATAGATGATCTGCGGTCAAAAAAAAAAAATAAAAAAAAAATTGCGTAAGTGGAATATAATTCATGAAAAATAAACGGTTCAAATTACAGATGACATCTTAGCATGAACCATAAATTATAGGAATTGGGTTATCTGACTATCAGATTAGTGGACATCTATTGGACGGCCAAACATAAAATATCCAACGGTTTTCTGTCAACAATCAAAATTTCACAAATCAGAGGTCACAGAACTGTTCAACCAAATTAATTTGATGAATGTGACATGGATACATCGGGATTCAAAATTTCATCGGTTCAATTTAAGTCAATATATGCCACATATAGCGCCTGCGTATCAAGTGTTCCTTGTAGCGAGAGTAACGTATGACTCCCAGATCCTAACACTACACGGCGAAGCGGAAGCGGATTGCGTGGTGTGGCAGACACCACCAACCTCAGTAGTGTGTTGACGTCACCAAGTTCTGTGGGCCCAGTATGATGTATGTGTTATATCCACACCGTCAATCCGTTTTGAGAGATAGTTTTATGGAGTGGGCCCAAAAATGAGGAAAGTCCGAATCTCAAGTGGATCACACCACGTAAAGCAGATTTGACAATAATGTACACCGTTGAAACATTTATAGGGATTATTATGATGTTTATTTGCACTCACAGACCTGGACAAAGGAAAAAAATATCAGCTTTATCTAAAACTCCTGTGTCCCTAAGAACTTTTCAACGGTGGTAGCCCTTCAATATCTATAGTGTGGTCCACTTGAGCTCTGATTCTGACTCGTTTTTTGGGGCCATGCCTTAAAATGATCTAAAAATTGTATTGACGGTGTAGATATAACACATACATCATGGCGGGCCCACATAACTTGTTACTTGGTGACGTCAACACACCAGCAAGGTCAGTGGTGCGTGCCACGCGATCCGCTTCCACAACGAAGCAGGCAAGCGAAAGGGTTATTTCTGCTCGAATCGATGCTCTGTCACGGTGCGATGGATGATACGCAGACACCAAATACTTCAGAATAATACTAGGGAAATTAAACCGTCCAAATTATGACAACCAGAGCACACATATCATAAACCAAAAATTAACTTTATTTTATTATCTAAGTAACGGATTTATGGGCACTTAATGAACAGTTAAAATGAAAAAATAAATCCAACGGTTCTGTCTTCACAAACAAGTGTCCACGAATCGTAGCCTAGGATTTTTCAACCAATCTGATATTCGGTACAGTGGGATGCACGATCGAGGCGGTTTTATGTGAGTTCAGCTGTGCCACGTTTTACAATTTCTGAGTGCCTGCGTATCAAGCGTCATACGATGCGGAGTAATCATAATACTCCCCTTAACCGAATTTCAAAACACTCTTTTAATTATCTCAAGACACGTGTTTTCTATCTTCTTCCTACTGCCGATATCGCATTCCCTGAGAAATCTAGGGTTTTCGTTCACTGCCAATGGATTTAGGGTTCTACATCTTCAAATTCCCACATCCCTAGGGTTTTCCATTTCCAAATTCCCCCACACAAATCCATGGATTCAAAAGCGTCTGCCAAATCCAAGAGAGCTCACTCTCTACGCGGCAACAACAAAAAGTCTCCTCACTCAAATCCAAACACTGGAAACCTTCCCCAATCAGCTCCAAACTCTAACAAGAATCAAAGCAGAGAGAATAATCGTCGATCTCACGCGGCTCCTGCTCTCCCCCCTAATTGGGATCGGTACCACGAGGACGGAATCGATTCCAATACGGAAGATCCTTCCGTCGACGTCGACCACACCGGACGAGCCGACATCGTCGCGCCGAAAAGCAAAGGGGCTGATTTCGCAGAATTGATTTCTCAGGCTCAGACCGATGCGCGGGCCCGTACTAACCCTAATCCGGAGAGTTTCGTCTCGTTCGATGATGTTTTGCCTGGTAAATGGCCTAGCCTTTTGTTATTTCTAAGCACTGAAAAAAAGAGAGATTGGGCTAAAATGTAGGTTTGCTATGTACTTCAAAAGAATTCCCTTTATTGAAGTTGGTTATTTACGTTGATTGTGAGTTTAATGCTGCTGGTTTTGAAGCAGTGTATTTGTTGGAAATTTAGCATCTCTGATAGAGACGATAATTTGTAGTTTCATCTATCTCTTGTCATTGGATAAGTAGAAAAATGTTGTTGTTGTTATGTTGGTATCCAATTATTCTCGTTGAATACTTTCTTGACTTAATATATAGACAACCTGATTGAAGGGTGGATGCCTGATGCACATCACGGTGGGGCCCACAGAGCTCATCCTCATGTGCGACATCCAACCTGTTGAATAGGTTGTCCCAATCATTGGGATTTTTTATTTTTTATTTTGCAAAAATCAGCCACATCCACTTGCCAAGTTTTTGCAAAGTTGTCTTTCAACTGTTCAAGCCATCTTAAGAGGGAGGAAGAGAGAGTTGCGTGCAAAGTTATCTTTCAACTATTTGAGGCATTGTAAGAGGGAGGAATAAAATAGAGGCAACGGTCAAGGGCCGTTTCGTTAAAAGAAGGCGATGAGCATACTTATTTCTTTCATAATTTAGCAAGTGCAAGAGCAAGGAATAATAGAATATGTAGTTTGGTGGTGGATGGAAAGAAGGTAGAAGAGTAGGATAAGATATGCACATCTATAACACAATTTTACTCTAGACTGTTTGCAAGGGAGACATGGAAAAGGCCCAAATTGGACAACCTGCCGTTTAAGCAAATATCAAATGAGGAAGCAAAGAACCTAAATAACCTTGAAAAAGCGACAAGCAAGGAATAAATCAAACCAGCAATTGACTGCTTTGGGGAGGGATAAGGCTCTGGGTCCAGATAGGTACTCAATGGGCTTTTACTAGGTTTTTTGGAATGTTGCGAAGGGCAATGCCGTGGACTTTGTCAAAGAGTTCTTTTGAGAGAGGCAAGCTATCTATAGAAATGGGAGCCTCTTTTGTTGCCCTTGTTATGAAGAAGGGAATAGCGGATACATTAAAATATTTCAGGCTGATTAATCTTTTAGGGAGCCTCTATAAGATGCAAAGATCCTTGCGTCCAGGTTCAACGCGGTTCTGGCAAATGTTATATCAGAAAATCAAGGGGCTTTTGTGGCAGGTAGGCAGATTTTAAATAGTGCACTCATGGCTCATGAATATATCGATTCAAGGTATAAGGAAAGTAGTATAGGTGTTGTATGTAAATTAGATATTGAAATGGCATACGATCATGCAGATAGGGAATTTCTTGATATATGTTGGAAAGAGTGGGTTGTGGTTTGAAGTGGAGAGATTGGATTCAAGAGTGCATTTGCTTGACAACGTTTTCAGTTTTGGTTAATTGATCGCTGATGGATTTTTCAAGGCTACAAGAGCCTTAAGGCAAGGGTATCCTCTATCTCTATTTTTGTTTGTGTTGATAGCAGAGGTTTTAAGCAAGATATTAGACAGGGCAGGAAGCAGATCTAATCAGTGGATTTAAGGTAGATAGATTAGAGATGGAGTTCAGATTTCCCATCTTCAATGTGCAAATGGTACCATCTTGTCATGTTATGCAGAATCATTAATGGTGGATAGCCTAAGAAGATACTAAGATGTTACTAGGTGGTTTGGGACTGAAAGTTAATATGAATAAGTGTAACATGCTAGGGGTGGGATTATTAAAAGATGAAGTGCAAAGCTTAGTGGATATATTTGAATGTGAAGCTAGAACATTTCTTTCTACATACCTTGGTCCCCATTATGTGTGCTGTGTGGGGAAGCCAACAAAGCACTTGTTTTTTTTTTTTTTTTTTTTTTTTTTTTGGGAAAGATAACATTACTAGGGATTGTGCCCTAGTTCACTCACACACACTATACTGTCTCTACCGGCTTATCTAATGTGCCGGATATAATTATCTTCTTGGATGTTACGGTGTTTGTTTAAACATATAATTATCTTCTTGGATGTTACAGTGTTTGTTTAAACACATAATTCAACGGTCAAATGCAGTTGTAATAGGCGACATGCAAAGGAATTTGTAGTCATTACGATTTTACATTGGATTGCAGTGGAAATCTTGTATCCAAACACGGGCATTAGTGTACTTTTCCTGTTGACTTGACATTTTAGTAATGTAAAAGTATCATCATTATGATTTTACCACTTCTATCTAAACATGGGAATTATCGGTCAAATTACCTATTTTGCATGAGATGAGTATCGTGATTTGTACTTCTACAATACATTACGGCCGTAATTCGCAATCCAAACAAGCCCTAAATCAGTTTTGGCAAGACCAGAAAAGTTAAGACGAGAATTCTTATGGAGAGGGGCAGAGGTTAAGCAAAAGTTTCATTTCCTGAAGTGGGAGGAGGTGTGTAAGCTTATTGCTAAAAGGGGACTGGGTATAAGGGTTTTAGAGTCAAGGAATTTAGCATTGTTAGGAAAATAGAGGGTGAAGATTTGACAATGAAGAAGAGAGAATGTGGAAGAGACGTTGTGGCTGATTACGGGGTACAATGGGGGGATGGGAGGTGAGAAATTCATCAAGTTATAGAGCTTCAGGAATATGGAAAGCTATCATCTCGTTGGCTTCCATGTTTAAGGGGTAGCTTTTTCACTTGGGGATGGGAACCGGATCTGATTTTGGGAAGATATTTAGTGTGGGGAAAGGCCGTTGCATGTTGAATTCCCAAGGCTTGCTTTTTTGGCTCTAGATAGGAAGGTGATAGTGGCATGTTGTTATTTCAAGAGTGGAGAGATCAGAATATGGTGTCTTCGCCGTAGGGATTTATTGCAGGGGGAAATCGAAGGCTTCACCAAGTTGTTTGACAGGCTTAAGAATTATCACCCCAGCTCAAGAAAAAAGGACATGATGGTTTGGAAGGGCCATAATTCAGGATGTTTCTCTGTACATTCTATATGTTACTGCAGAAGCCATTGCTTGTGATAGGATTGCAGTAAGCTCATTTATTTTGTCGCTATGAGACCTCTACCAAGGTGACGGCTTTAATGTGGTTGGTGGGAAGGAAGATGATTCTTACTAAAAATAATCTTTAAAAGAGATCTATGATCATTCCCAGCATGTGTGTGATGTGCAAGAGTAATGTTGAGACGATAGTCCATCTGTTGGTTCATTGCCTGCTTGTTGGAATAGGTGTGGGATAAGTTCTTAGCTATTCTCAACATACATTGGGTGATGGATCAGGTGAGGAAGGGTGAGCAGTGTGGTGTCTTCTCTTGTTGGTGGTGTTTTGGAATATTTGGGGGGAGTGGAATAGATGATGTTTCCAAATAAGGAAGGTTCAATGGAGGAAATTGTATGGTAGATAAAGGAGATGTTGGAACGGGTGTCAGGCTTGCTGGGAGTTGATGTTTGCAAGTTTGGGTCCTTGTTGTTGATGCAATATTAGTGATGCATATTTATGCCTTGGCTATTGGCTCGATATTTAATTAATAAAGGAACAGTTATCTCTATAATAATTAAAAAAAAAAAAAAACCATTCTGATACTCTCATGTCATTCCTCAGATTCTTGGTTTGGAAGGGCCCATTTATTCAGTTTGCATCAGAAGGGAAAAAAGAAGACTTTTGAGGTGCTTGGGAATTTAGATTTTACTTCTTATGATAGCAATAACTTCACTATTGTTCGATTTTTTGTCCGTGCATTGTCTTTCCATTATAAAGTTTAGTTCCTTGCAGAGCACATGCTTTCTTAGTGATGTCAACTCATGTAAGTAGGTGACATAGGCTAAATCTGTAGCGTTCCCACACCATTATCTCTTCTACAGTGATGAAATGCCTTGTCCTTTTGTTATGAGCATGACTTCAATTTGCATGGTAAGCACCGAGAGTTTGCGCAGAATAGCTTCCCCCATTAAAAGACAGTCGGTACACCCTCCGTGTGGAGTACTGTGCACTGAGAGTTGGTGCAGACGTTAGCTCCCCCCAATTAAAAGACGGTGCACCCTCCGTGAGTAGTGGAGAGAGGGAGGGAGGGAGGGATATGGTATTCTAATCCACTAGTTAGGATTCCCCTCAGTTACACCCTCCCCTCCCCACGGCACATTATTTGGACTGCACATCCATTTATGTTCAGGCTGCCTGATCAATCATGATCTACTTGTATGGGATTTGAGTGTCATGGACTGTTTCTTTTGGTTATTTATCAAAGTGTTAGAGACTGCTATAATGCTACACTTGCAGACAAGAAGTGCAGTGTGGTAACTTTGATCATACCATGATTTCACTTTTGAGATTTTATGTTATTCTCAATCTGTTATTGCATCCTTATTGCACATCTTCTCTGATGATGTTTGTAATACAGATGTCACTTTGGTATGTAAAGTCAATTCAATTAGAAGTGTAGACTAAGTTTATAAATATATGATTCCCCAAATTTATGGTGCCCTATCCCACAAGATTGACTTTGTTTTTTAATTTTTACTTTTATAATAGACCTTAATCAGGGAGTAAGCGCTATGCTTTCTGTCAGGGGAAAGTGCCTTTTGTCATGGTGTGGAGATGATAATTTCATTGTGGATGACAATGCAACATCAAGTTATGAGGTAACTGTTTCTTTCTTTCTCTGTTTTCTTATATTCATTGTATGGACATAGTAGCTGACTTAGTTTTATTCCTCCGTATTTAGGCACCATCTGCAGGTGGACTATAATCATGTTTTGAATCGTTATTTCTTTTATTTTTCTTTCTATAATTTTTATTTTATTATAGTTTTACAAATCAAACTGATTCTTGGAATCATTTTCAAGAGGAATTCACAGATCGAGTAGTATTCTGACTCTCTGTTTCACAATGTAACTATTGGACAATGTCTGATTTTGTCAATTGTGTAACTTGTATGGTCTTTGCAGGCATCATTTCTCTCCATGGATCTGCATGCTCTTGCTGCACAACTTGAGAAAATAGATGTTTCAGAAAGGCTATTTATTGAAGTAGATCTATTACCTGCAGAGCCGGTATGTATTAGTTCCGATTTCAATTGTGTGATCAACCTTTCTTGCCTGTTACTTGTATATTGCAGGTGATTGGTGATCCCTGCATTTTGTTTTTGCCTTTTGTTAAAAATAATCAGTGGTTAATGAGACTGTAACCATGGCATCCCCTGGATAAGAAAACTTGAAATGGACTATCCTGGAAGGCTACTTGAAATGGGCTATCCTGGAAAGCTACTTCACAGAGAGTGCTTTGATGTGACTGAGCATTATTTACTCAAAATGCTCACGTCCTCTGGGATGATGGCTCTGCCAAAACAATCCCATCCACCAACTGTTGGTTACACCCTTGCCCATGCAATTCATGCCGTGCTTTCTTAAAATTGCAGAATTCTGTTATTTTACCTTATCCAAGTCCTTGATGAATCTTTCCAAAAAAAAAAAAGAAGTTATTGTTGAAGATTCTGTTGTTATAGATAACAATGCAATCTTTATTGAAAGAGAAAAGAAAAGTGAAAGAAAGAAAAATTAGAAGTTACAATGAAGAAAAATTATTGAGTACAAATTTCTTCTTGGAATAACACTGCAAGTGTATAATTTGCTTGACACAACCCTGATTGCCCACAACCATGATATACTTTGGCAGTTGGGCACCTTCTATCAGTATGCTGCTTCTTGGTATATGCTATTAGTCGATTTCGGCTTTCTATACGATGGATCTCTTGTTGTAATTATGTATTCCTTTGTGTGTGTTTGTGTGTGTGTGTGTGTGTGTATTCACATGATTATCTTTATCCGTGACAAAGTGTCACAACCAAGGTCAAGTGCCACTCCACTATGGCAAGGCCTGCTATCTCCCCTAACTAAGCATCACACTTATGCAATTAACTCTCGTATGTTCATGACAAAGTGTCGGACCTTGCAGTTAAGTACCACTTGAGTAGGTCAAGGCCCATCTCATGTACATGACTAAGTAATGCACACGGTTATATTTTGATTGGCAATAAAAGAGATTTTATTAAGAGACCTGAAGATCCAAAAAGCAAAAAAGGATACAAAAGGTGATCAAAAGATGGAGGTGACCTCCCTTTTGCAAGGGTTTTGGTTAATCTCCTTGGGGATGTGAAGGATTGGTCTCTTAGCCTTAATTTCTGTGATAACTGTGTCGTCACCTCTCTTTTTGGGCTAGTTTCTGCTTCTGGCTCTGGCTTCTTTGGGTGTTCCCCCTGTCTTGAGTTGTATTTAGCTGTTGTATATTCCTATGTTTAGAGTTGTAATAGTTGTTTGATAGGTTTCTGTTTCTTTTGTCCTTTTTTCTAATAATTTAATGATTCTGCTTTTGTTCGGTTTTGATTTTGGGGTTACTTTGGCTCCCTTATTATTAATATATTCAATCTTCATAAAAAAAAAAAATTTAAAAATTAAAAAAAAAGAAGAAGAAGAAGAGAGATGGAGGCAACAACCCCTAGAACAACTGGGGAATTGATGCCAACAGATTCTGCCCAAGAGTAATTTGAAGTTGATTGACTGATTCTGCATCCCTCAGTCATAGACAACATCCATTAACAATAATCATATTGCTACTACGGAGCCTGTCCACAGTAAGGATGTGTGCATAATATGCAAGCCAAGAAAAAGCCACCACTTTTTGGGGACCTTTTGATTTCCATAACCATCTCATCTGGCTCCCTTTTTGAAAGTCCTTCACAAAGCCTGTCCAGCTCAGGCATACTTAGTCTGCCCCTCTCTAAGGTGGGGCTGTGGCGAAAGGCATCTCTCCCTTTTCAGAGATTGGGGAGCATTCAGACATTGGCCTGGTCCTCTTTAATGGGAGTAGTATTCTACTATTGAGGAGCTAGTTTATACAATGGATGTTGCCCTATTTTCTCATGAGGATCTTCGAAGAGTATTCCTTATTCGAGGATTTGATTATTGCTGTCTCAAGTGGAAATTCAGTTGGAATGATCTCCTGGTATTTGGCTGATGGTGGGTTTGGAATCACTTACCTGAGGCTTTTAGGTTCTATGATTCTTGGGAAAGCTGTGATCTCATTGTTTGTCTTTGCTCTCTCATTAAGTGCTAATCTAAAAGTAGCACCATGAACATCGACATGTCAGGTCTTTATTTTCACCTTTTTAGGTCTTCACTCAAGGGCAAAATTTCTTTAACTCCGCCATGTGCATAACATTGCTGGTGGCTCCCACCTTAGAAAGCATTTATACTCCGGGACTCAGGCACCCAGAGTCTCAGACCTCAGAACTGCTTATTGTGTGCTTCAGATTGGTCCCTTTGCTTTTTCACCTGACCACTTCGAGTAAAAGAGATTCATCTTGTGTACCCACTTGCTCATAGGTGTTGATGTAAGGGCAAGTTGCCAATCAATGTCATTTGAATGCTTATGTGGCAGTGCATGTACCAAGCTTGGAAAGGCTGCCAACTATTGTTTTCTATGTGCGAGCAGAATCTCTGTTGTATAGTGGCTTTGCTTTTCTCTATTATACCCAAGCCAAATGTGGATATTTAGAGCTCGTTTGGGAGCTTTGTATTTGGAATGCATTGGAATCCAAATCACAATTACAGTGGGATCAAGGTGATTCCGAATCCTCAATAGTGTTTGGCTACTTGTAATTGGAATATGCTGGAATCCAAAAATTGTGTTTGGATGCTTGTAATTGGAATGCATTGGAATTCTCTAGTATATTCACACGTACCTGAATTTAATTAACTAAATCAGCTTTAATATCCCAAATTTGTGTACATTTGTGATATTTGATAGATTGATTGATTGTGATGAGCCCATTGAAATATATACTTTCGCCAAAAATGACGAAATTCCAAGCCTCAGGTGGGCCACAAACGCAAGGATAACAAACGAGTGACTCATTGACTTTTTTAACCATCTATTTAGATGGCCAACATTTGGACTGTTTGGATTATTCCATTGATGCGATTTAGCGTTGGAGCTAATAATTTATTGTTTTGGGGTATCATTAGCGTGTCCCGTGTACAATGGCTTAGTAGTCTGGTGACACCTTTGTTAAATGTGTCTCTCTTGTCTTTAAAATTGTGGCAAAAAAGAAAAAGAAAAGAAAGAGGCATTTAACTCCAATTACACCTGAATCACGAAAAAAATGTGAGCTTTCAAAACACCACAAAACTGTCTATTTCAAATACCTCCAATTCTGTTTACCTCCAAAAACAAGTGTCAGACTCTAAAAGAAGCCATAAGGAATCCATTTACCCCCAAATACATTGAAAACAGGGCTGCCAAACAATCTGTTACCATGGCAAGGATTGAGAATGACAGATCCTCCAAATTCTCTGGTCGTGGGTGCAGCAAGGATTGGGTACAGCTCATAAGTATAACCATGTTTAAATAATAGCAATTTCACAAGTTGGCTTTGTAGTATATTCACTATAATGCTTAATAACTAGAATGTCTAGAATCTAGTGTTCCAAAACCCCATTGATCCGGATTCCCAAATCCTGGGGAATGGGACCCCTTTATTCTTATCTGATTATCTGGATTGGGTGCTTCGCTTTCTGGAAATCATCCTCGTACAATAGGATTCTGGTTTAAAGCTTGAGAAGCATAAGATGGAGATGTGGTGTCTCAGCTTGCCATGCCAATGTATTCTTCCTGGGCAAGGCATTCCATAATGCTATTGGTGGCTGTGACGTCCACTGGCGTTACTGTTACAGGATGGGCCATAACGGCTTTTTTTTTTTTTTTTTTTTTTTTTTTTTTTTTTTGTGGAAAAAACCTATTTCGGCCCTATAACGGACTGTTATGGGCCAATTTTTCTGTTATGGATGTTAGGTAACCCTTGTAGAATACTTTGTTGCTGGGGCAGCAAATATACCTGTATGCTACAAACCATAGTAACATGAGTTACAATATTTCCACTTGATTAACATATTGCATGCATTTATGACCATAGAGTTTGGATTTTTAAATTTGAGGTTCTGGGGTTTTGTTGTTCTATCTTTTCCCAATTTTGATTGTCAGTTGCTTGGTTACACTTTGATTGAACATCAAAAGCCATAATAGATACATTTTTCTTATTTGGTACAGGTGCACGTTAATTTCTTTAGCCCTATTTTGTATGCACGTGCACACAATTTTTTGCAACGGCTCAATTTTATTCCTGGTCTGGGATGTGCGAGGCCTGATGCACGTCAAAAAAGACAGCATGAACATGTCATACATGTTTGTTTTGCCCATTCACATTTTAGTATGCAATTGGTCAACGACCCAGGTGTTAGTAGGATAGACAACAAACCTACCATATATTGCTGTAATTAAGGGCTGTAATTAGGGAATATAGATGCTGTAATTAGGGGATATAGATGCTGCTGTAATTTGGAGATATTATGCTGTAATTAGGGGATATAGATGTTGCTGTTATGCTGTAATTAAGGGCTGTAATTAGGGGATATAGATGCTGCTGTTATGCTGTAATTAAGGGCTGTAATTAGGGGATATAGATGCTGCTGTTATGCTGTAATTAAGGGCTGTAATTAGGGGATATAGATGCTGCTGTTATGCTGTAATTAAGGAATATATTGTAAGTAGGGAAAATGATTTCTATATAAGAAAAGGACCACTCGATTGAGGGTCATTGAGCAAATCTGACATGGTATCAGAGCCACTCTCTGCAACCTTGTTCGTGGTTCTAGGCTCTGGTTTTCTGGTTTCTTGGGTGCGGGTTTTGGTTTTCAGTTTTTTTTTTTTGGTGCATTTCGAGAGATTCTAGTTATGACTAACAAAACCAACTCAGAAGTCTTTCAAACTCGGTTTACAGGGAAGAATTATGCTGCCTGGGAGTTTCAGTTTCAACTTTTTGTCATGGGAAAGGAGTTGTGGGGTCATGTTGATGGGAGTGATCCAATGCCTACCGATCCTACAACATTGGTTCAATAGAAGGTGAAAGATGCTCGCGTGATGACTTGGATTCTTGGGTCTATTGATCCACTGCTTATACTCAATTTAAGACCGCACAAGACGGCTAAATCGATGTGGGAGTACTTGAGAAAGGTCTATCATCATGATCATTCCGCCCGGCGATTTCAGTTGGAAACTGATCTTGCTGCCTATTCCCAAGGTACATTCTCTGTTCAGGAATATTTCTGTGGTTTTCAGAATCTTTGGGCTAAGTTTTCCGACATTGTGTATGCCGACGTGTCGGCCGAGTCCCTCTCTGCTGTTCAAGCAGTCCATGAAGTTAGCAAAAGAGACCAGTTTTTAATGAAACTAAGGCCAGAATTCGAGTCTATTCACTCCAACCTGATGCACAGGGATCCTTCACCATCTCTTGACGTGTGTTTTGGAGCACTTCTTCGAGAGGAATAACGCCTTCTTACTCAATCTTCGCTTCCGCAAGAGAATGCTGTCGCATACGCTGTTCAAGGCAAAGGGAGGGTTTGAGACATGCGTACAGTTCAGTGCTACAGTTGCAAAGATTATGGGCATATTGCTGCCCATTGTGCTAAAAAGTTCTGCAACTACTGTAAACAGAAGGGGCACATTATCAAAGAATGCCCAACACGTCCTCAAAACCGACTCGTGAATGCTTATCATGCTACTGCTACTGGCCACACTTCGGATGGGGTAACCATCACTCAAAATCTCGCTTCAGTGTCATCTTCCACTGCTGCTACACCTGCCCTTACACCAGAAATGGTGCAGCAAATGATTGTATCAACATTTTCCGCTTTAGGGCTGCAAGGTAAGGGTACTATATGTACTATACCCTCTCAATCTTGGCTTGTTGACTCCGCTGCATCCAATCACATGACCAGTTCTCCTAATATGCTTAGCAATGTTCGTAAGTACACTGGTTCTTCTAATATTCAAGTTGTTAATGGCCATCGTTTACCGATTACTGGGGTTGGTGATATCGCACCATCACTTACTAATATTTTTGTATCACCTGGGCTTTCTACGAGTCTTATCTCGGTTGGACAATTAGTGGATGATAATTACAATGTTCAGTTTTCTTGTGATGGTCGTCATGTGCAGGATCCGGTGTCGGGGAGGACAATAGCGAAGGGGCCTAAAGTTGGAAGACTGTTTCCATTATACTTTTCCATTCCTAGTATCATTTCTTTGGCTTGTACTACTGTCTCCAATAATTGTGAAGTATGGCACAAACGTTTAGGCCATCCAAACAAAGTTGTTTTATCTCATTTGCTGAATTCTGGTTCGTTGGGAAAAAAAAAATTCTTCTTTGCCTCATGCTTTGTCTTTTGATTGTTCTACGTGTAAAATCGGAAAAAGTAAGATTCTTCCCTTCCCTTCTTCCGGGAGTAGGGCAAGGAATTGCTTTGACCTTGTTCATAGTGATGTATGGGGCATTACTCCTGTCATTTCTCATGCTCATTATAAATATTTTGTGACATTCATAGATGACCATAGTCGGCATACTTGGGTATATTTTCTGTGCTATAAGTCTGAAGTCTTTGCTGTTTTCAAATCGTTTCTAGCATATGTTGAGAATCAATTTACCACTAGCATTAAGACTTTACGATCTGATTCTGGTGGAGAATATGTCTCATGAATTTCTTGAGTTTCTTCGTCACAAAGGAATTGTTTCTCACCGCTCGTGTCCTTATACGCCTCAACAGAATGGCGTGGCTGAGCGCAAAAATCGACATTTGTTAGATGTTGTTAGGACCTTGTTACTTGCAACTTCTGTTCCTCCTAAATTTTGGGTTGAAGCTTTAGCTACAGCAGTATACTTGATTAATAGGTTGCCTTCTAAAGTGCTAAATTTTGACTCTCCATTCTATCGTTTGCATAAACATCACCCTAGCTTTCTTAACTTACACACTTTTGGCTGTGTCTGTTTTGTGCATCTACCTCCGCATCAACGTCACAAACTCTCTGCGCAATCTGTGAAATGTGTCTTTATGGGATATAACTTATCTCAAAAAGGATTTGTGTGTTATGATGCTTCTTCCAATAAATTTCATATATTTCGTAATGTCGTTTTCTTTGAGCATCAATATTTCTTTCCTAGTTCTATTACATCATCTCCTGCAGTTTCTGTTCTTCGTCACTTTAATGATTTGATGTGTCCTCCTGAACGCTTCAAGCCTAGTTTTGTATATGAATGCCGTCGACCAACTCTACCCCTTCCTGAGTCTGATCTGCCACCTGATCCCATTTTGCACCCTCCTCAACGATCTGGCCGTACTTCTCATCAACCGGATAGGTATGGTTTCCCTCATACCTCTTTCACGGCTACCTTATCAACTGTGTCGATTTCTAATTCCTACTCACAAGCTGATAAACATGAGTGTTGGAGAAAGGCTATACAGGAAGAACTTCAAGCTCTTCAAGAAAATCAGACTTGGGACATGGTCCCTTGTCCTTCTCATGTCAAGCTAATTGGGTGTCAGTGGGTTTTTTCTGTGAAACTTCGGCCTGATGGGTCTGTGGACCATTATAAGGCTCGTTTGGTTGCCCTTGGTAACCGCCAGGAGTATGGGGTTGACTATGAGGAGACTTTTGCTCCTGTCGCTAAAATGACAACTGTGCGTACTATTATTGCCATCGCAGCCTCTCAGGGATGGTCCCTTTGCCAGATGGATGTGAAGAACGCATTTCTTCACGGTGATTTACAGGAAGATGTTTACATGACACCTCCTCCTGGCCTCTGCTCGTCATCAACGTCGAATGTGTGTAAGCTGAAGCGCTCTCTGTATGGTTTGAAACAGGCTCCCCGGGCTTGGTTTGATAAGTTTCGGGCTACGTTACTTCGATTTTCTTTCATCTAAAGCCAGTATGATTCTTCGTTGTTTCTTCGAACAACTTCTGTTGGTATCGTTCTTCTTCTAGTTTATGTCGACGACATTGTCATCACTGGGACTGATTCTGCCTTCATTAATCAACTCAAGCAACATCTTCATGATTCATTCCATATGAAGGATCTTGGTCCTCTCCAGTATTTCCTCGGTTTGGAGGTTCAGTCCGATTCCTCTGGGGTTTTCCTACATCAGCATAAATACACAGAGGACTTGATTTCCTTGTCTGGTTGGCAGGACTCCTCTTCAGTGGATACCCCTTTGGAAGTGAATGTCAAGTATCGACGTGAGGAGGGGGATCTCCTTTTTGATCCCATGGTGTTTCGACAGTTAGTTGGTAGTCTCAATTATCTCACTATTACACGGCCTGACATCTCATTTGCTGTCCAGCAAGTCAGTCAATTTCTGCAGTCTCCTCGCCACCTTCATCTTGCCGCAGTCCGCCGAATTATTCGATATCTCCGGGGTTCCTCTCACCGTGTCTTGTTCTTCTCTACTAGTACTCTTCGCCTTGTGGCTTTTAGTGATGCCGATTGGGCAGGATGTCCTGATACTTGCCGGTCTATCACCGGGTGGTGTATGTTTCTTGGTGATTCACTTATCTCTTGGAAGAGTAAGAAACAGGATCGTGTTTCCAAATCTTCGACTGAGTCCGAGCACTCCTCTTCATGCTGATAATACGAGTGCTATTCAGATCGCTACCAATCCCGTCTATCACGAGCGTACCAAACATATCGAGGTGGACTGCCATTCTATTCGGGAAGCTGTTGATACTCGGGTTATCTCTCTTCCACATGTCTCAAGCGACCTTCAGATAGCGGACGTCTTCACCAAAGCTATGACACGACTACGTCATCAATTTCTTGTTGGCAAATTGATGCTTCTTGATCGACCAGCATTAATTTGAGGGGAGATGTTAGTAGAATAGACAACAAACCTACCATATATTGTTGTACCATATATTGCTGTAATTAAGGGCTGTAATTAGGGGATATAGATGCTGCTGTAATTAGGAGATATTATGCTGTAATTAGGGGATATAGATGTTGCTGTTATGCTGTAATTAAGGGCTGTAATTAGGGGATATAGATGCTGCTGTAATTAGGAGATATTAGGCTGTAATTAGGGGATATAGATGTTGCTGTTATGCTGTAATTAGGGGATATAGATGCTGCTGTTATTCTGTAATTAAGGGCTGTAATTAGGGGATATAGATGCTGCTGTTATGCTGTAATTAAGGGATATATTGTAAGTAGGGAAAATGATTTCTATATAAGAAAAGGACCACTCGATTGAGGGTCATTGAGCAAATCTGACACCAGGTGCTTCCCCCAAGCATAGACCGTTTAGTACTTGATTCACAATCCTGTCGTGAACAAGTTACCCTATACCCAAGTGCAAATACCGAATATTGTGCACTAAACCTACTAAGATGCAAGAATGGAAGGATGTGTTGTATTGCTCTAGAGCTCCAAAACTTTTTAACTTCTTGTGGATAGGATGCAAATGAGGCATCCTCCTTAATATAGGACTATGAACATTCTAGGTACTCTACACAAATGGCTAGGATGATGCCATTTGGTAATCATTCAATGGCTGAGAACATTTCAGGAACTTTCTAGAATACTCTACAGTACTCCCCATACAAGACTCCACTAGAAAACTCTAGAGCATTCTAAAGATCTCTATACTATCAGACTCATACACAACTCTACTATTCTCTAGAATTCTCTACGTACATACTCTTTACACAAACCTTTAGTGTACAAAATGAGCATTGCACAAATAGCTAATCTCTTGATTTAACCCCTTCTGAATGATCAGTCCGTTGGAACTTGGAAACTGCTACTTTGATTGTTAGTATGTCAAGAGTATGCAAGCTTTCACGGTTAGCCATTGTAAATCGCATATTGACAAGGATCACTCCACTACAAAACATTAGTTTTATTTCTATTTTCTATTTTCTATGTCAATTTTCTGATTATTGTGCTATGTTTTACATGCATTTTATCTATTCATCTAGGGAAAAGAAAAATGTCCAATGTATAATTCCTAACTACGCATCATCTTTTTTTTTTTTCTTTTTTTTTCTTTTTCTTTTTCTTCTCTCCATTGGCAGCATGTTGATGTATCAAAAGAAAGCAGCAGTCAGGGATATGGTTTAGCTACGTTAGGTGCTAATGCAGGATGCTCTGATGATGAAAAGAATCTGAATTATAGGAATGAGGTAATGCCTTCTACAGATGCCAGTATTGCTAGTTCACAAGCTGTTGGAGGTCATGACACCATACAGAGAGCCAACAAAAGTGCATCATTTCTGACCACCTCCGAGGAAGGGGCCAAGCCAGATCCCTTAAATCAGAGAGGATTTGTGGAGTCTACACCACAGTTCAATCTTTATTCTGCAGCAGACTCGAAGGAGAAAACCTCAAGATTTCAGGCAGCAGCAGCTGAAGCAGAGCTCGATATGCTCCTCAATTCTTTTAGTGAAACGACACCGCTCGACTCAATTAGCATAGACGAGAAGAAGCCTAGTAATGCAGCAGCAGCTGTAGCGGAGCTCGATATGTTTCTCAATTCTTTTAGTGAAACAACGCCACTCGACTCAGTTAGAATAGACAAGAAGAAGCCTGGTAATGATTTTCCCGCTGTGGAATGCGAAGAACCTGATGCCTCCAGATATGTATCAACGGCTGTTACTCTCGATGATTTGCTTGGGCAAACGTCCATCACAGGTAACCAAAAGAATGGACCATTACTGGGACAAGAAAGAGGAGCCCCAGTTAATCTCCTTTCTCATTCTTCATCAAATTCTGTTTCAAAGGCCTTGGATGATTTTGATTCATGGTTGGATACGCTTTGAATGAATCTGTATGTACTTGTAATTTGGCCAATTTTCTTTGACTACCACCACAAATGAGGATAGACACAATGCTGGGCCGGAACTGGGAGTGATTAAGTTTGGTCTGGCAATTGGCATGCCATACAGGTGAGGCCCGCCTTTACAGCGATCCAGAGAACTTTAGACTGTTCATCTGATCGGTCCTCAAATTAGTCCTGCAAATGGATGCTCGACTTAAAATAATACTGATAGTCCAAATGCATTGGGAAGAGATTCATTCATCAGGTGTCTGGAATTATTTGATGGATGTAATTATCAGTCCATCAGTCATCCACGATATGGTCCCTCAGAAAATTTGGGTCCCCCAAAGGTGGGCCCCACCAAACAGAGTTTTGCTTCAACTGATGTTTCCTACACAAGATAAGTGTTCCAATATGAGGGGCTGCAGTAAGGGGCATATCAAGAAGAACGGTTCATATGCATATGTTCACAGCTACTGTAAACTTGGAAATTAAAATTTTCCTGGTCCCCACTTAGTGGTAGATAGCCCATCATATTGGCTGATTGATCTTAACCCCCCATCAGTGTGCATTTATTTAATCGATCTGAACAGTGAAGACCATCCCGGTCCCCACATTAGGTCGGATATACTCCGTCATACTGAGTGATCCATCCTAACCTCCGATATTTATTTAATGCATATGAACAGCTCCTATCATTTTGGCAATTCTGTGGCCTGCAATCAGGTGATTGTCATTATCCCATCAGAGAATTTGTAATTAGGATTTCTATTTAAAACCACTTTTTGTTATTATTATTATATATATATTTCTATTATTCAAATAGAATGAAAGGTGAGACTTTTAGGATCTAATCCAGGTTCATGCCTTCCATGTGGGATTGTCCATGCTAGAGGGCACTTTCCTCCGTATAATTGTAATTGGAGGGCATGTTGGCCCCCACTAAAATTGGGATTACGTTTAAATCCCGATTTGCAGATCACCTACCCGAGTGAACGTTGTAAAATGGCCGTTGCAACTAGTCCTTGAGCATTTTTAAACATTGAGGAGCTCGCCACCCACCATGGTGAATTGACGTGGTGGGATTTGGCTGTTGGGGCCATGTGCTGTCAGAGATGGCCCCCACCTTTTAAAAAAAGGTTTTCTGGATGAATACATAGTCAGCCTATCTCTGATAGCGCACGAATCTCGCTACACACCGCCCAATCGCCGTCCCCTATCAAGCCACAAGTGAAGATTAATCTCATACAAGAATCAGGTTTTGTCTCCTCATCAGGTGGGCCACGTGTTAAGTAAAGAATCAGGTCTGTCTACTCATCAGTGAAGCTTTTTTCTCACTCGCACATTTTGTTCCATAAACTGTGGCCCACCTGATCACTCGACCGATTAGATTCTTGGTTCAGGTCTCACGGCATCTGTATGGTGTGACCCACTGATGGATGGATTGTATCTATTAGTTATATGCCATGCTGGCACATGCGATGGTGTGAGCATGAGTTACCTTGGACGCCTAGCAGAACTCTGGTTTTTTAAGTATCATCTCTTTTGGTATTTTCTGGTGGGCTGGACCTGGCGTGAATTTAGAGTTTCGGTCATCATACCCAGTTTCTTAAGGGCACGATCTGTTAACAATTGGGGCCCATTTTGTGCAATCAGACCGTTGAGATGATACAGTCCACCGTGTATGTAGTGTGCCCCCAAAATTTTTGTGATCCAGTGATTAGGCCCACCGATCCAAGGGCTAGAATCGTTTCATTTGGGAAGGTTGATACGCATCAGTGATCCATTGTCGGTTCCTTCCTTCAGATAAAAGGTCAGGAACCCAGAAATATGGGCCCTACATGCATAAACTTTGTGAATCAGGGCAGTGTTCACGTTCTGATGCATCGTGGTCGTTAATTGCTATTGAGATGGGACCATAAAGTCTAGTGGGGAAAGAGCATAAATAAACGGATATAAGAGCACAAGATTGCGTACACGAAAGAAATCTTGTGGTGGGTGGACCAAAAGTGCACAATATTTCCATCTGGTACGTGTATTATTCAAAGGGGTCGGGTAAGGCGGGTGTAAGTTGGGAAACGTGAACGTACAGTTGTATGTAGCACGATTCTCCTTTCCAGTTCGTGCTGCAGGTGGGCGCCACCTTGCATGTTACATGGTACGAAAATTTAAAGGTTAGGGGGGCTGAATGCATAACCCGTCGGTCAACTTTTGAGGTTCCATTTTTCTCATAATTAGGGTCCACCAGACGACCTCATGGGCCTAATTTTTTTGGGACCGCGGAGCAAGCACTTAAGGCCCATTTGATGGATGGCCTGGATCTCTCTCACACGCAATCCATCCATTTTGCTAGCTCATTTTAGGGAGTGGATTAGGCGTGGGGCAACCGCACCCAACACTGTGCAGCCTTGACCATGGGGCTCACCTTGATGTATCTACTGTATGTCCATGCTGTTCATCTTTTTTTCTAGCTCATTTTATGGCATGAGCCCAAAAATGATGCAAATCCATTTCTCAAGTGGACAGCTTTATAGGAAACAATGATGATTGACCATCAAAAACTTCTTGTGGCCACAAAAGTTTTAGATCAAGTTGATTTTTTTTTTTTTGGCCCTTCGTCTAAGTTTGTATGACCTTATCAACCGGTTGAATGACAGATAAACATTACAACGGGCCTTAGGAAGTTTTTAATGGTGGGCGTTCAATCACCACTAACTATAATTTGTTCTAGTATGACGTATCAATGATATGTAGTGCCTCTCGGCATCATACTAACAATAATTTTTAAAAAAAATAAAATCTTTCGAGATAAAATTTCCCATGTTGTCAATTCTTAGACATTTAATCTTCTTTCTCTTTTAGTTTTCAACCAATATTTTAAACTTAATAAAACGACCAAAAGTACCAATCTTCTTCTTAAGCATGTAAACTCATACCTTCATGGAAAAATAGTAAATAAAAAAATAAAATATTTTGAACATCCTAAGAATTTGATATGAGCTTTTAAGTGTCAAAATGAAATAAATTTAAAACGTTTTTACTTTTAACAGTTGAAGAAAAAAAATAAATTTAAAATGTTTTTACTTTTAACAGTTGAATAGAAAAAATAAATTTAAAACGTTTTTACTTTTAACAGTTGAAGAGAAAAAATAAATTTAACCAAAATTTGTCGTGGCATTGATAACAATTGCATTGCCAACCACATTATCTCTAATTAAATAATATAAACACCCTTCAACTTTTCCCTCGTAACTACCATTATTCCTTTTAGAATTTTCAATTGAATTTTTTCACTAAAAACTTTATAATCATATTTATCAAACTTTCTCAATAACAAAAGATTCTTCCGTAGGTCCAATATATATGACACACGTGAAATTGTATGTATGATACTATTAAACATAGTAATTCTGACATCATAAATCTCAACAATTTTACACGTGCTATCATCACCTGTGTAAATTATATGACCATCATATAACTTAGGTGTGAAAAATCAATCTCTGTATGGTGTCATATGAGATAAACCCTCTAATTCTAAGATTCATTAATGATTAAATTCTCTTACACAAGCATAGATGATAAAATTTTCTCATTCTCAAATAAATTGCCTTTCTCAATCAAGTTTTATTGGGAACCTTTTGAATCTAATACTTAATCATTTAAATTAGGTTTATAATTTTTCTAATTTTCTTTTCAAAGTTTATAATTTTTTCTAAAGTGTCTTTCTATAATTTCAATACTTTTTTTATTTTGTACCATTTCAATTTAAATTTAGTTCGATCCCTTCCACTAGGGCCTTTTTCAGTAAATTTTTATTTGAACAGTCATGCATCACTAAAAGACCATCATGTATTTTTCTATGGAGCTCTTTAGTAAGCAACATGGACATGAATGACTTTATATTGACATTTGGAACGTAGTTGATATTTATAATTAAATTATTCCACGAATCTAACATCAAATAAAACAGAAGTATGACCTTTTTCTTGTTGTTAATCTTCACATTAATTGCTAGTAATCTATAAATTAGGATATTAAACTCATCTAAGTGTTCTTGTAAAGAAAATCATTTATTCAATTTTCAAGTTATACAACTGTTGTTGGAGAAATACAATATTTTTATCCAAAAAAGTATTTGAAAAAAACATCTACAAGAAAAAAATGTTTGTAAAAACAATGAATACTTTGTATTATATAAATTTCCTTTCATACAATTTCACAATTTATTTGACAAATCTTTAATAGTGGTTTGATAAGATTAAATACGTTGAACATGCAAAACCAAGTTATTAGTTTTTCTCCTCAAATAAATACCTTGTCTTTTATTTCGATGGGCTTTTTTCTTTTCTTTCTATCGCAATTGTACAACCTACTTTCACCACCATGACATTTATTTTCAGTTTCTATAATGCATAATTGGATCCATCTCAACACCTCGAGTTTAATAGAATTCAATCCAACAATATAAAATTTAAATGCAATAAAAAATACCAAAACTGCTCATGTTAAAAATGCTTTCAACCTTTAATCTAATAGTAATTGTTGTGGAAAAACACACATACACAGTTAGTATAGGAAAAGAAAAATCACAAAAGAAAAAGTTAAAACCAAAGAGAAACTAAAAGACAAGAGGTACAGATATTGACTTAGATTAACAATATACTGCGTTATGAGACAACAATGCAGAGCTTTATTGTTTACTTAAGGTAAAAAGAAAATAAAAAAGAAAAAGAAAAAAAGTAATTAAAAGGCTTACTTCTCTCCTAAGCTTTCAACTCTCTTATCATATAATACCTTGAAAAATTGCACTTCTCTCTACACGAATACCCGTTATATAGACCACACAAGAAAGTGTTATGGGAAAAACAGACCAACCAATAGGAAAAGGTCAGGTCAGAACATTATGCGCTCGACCAAGCCATGCAATTACAGAAACTCCAGACCCGACCTCTGATTTTGAAGCGGAAAATGAGATGAGGTTGAACTCAACGTCCCCCCAACAAACCAGAGAGGCCATAGACCTCAATGAAAGGAATCCAACCGCTCAACTAAGGGGATAGGTCGTGATGTCCCGGGGTAGTATGTCTCAGGTCGGCATGTCCCAGCTTGGCATGCCCCAACTCGGCAGGCTCTAGGTCAGTACGTCCCAGGTCGGTATACTTTAGGTCAGCACGGACCACCTCCCATCAAGGTTTGTCCTCATCCGTCCAAGATCCTGGCCGAAGATCTAGGAAGCTTATCGCGATACAGATCCACCCGAGATCTCAGCAGAGAATGTAAGGCAGTCATTACGATTCTCAATAGGATTGTAATCCTACTACAAGATATCATACTAAATAAGGAGACCCCTCCTACGTCACCGCCTCTCCAAAACTATAAATAGAAGCACCTCTAATGATGAAAGGTACGCACAATCTATAACCCAAAGTTCTCCGTTTAACTGAGACCCAGATTCCATACCTGACTTAGGCATCAAAGGGTCTCCCGCACAAGCCAGGGTCTTCCTTGTATGTTCTTTGTGCAAGTTCACCAGTCTAGGGAGGGCTAACCAAATTTTTGCATCAAAAATTTGGCACCATCTGTGGGAACGACGTCGAAAGTCATTCGCATCTCATTGTGGTTCAACAATGGCGAAAGGGAAGAAGAAAGCTCCGGCCTCCTTTGTCGCACCTGACCTCGCACCACCGGAACCATCTACCAGCCACCAAGATTCCTCTTCCTAGCTTTAGGCTTATTTCGTGCCTGTGGGGCCAATGCAGTGATCCCGGAATCGAGGAGGACGACTTATATCCCTTGAGCAGTAAGTTGAAATGTTGAATAATAATATGAACTCCATGAAACAAATGTTGGTATAGCTACAACCACGTCCCGCACAGGAGGTTGGGCAAGTGACAGGACCAACGGTTCAAGAGCTCTCTGAACCATTTGGCGTGCCCACTGTCTCTTGCAAGAGCAGGCAACTCGAAACATTAAGGTTGACACCTTTTCAAGTCGCTGGTATCGCCGTGCTAGCCGCTTCCAACTTACACCATGAGTTGGATATAAAGAAGCGCGATAAAGCACCCAAAGCAGCAACCGAGGCTATGACTGAAAGCGGTGATCCCTTGGAAGTCGAGCTCAACGACCTGCGAGGTCAGATTAGCGACATACGGCAAGCCTACCGCTCAACCACCCATGACGCATGAGAGGCCAGGAAATCCCTGTCGCTCATCATCATCAAGAAGGATGGTTGGTTCAACATGGGGCGAAGATCACCTGCCCCACCATCACGACGAGGGGTCCCCTCTCGTTGACTAGGAGTTTTCGGCATGATTGTGAGCCCAAAAATTGCTGGAAACTCAGAAGAAAAGAAGAAAAAGGCAAAAGGGAGGGTAATGAAGAACAGGGCTCACATGAAGAGAAGGCTCGCCTGAGAAGACGCAGGAGAACTGACTAGGAGTACACCAAAGGAAGAAAATGTAACAAGAGAAAAAGGGCAAATAACTCCGCCCAATGCTAGGGCACCCCCTTTTATAGCCAAATCGCTCATGCGATATTCAATGCCGCCTTTAATGCAACAACCAGAATGGCTCCTTGAGGCCCGCACCCAGACATGTGGAGCCTTATCATTAGCCACATGACTCCACAACCAAATGCATGCCATACGTCTTCGCCCCGTTGGTCGGATGCTAAAAAGGCGTTCTGATAGTGCACGTGACCTTGAGCCGTACCATACCATCTCGAGTAATGTGTGTTATGATTACAGACATGCTTCGAGTCCTGTGCACACCGCCTAAACTCGATATTAACGAGCGTCTGACTTGACACCCCAGGAAACAACAATCTGACCTGATTGGGTCTGACCTACTTCTCAAACCTGCTTCGCAGACTTGAAAGTAGGTGGGGCTTACTTTTGTGTGGAAAACAGACTGACCAATAAGAAAAGGTCAGGTCAGAACATTATGTGCTCGACCAAGCCATGCAATAACAAAAACTCCAGACCCGACCTCCAGCTCTGAAGCGAAAAATGAGATGAGGTCGAGCTCGACGTCCCGCCAACAAGCCGGAGGGGCCACAAACCTCAATGAAAGGAATCTAACCACTCAACTAAGGAGACAGGTCGAGATGTCCTAGCTCGACATGCCCCATCTCGGCAAGCTCCACGTTGATACGTCCCATGTCGATATACTTTAGGTCAACATAGACCGTCTCCCATCGCCCGAGATCCTGACCGAAGATCTAGGAAGCCTATCACGATACAGATCCGCCCTAGATCTTAACCAAGTATCTAGAGTGGTCATTACGACTCCCAATAAGATTATAATCCTACTACAAGATATCCTACTAAATAAGGAGATCCCTCCTACGCCACTGCCTCTCCAAAACTATAAGGGCCCGTTTGGCCGGTTGGATTGGAAGGGATTAGATGGTAGTGGAAGGGATTGGATGATAAATCCTGGGAATGGCCAGGCGTGCCAAACAGTGCAGGTGATCTGATCCAAATCCGATGGATCTTCAGACAATCCACTGACAATACCATCATTACCTTTAAATCCCATCCAATCCATTTTAATCCGTTGAAATTAGCCTGCGACGTGTTTGGTTAGTGGGATTGGAAGGGATCGGAAGCTTTAATCGCCAGATTGGCCGGGCGTGCCAAACGGACTGGATGTATGAATCCAGGGATATATCAATCCCATGGATCTCAAGACAATCCGCTGACAACACCATCATTACCTAGAAATCCACGCCATCCACCCTAATACCATTCACTCTCTTCCAATCCACCCGGCCAAACGGGCCCTAAATAGAAACACTTCTAATGGTGAAAGGTACGCACAAGCTGTAGCTCAAAGTTCTCCGCTCAATTGAGACCCAGATTTCATACCTGACTTAGGCATCGGAGGGTCCCTTGCACGAGCTAGGGTCTACCTTGTCTGTTTTTCGTACAGGTTCACCAGTCCAAGGAGGGCTAACTAGATTTTTGCATCAACATAAAACACGTGCCAAAAGTTAAGCAAATTAAGCTTTACCTCACTTGTGCTTATGTCAGACTTAGTGCAGTGAGAATCACTAACCCAACATGATACAAATTATAAAGTCAAGATCTAAGAATAATAGTTGCAGGAACTAGGTGATATACTCCCGTTTTGCATTGGGGTTCAGATTCTCTCTCCCACTCTCGCTTTTTATTTATTTCTACTTGTTTATATTAAGAAATAATGCTTACTCCCTCAACCACTCTGAATTTGTTGCATCTTTGCTTTCATTTGTAAGAAATGGGTGCGTCAGGATGCTCTTGGTGCATAAAGACTACGTAATTTCTCAAGTAATTATGTCACGGTCCACTTTCTATAAAGTCCACTGCACAATTCATCAAGACTTGTTATTTTAAACTTTATTTTATTTTTACCTAATTTTAAAATGAGACGGCTTCATGTGCAATCGGTTAAACTTTAAGTTAAAGTCTAATCAGCAGATAATTTCCAACCTTCCATGTTTATAATACATCCCACTTATCCAATAGGTTAGCTCAACCATAAGGGATTACCATTTGAAAAAACATCAACAGTCACTCATTGAGTAGATAACAATTGTGTTTTACTATTTACTAATGGCTGAAAATTATTTTATATGGTGTGGACCACTTGATGAGTATATAAAGCTTACCTTCCCAATAGGTGATCCCCCTGGATCCAAACCTGTTGGAAGAGTTGGATGTCACATGCACTTGAGACATTGGAAGTTATAATCTTGGTAGACTATATAACTTGGGATTTAACTTGGACGACTTGAGCTAGAACTTATTTAAAAATAGTTCATCGAGCCTTTTTCCACAAAAGGCCATTTTGATTTTGATTTTGATTTTTTTAAATTTTTACTACCTTTTATTTAGTTCAATAAAATCGAGTCAAAACTTACCGAGATTAGCTGAGGTCAGGGTTAAATCGTACATGTTTGGACTCGGTGATGCACTGAAAGTGGTATTTATGGTACAACGCATTCCAGCATCATCCATGAAAAATACAGCCCGTATCGGCCTGAAACAGGTTCACCGATTTAAAATCGTATCGGCAAGGCTTCCAACGGAATTTGGTCGGTCCGCTGGTTACAATGTTCAAAAAGGGTAATTCTGTCATTTCAACCATCCTCGTTCTCAGTATTGTAAATTTCATTTACTACGTAAGCGGTAGAAACCGCGTTTTTTAACCTCGTCCCAGATCCAGTATTTCAGCACCGCCATGGTGGGGCCCACGTTTAGTTAATCTGAGCCGTTCAACTTATAGGCTCCGTTCTGAATATGCCACCCAATTCTCCATATCTCAAGTAGATTATCCTGGCCATCTGATTGGTTCACCAAAAATGGGCAACGAGAACCAACGGTTGGATGGCTAGGATAATTCGATTGGGTAGATTCTTGGGTGGATGTGGATATCGAAAAGGCAAGAAAGTTTGTTGAGCCGAGCAGATTAGTCTATCGAGATTTGACAATTCACAATCTGAATAAACGAAACAGACCAAACTCCACAAAACTGAAAAAATACAAAAACCTCTTTCCATGGAATGTATTTCTCAGGAAAAAAAAATTACAGAATTCTGCACTCCTCTCCAAAACAAACAAAAAAACAAAAAGAAATAGAGAGATAGAGATAGAGATAGAGATAGATAGAGAGAGAGAGAGAGAGAGAGAGAGAGAGAGAGAGAGAGAGAGAGAGAGAGAGAGAGAGAGTTAGAGCCACAAAGCACCAGCTTCTTTCAAGATGGGTACCAAATCACCGGAAATATGAACGGCCATGAGTCGATCAAGGCCCCCAACGAGCCTCCCTCCTATAAAGACAGCAGGAAACTGCAACCGTCGATCATCATCGCCGCCAGAGATCCCTGCCAGCTCTTCTACCACGCTCACCTCCTTCTCTTCCTCCACTTCGTAGACAACAGGGTTCACCCCAAGGCCTTGAAGAAGCCGGTTCACCACATGACACATGCAGCACCCACGTCGTCCTAGTACCAGAACCGCGTTCTCCTTTATGAGAGTTCTCAGTCTGTCCGAAGGGTTGGTGGTTTTGTCTCCATCAAGCTTGTCCATGTTCGGTGGAGCGTCGATCCGACTGGTAGTCGGTATGGGTTGCCATGTTCTGTAGGGAATTGCTTGCTGCATCTTGGTCTCTTTGGACACACGGAGATATTTGATAAAGATCTTGGAGAGAGAGAGAGAGAGAGAGAGAGAGAGAGAGAGAGAGAGAGAGAGGTGAGGTGGAGGGGGGAGGAGAAGGGAAGGGGAGGGTGAGTTTTATATGAAGGGGGTTGGCGTCATGCGAAGAAGAGTCCCACGTCAACGGCAGTTCCGCATCATCCTTCTATTACGCGTCATATTTCGCTGTTAATGGCGTGGATTTACGTCATTCTTTTGTCTCGTTCGTGGCCCACCTCACCACCCTTTCTCTCTTTCCCACGCTTTTCCTCTCTCTTCCATCGTTAATCACATGGATAGGTAGGTTGGTTTCGTAGAAGCTATTGCCAACGTCATATATCCTTCATTTTCTTTTAAATAACTATTTCTTTTCTATTCGGCGTCTGTATGTAACTTTCACGTTAATCTATTCTTTTCTTGCCAACGTGTAATATCTGTAGAACATCGTATCCGTGCCAAAGGTGGGCCACACCATGTTGACCAAACCCTTTGAATATCTTGCCGATCCGAAAATTGAGTGGGCCACATTAGTACGAAAAGTAATACCATCACATGATAGATTGGCCTGATTTAAACATGTTTACACGCTGGTGGGTGAGAAATGGCTGAATGTGAAAGATAGTATACAGCTGGTGAATATGGTACTTGATGGGACCGGACCGGACTTCGTCTTCAATGTACGCTTAAAATTTGTTTGGATCAGACGATATTAACCGTTTAATCAACTGTGGATGGGCCATGATATCTTGTTTGTTGGGTGTGGACTTATAGTCAATCCAGCTATTTAATCTTACCGTAACTCTGTTCATCATCCAATTCCGAAATTATGACCCAGTTGGTAAGACGTAGCCCATTAATTCGACGGTTGCGATCAATAGCCATACCCACTTGTTAGATCCAAGAAAGGTTTTTGTCTTTGGAAAATGCCTGCGTAACTGGAGCTTAGTACCTACCGGGGTTACTTTTTTCGAAGATGGGGAAAAGAATAAAAGCGCAAAATCCACGCCGTCCATCAGGCACCTGACCCTTTTTATGGCATTGATACCAAAAATTAGGCTGATTCAACACTCGGCTGTCCAAACCAAAACAATTTTACTTAAGACCTCTAAATTCATGCATTATGGAATGGATTGGATGACATATAAGCACCGCAATGGGCATTAAAAAGATTAATGGTGGCCACTCCATTCCAGATGTTTATCATGTCGTGGCCTACCTAAAGTTTGGATTTTCATGATTTTTACATCAATGGTTAAGATGAGGCAGTTTTCCTGATGGAGGGTGGTGGATCTGATGAACATGTACACGTCAGCAAGAATTTCGTCTGTATAAACATGCACACGTCAGCAATTTCTCTCTTTTACCTTTTCTTCGTTTTGCTTGCGTGGAAAATAGAGACATTCGATCCATGGTCGGCGGGTTGCCTATTCGAATCAATTTTCAGATCTCGTGAGGAGATAACGGAGATGGGTTCGTTTAGCCTCTGTCGCGACTCAGAATTCGATTGTATGTCGCGTCCAACTGGAGCCATGCTCTGATTTTTTAATGATCGGAACCGTCCATGTTTATATATATATGTTCTGTAAAATCTAAATTACCAAATAATTTCTGAAAGAATTATTTTTAACGTCACTATCTGTAGTTGTATTTAGAACAATGAAAAGAAAATTTTCAATGGATCGAATTCAAATCTAATAATCAGAGGTGAGATTAATCATTAAAGCGTGATTGAAGTCAATTATTTCATTTATAGTATTAAGGATAACATATATGGTCCAAATAGTCGTCCCATCTCATCATGTGGGCCCAGTGGCGATAGACGCTTTATTCTTAGTCGCGACAGACGCAAGAACAACTATTGAGGGAGAAAAAAAAAAAAAAAAAACTAATAAGGGAGAAATTTCGCTCTCTCCGCTGGAAGCGAGTTGCGTGTAACAGCCTACTACACGGATCCGTGTAGCACAAAACTCTGCAGCGCCGACCACTTTGTCCATATGAAATCTGCTCCGTCCATCAGTTTTTTCAGCTCATCTTAGTATGAAATCCAAAAAATGAGGCAGATAAAAAACTTATGTAATGCACACACGAAGAAGCAATGGGGATTGAACGCTCATCATTGAAACGCTATTAGGCCCCACCGTGAAGTTTATAAGCCATTAGACCCATCCATAAGGTGATTTCCACCAGGATGAAGGCAAAATACAAATATCAACCTGATTCAAAACTTCTATGCGCCCCAACCGTTCGTTTCTAACTGTTTCTTGTGGTGCGACCCACGGGAAATTTGAATCAGTCTGATTGATTTTGGTATCACTTCTTCACGAGGGCATCGAGGTAGGCCCCACAGATTCCGAAGTTCCACGCCCGTTTCCCTCTACGCCGGCTCCTTCACGTATTGAGAGAGAAGCGCGTGGATATTGTGTTTTGTGGTCGGTGCGATTGTTTTTTCGTCGGTGACTCATCTAATCGGTAGCGGATTAGGTGCGGCCCTGACCGTGGGGCCCACCTTGATGTATATGTAGTATATTCACGCCGTCCATCCGTTTTTCCAGATCCAAGCCTCTAGATTGACAGCCGCGTCTGATTGGTCAACGGGGAGAGTCAGTAGTGAGGACTGGTCTTATACACCTCAATGCCCGGTAGATAAACACTCACATTTTTTTTAAGTACCCCCACATTGCATATATGACCGGCGTGCCACTGTATACGACGTTCGAGCCATCTAAAAGTGTGGCCCATCTTCAATATCATTGAACTCAAGGATCGTTTTCATACTTGGATCCACATATTAAGTAGCTCACACGTGTATAGAATTAATTCGCTCGCCTTCCAGTGACCGGCCTCTTTCTAATACAAATGACCGGTTTTAGTACTTTCTCTAATGTTCCATGATCTCATAAAATGATACTTTTCTCATTAGTTTTGTGTATACTATATAAATATACATTTTGGTAAAGGATTCAACTTGCATGGCCCCAATAAAGCTTCATAATCTGGACCTTTCAATGGTATACTATTTATGATATTTTATCTAAACTATTATGTAAACACCTTACTAAAAACGAGACTAAATTACCTTTCAAACTTTGGTTGAGCCTCGATAAAATTATTCATGGGCAATTCGAAGACCGTTGAAAATTTAATCCATCAAAGGAACATGAGTATCGGCACCTAATAAGAATAATCAATAGACATGATCAACATATTCAAAACCTAACAAATCAAATCATAGATGATCATCTAAACTCTATAAAAAATCTTATTTATGCATTATTTTAAAATAAGTTATATTTATCTGTCACACACCGAAATTCGAATACAAAGTGTGCACCCTCAGCCCGAGTTTCGAGTTGTAACTCGTACACAAAGTGTACTAACTTCATTCCATTATACGATTATTTAGAGACAAAAGTAATATTTATTTTTACATTCCAACTAGGTCCATTACCAATCATTCACAAAAATGATTTATGCAACAACATCCGTCCATTCTTAACATCCATAAACATTCAATTTGCATAAATTAGGCATAATTCATCAGTCAATATAAATTACTTGGTACAGACCCAGAACAATTCAATTAAATAAAACTAATCAAATACTTCAAAATCGTACAACTAATACCACAATTCATTATATATAAATCAGATCATCATAACAAATAAAATTCTAATTAATTAATTAGGAATGGTCCAAATGAATGTTGTCAATTCCTCTCATGACAGATACAACCACGTCTCACGAGTGTCGTGCACTAATTCAGTCACAACTTCTTGTTCATGCGCTAACTCATCAGCTTGTTACTTATTTGTATGGTTTTTCCATCAATGAAAAGGTAATCTGGCCAGGCTTAGTGAAATAACCCAGCATGGTTCATAATCATAACAATTAAAATAATGCAAGTACTGAATGTAACCATGTATGCACAATGATATTGACGCAATGACGTATGAATGCATCAAATGGGATGATCGTCCATCTACTTAGGTTGGAGGTCGTCAACCCACATCCACCCGTTGGGTAGGCTCCCACCTTTCGGTAGGCTTGGGCATAGCCCGCATCTGGTAACGCTCTACCAGAATCGACATTTCTTCCAGGGAGGGCCCTTAGGATCAACTATACATTATGTAAATGCAATGAATGATGGATAATGTATGAATGCATCAATTTCATAACTGACATAGATATTTGTCTTGATAAGAACATTCATATGTGAATGTAATGTACAATTATCATAGTCATGTAATTTGGCACAAATTAACAAGTGATTTACTGTAGCATACAATTGTAACATCCAAGATTTTTACTGTTTTGGATTTCTAAAAATTCTTAAATTTATTTTATATAATTAACTTATATTCTCACTTACTGACCATTGACACTCAATGTTAGTTTATACATGGGTGATACCAGTAAAGAACTGCAAAAGTCTGATTAATCAACCGTAGGAAGCCAACGAATCCGTCCGATCACTTGAACATCAAGTTTTGCCCCATGATTTACTCACGTAGGGCCCAAATCTAACCGACCTATCGCTAACTAATCAAGACAATCATAACTAAATTAAAGATCTAACCGAAGCCGAGTCAGATAAGACCCGGATCTTGGCTAATAGACCAAATCAACCCCGTTACTCTTTTAGCCTAAAACCGACGGTTTAGAGTAAACATGACCAAATCTTCACTTTCACTACTTATAAATAAGCCACACTATGAACATAGTTAATCCAACCCTAATCATTGCCCACGAGAAATCTCAATACTTAATTCATTTCAGAAATGCCTCGATTTTTCGAACAAGCTCTAGACCGCTCGTTGTTGGGCCACTAGTTCCAAAACTATAGAATAATATCCGTCTTACTGAGCTTGACGTCCATCGCTGGAGTTGGACCTGGGTACTGTTTAGAACCACTCAACTTGATCCAAAGGACGAGTGTATGAGAAGTGCAAATATCCTAAAGAAATAGGCTGAAACTTAAGTGAATTGGATCGTCCACTCTTATGCAAAGTTGAGGATTTCAGACCGTCGGTTTACAACCAAACTTTACACGTGGAGTAATGATATTTCCCTTCTCATATCCGTATAACTGCGGCCCCGATCGATCATCGGTAACCGTTGAACAGACTTCTAACCATATCTGTCAATCGGCGCATCCAAATGGCGGGCCGAACATGTCCATACATAGATTATCATTATGGTTAACTATCCTATGGTTTATATCAATATGTACACCCCGTAGTGAGCCCTAGAGGCTAGAAAAACCCTCTTATAGGGCTAGTATATTTAAAACTCAACCCTTGGGGCCATTTACACCAAATCTAGCATTATAAAAGGGCCTCATTTGAGCACCCCCTCTTCCCGTACGAATTTGCCCTAGAAGAAAGGAAGGGAGAAAGAAAGAAAGAGAGAAAAAGGAGAAAAGAGGAGAAAGAAAGAGGGAGAGCTTGGAAGCATGAGGGTTTGTGCACCTTCACCCACTCATCTCCTCTGTAATAACATCGTCCTTCATTGGTGTCGATTCAACGACGATTGAAGGTAAGTATGGAGTTATGTTAATAGGTTTAGGTCTTGGGTTAAATTCCTTTCAATTTTTACAAGCTTGTATGCTTATTTAGGTATTTCAACAATGATTCCTAACACCATAACCCTACGAGCACCGTGGATCGAGCGGTTTGTCACAAGGTGCGGACTATTATCCTTAGGTGGCCTAACACTAATTCTACTATGAGTTTAATGATTATGAGTGTTAGGATGATGTGCTTGAGAAATCTATAGAGAGAACCTAGTTAAGACCTTACATGATAGGTCCCCTAAATTCCATGAAATATTTAAATGTTATTTATTTGTTCTTCAACATGATTAGGTTTAATTTTCGTGTGGCATGTTCATCCTATATATGATTTTAGTATAACCTTTCTTGTGGCATGTTTGATTGCATAAAATCCTTGTTGTATGTTGGTGCTTGCATAAATATTTATTGTATGTTTGTGCTAGCATTAATCCTTGTTGTATGTTTGTGCTATGAATGATGTATAACTCTTGATCTTTTCAGTAACCCATCACAACACACATGCACATTAATTTTGTATTTTTGTTAGTAGTTACATTGTAGAAAAATCTGAATTTTATGTTTAATGTATGAGAGCATGACTTCACTCATGTAGAAGATGAATCCTGAATTATTGGAATATTACTGAATGTCATCAAACCCCTAGGTTGGTCAGGGAACTGAGGTGGGAGAAGGTGGTCCTGTTGGTAGGACCATCCTGCGGCTAAACCAGTGGGTTTGGGCGGATGCGACTGGGCGACAATAGTTATACTACATGGGTCACTTGTACTCGATGTCGTCTATTACGTGCTCGCTTGAACTTGCACGGTCTAGTTCACTTACTGACCAACCATGTTCGTTAACTATGCCTACTCACGCCTTTATGAAACCTGGAACACCCTTCAACCATTGAAGCCTATTGATAACCATTTGAAACCGATCCACTGACTCGAGAGCCGGGCATGGTGGAATGGGACACTGTGTCCGAGCTGTCGGCCTACGTTGGGGTGACGAGCCTCCCCATAGTGACCGTGAGTGATCCCTCTTCTCAGCACTCCCCATGTGCTTGAAATCGAGAATGGAGAACTCGATGGGATCAAGGATCGTGAGGTCATGGTCTCGCACGTTGAGGGGCCTTGGCCTCGCAACCAGTTGAGGGCAATGATACGTGGGGTGTACCAGTTTTCTCAATATGCTGGATGAACAGAATTAACTAAATACTTGACTAACATTATTCACACATCGCATTAGCTAGGATTTGGCGACTCGGCAGTTGAGGTCGCAAGGGAGTGTTGGTTATGCACGATCGTTAGATGAATTCGCTCAAGGGAGTGTTGTTACGAGATCATGCATCATATCATAATATATGCACATGCATTAACAAGACTAGTTTGAGATCTGTGAATGTATGTCTTTCATTAAATTCATCATATAATTGTTGTTTGTTGTAACTTAAGGCTAATAGTAACCACTGAGTTAACTACTCACTCCCACTCTAGGACGGTGTTTTAAAACACCAGCCAGACCTTTTACTAGATGCAGGTGAGGCGGAGCTCGATGAGCCGAGCGAGGTGAGCATGGATGAGGTTGAGGAGCTTCCCTGCTTCCAGACTTTGGGCGGATCCTTTTAATTTGAGTTTGGGCTACCACGAGGTATGAGTCAGGGCTCTAGTCACTTTGAGTCATGTATGGGTGGGACTAGTTTTCTATTTAGATGACTTGAGATTTGTGGTTTAGATACTTTTATATTTTGTGGCATTCGATACTGCTTTATGATTTACTTACGCTGTATGTCTTGCTAAACTCTCCATTGTTTATGAGATCATTCAAATGCAATTAAAATTTGAAGCCCATTAGGGCAACCATGACACCTGAGAATTTGGGGGCCGAGTTCCTACACAACCCCTGAAAACCCGGGGTGTTACAACAATATTGCAACAAAATACTTAAATCAATATATCAATCAATCAAACAATTACAAATAATTTATTTTAATTCCAATGAATCATACGACACGTTGGGTTACTCACCTGAGTCTAGTAGTGTAAAATTCACAGGGCAATTAGGTTAGTTTGAATTCAGAAATCCTATTAGTTATATCAACAACATTATTATTCATCTGGTTATATTACACGGTGAGGTCCATGATCAATGGCCACCGTTTCACGATCGATGGCCAGATTTTATAAGCGTGAGCCTAAAATTATTTTCAACCTTCAGTGTGAATTTAGAAGAGATCTTACGGCTGGAACGCCCAGATTTGCATACTAAGGCAGCAGAGTTATTTGGGTAAATTTCAGAATTTTGTCACTTTTGGCCAGTTGACTTGCAGTTTGCAAGTGCCAGCAGGGCAATGCTATTTAACAGTTTCTGGGTATTTCCGGAGCCTGGGGTTCGCGTGGGACCACAAGCCCAGCGACCCCAAATGTCTAACAAAGTTTCAGAATTTCTAAACCTTCCTCGAGCGATACACGGCTCGCATGGACAGTCGCCGAATATAAAGGGGCTACCTGGCTCTACAGCTTGTGCTCGACCCGATCACGATTTGATTTACTCTCATTAGTGGTTAAGTTTATCATTAATTAGTCCATAGTAGGCCCACAAGTATGAGTAAATTATCCAATCCTGCGTTGGCTTGCATGTGCGCCTCAAGACACTGTTCCCTTTTTAAATGGGGCGTTACACATATTCTATTGTCGCCGGTGGTCGCGAGTAGGATTCCGCCACAACCTACATGAATAGAGGGAGCGGATTAGGTGCCCACTCGGCCTACCGTGGGGCCACCTTAGATGCATGTATTTTATATCCAGGTTGTCATCCGTTTTGACATATTATTTTAGGACGTGAGCTTTAAATGAAGAAGATGCAAATATATAGTGGACCTTAATACATGAAATAGTGCGACAAATAAACCTGCATGAAAGGATAAAAAATATATCAACTTGATCCAAAACCTACGTGGCTCATTAAAGATCAATCCCTATTGTTTCCTATGGTATGGTCTTCTTGAGAATTGAATTTGTTTAATTTTCTTAGCTCATGCCCTACGATGATTTGGAAAAATGGATGGACAGTGTGGATATAGTATACATACGTCGAGGTGGGCTTCACGGTAAAGGACACATCGTCTTAAGTGAAGCTGGCCGCACCTATAAGAACAGGGTTTTTTTTTTTTTTTTTTTTTTTGGGGTCCAAATAGCTTTCTACTTTCAAGTGGACGTGGCGGTAGGTCGTCCTTTCCAAACTTAATGGCATGTTTGGGAGTGTAGATTTGGAACCGACCCCTTAGATTTGAAATCCTCTTGTTGTGTTTGACACCCTGTATTCAGAATCTCTTGTAATCCAAAAGTAGCTGTTGATGCTAACATTCGGTTGTCTCTGCTAGCTCGTCGTGTACTTATAAAACCAAGTGACAAAGGTGACCCTAGTTGTAGCCGGAGACCCTCCGATGCCTTAGTTAGTATAAACACACAACGGGTCTAATTGAGTTAGAGTAATATTGTATACTTGTTTTCCGTAGGTTGGATCCTTATTTATAATTCTTTGGTACCTCATACGTATGTGGCAATGCCTCTACTAGGAAGATATATATCATAGAAGGGATCTTCTCCCGGATACGCTGTGCTTATCTTGGCGAGATCCTCGGCGAAGATCTCGGGAAGGTAATCCTTTGGGTATACAAAGGGGATATCTCCTAGTCGTCGGCATCCGAGTAGGTCGATGTTGATAGCCGAGGCTAACCTCTAAGTCGCTGGCCGAGGTCTTACCAATCAAGGCTGATAACTGAAGTCGATAACCGATGTTGGAGTTGAGGCTTGAGGTCTGGACCCTTGGTGGTTGTCTCTTGAGGTTGGCTTTTACAGCTGCCCTTTGGTTGAGACGGTGTGGTGCTAGGTAAGTGACCAAGGTTACCACCCATGGCTAATACTCAGATTGGTCGTGGGGGTGGCGATCGGCATCTGAGGCCGAGCTTGCTCGCGACCTCTCATCCGGGCTGTTGGCCTTGTGTTGCTTCCATCTTTTTCCAGTCAATTGACCAATCCAGTTTTACCCATAACAATAGCTATGTATAGTATGTAATGTTTGACATAATGGTTGTAATATGTTCATTAAAATATATACTTTACTCGAAACTGATGAAATTCCAAGTCTCCGATTGGCCACAAGCACAAGATCACATCCGAGTGACTAACCAACGATTTTTAATTGTTGATTTGAATGAATAATGTTTAGACGGCGTAGATCATCATATTAAAGTAATTATAGTGATGCATTTGATAATTTAATTATTTTAGGATAACATTGGTGGGCCATGTGTTCAATATATTAATAGCCTAGTAACACGCATGTTACACATACAGCTCTTAGAAGGATTTTAGATGTAATCCAAGCTTTCACTTCGGATTTCAAACCCCCTCTTTGAGGAGATTTGAAACCCTTAGCTACTGCCACCCCTCCCCGCCCCCCCCCCCCCCCCCTAAAAAAAAAAAAAAAAAAAAAAAAAACGTTTACCACAGTTATCCCTCGTATGGCGAGCTTTCGTTTTGAAAGGAGAAATATATATTTTCTTTAAAAAGGATGTGAGCCCTATCAAAAGCTGAAATTCAGCCCACCCCTTAGCCAATTAAATCCATTTGTTTTAATCGTGAACTCACGATATGATTTTTTTCGTTTTATGTTTGAAGTTCTTTATGGCCCACAACTACATTTTTATTTTTATTTTTTGGATTAGTTTGTTAGTGCACACCCATGTTAGTACACACACTCCATGTTAGCCACCCCCACTGGGGATCGATACTAAGACCTCAAGTGTTGAAACGAGGTATCTCAACTCAGTCTACCAGTTGAGTTATGGATCAATACCACAACTACATTAATATTGTGTGTTAATTCTAAAATGTTTACTTTAGTGTGATCCATCAGTGATGAGTTTTTAATTCAAACTTGAACATATGACATGAAATTAAAATCTCTTACATGTGGACGGATTGGATATGGTTCACGACAACTCAGAGGGTATTACATAAGACGTAAATGTTTTTAAAACGTGGGGCCTTTCCACGGGAGGACCATTTCGACGTTTCCTTCTTCATTAGTTTTTTTTATAGGAGGGGAGGATGGTGTTTTTTGCTTCTTATCAGGAATTAGTGAATGTCCAATTAAAATGAACGAATCAGATCTACCAAGGGGTGGGCTAAATTTTAAATGGAATTCACGACCATTAAAAAACATGTTTCCTTTTAAGATGAGAGCCTTTTTTGTAAGAGGGGCAGATATTACATAGAGAATTTTCAGTACTAAAAAAATTTAAAAAAAAAAAGTGATTAATTACAAGGCTAAAAAAATTTAAGTTTAAAAAGAATGGGCTCTAGCATGCCCATGTCACAGTCCAGGACTCTTTAGGCTAAAAACCCATGAATAAAATGGAAAAATTAGATGATGCTCAAGTCCTTCGGATTTCACTTGTGGGGCCATGGTTGAGTGGTCTAATCACAAACCATTATCTGTCGAGTTCCACCATCGATGGGAGCATTCCTAATTTCTGCTGAATCTAAACCGTTAAGGCATAGTCATCGATGGTGGAATTAGCAGAGTTGTGGTCCCGACGGAAGTGGATTGGCTGGTTTACCACACACCGGATACCTGGCTAGTCTGGACACGTGTCGTGCTAAGACGAGCTCTATGCTTCTCGAGCTTCGAGTTGTACGAACGGTTCAAAAATGAGATCAAAGTTACATGAGCCCCTAAGAATTTATTTATTATATCCACACCATTCATCCATTTGGAGAGATCATTTTAAAGCATTATGCCAAAAATGAGTCGTATCCAAAGCTCAAGTGAACCACACAAAATAATATTAGTGGGACAATGATTCTCACCATTAGAACATTCGTAGCCCTCCGTAATGTTTGTTTTCCATCCAATCTGTCCATAATATCACATAGACATGGATGAAGAGGAAGACAAATATCAAAACACGACTTATGTGACCCCAAAAGGGTATAATGGTAGAAATTCATTCTCCCACTGCTTTTTTCGGTGTAGTCCACTTGATCTTTGGATCTTTCAAAAAATTTGGCTCAATACTTCGGACGAGCTCTCCAAATGGACAGACAGTTTAGATATAACACATACCTCATGATGGGACCCACATAACTCGGTGACGTCAACACATCAGCCAGATCGCTGGTGTGTGGTACACCAGCCAATCCGCTTTCAGTCCCGACCACCAGAACATGGAACCGGATGGAAACAGATTGGCTACTCCCCCTGCCACCGGCCAATGACTGGTGGTCGGTGCACTGTGGGCCCCACTATTATGTATGTGTTTCATCCATGCCGTCCATCTATTTTTCTATATCATTTTATGGTATGAGACAAAAAATTAGGTATATCCCAATCTCAAGTGGACCACATTACAGGAAACAGTGTTGAATGAAGTTCAACAATTAAAAGCTTTTTGGGGGCCATAAAAGTTTTGGATAAATTTGATCTTTGTTTTTTCCCTTCATCTGGGTCTGTATGTATGACCTAATCAACATATTGGATGTCAAATAAACAATACAGTGGGCCTTGGGAGGATTTTAATGGTGGATATCCAATCACTATTGTTTTCCTGTGGTGTGGTCCACCTGAGATTTATATCCTTCTCATTTTTTGTATGAAGCCCTAAAATGATCTACAAAAATGGATGAACGGAATGGATGAAACACATACATATAGCTAGTGTATTGACGTCAGCAAGTTCTGTGGGTCTTATCATGAGGCATGTGTTATATTCAAACCATCCATCCATTTGGAGAGCTCATCTTAAAGCTTGAGACGAAAAATAAGACAAATCTAACTATCAAGTGGACCACACTGAAAAAAGCAGTGGGGGATTGAACGTCTACCATTGAAACCATTTTTGGGGTCACATAAGTTTTGGATAAATATGAAATTTGTTTTTCCTCTTCATTCAGGTCTTTATAACCTTAGGAACAGATTGGATGGAAAGTAAACATTATGGTGGGACCTACGAATTTTTTAACGGTGAAAATCATTATCTTCGCTGCTATTTTTGGTGTGGTCCGGTTGATCTTTAGATATGATTCATTTTTTGGATAATGCTCTAAAATGATCTCTAAAAATAGATGCACAATGTAGATATAATAAATACATCACTGTGGGGCCATGTAACTTCGATATCTTTTGAACCATTTGTACAACTTGGAGCTCAAGGAGCGTCAGTTCTCGTCTTCGCACGACACGTACCTACAGCAGCTATATAGCTAGTGCATGGTACACCAGCCAATCCGCTTCCCCAGTAGAGGTGGGCATCGAGCCGAGTCGAGGTGGGCTAAGCTTGGCTTGGCTTGTCCATGCTATACTCGAGTTCGAGCTCGAGCTCAACATTGAAGCTTGGCTTGTTTGTTAAAGCTGTCAAGTCGAGTTCGAGTCGAGCTAGTGGTTCGAGTCGAGTCGAGTTTACCTCGAGTCAAGCTCGAGCTTGTTCACTCAAGTCGGGTTTTGTACGAATGATTTGAAAATGCAGATTGCAGATTTTGTATGTTCTATATAAAAATGCAGAAAAATAGGGCATTCCGCAAATGTATGTGAAAAATGCTTAGGGCGCGATGGGTTCTTCATAGGGCTACATCAAGCCGAGTCGAGTCGAGGTGGGCTAAGCTCAGCTTGACTCGTCCATGTTATACTCGAGTTCGAGCTCGAGCTCGAGCTCAACATTGAAGCTTGGCTTGTTTGCCAAAGCTTTCGAGTCGAGTTCGAGTCGAGCTAGTGGTTCGAGTCGAGTCGAGTTTACCTCGGTAGGATAAGGGAAAGAAAAAGAGGGAATGGGGACGGGTAGGGTCGGGTAGGATTTTTTAGTAAAAACTTTTAAGTTTTAACTTAAAAAAAAAAAAAAAACTTAAATATTTAATATTAATATAATATATAATATTTATTATTAAAATATATTACTCGAGCTTCGAGTCGAGTCGAGTTGAAATACACCATGTTCGAACTTGGCTTGAACTCAACTCGAGCTTTAGTAAACAAGCTTGACTCGCCTTGAGTCGACCTTTCAAGCTGAGTCAATCCGAGCTGAGTCTAGCTAAGTCGAGCGAGCTTTTCGAGCTAGCTTGACTCGTGTACAGCCCTAGTTCTTCATGAATGGTTGAAAAAGGTAGAGATTGAGATGGTTATTGAATAAATGACTGAAAAATGCAGAGCCTGATATGGGTTTTGTATGAATGGTTGAAAAATGCCGAACAAGTTGTTGATTTTCTTATGCATTGTTAGAAAATACAAAAGCATATTGGAGTTTCAGAACTCAAAAACAGGGGAATGCAGATCGCGGGATCTATGTTCCAGTGGCCGGAAAATAGGCGAAGTAGATTAACATCCTCTTTTCTTTTCTTTTCTTTTTTTCAAAAGAAAATGCAGCTGAATCAAATAGCCTTTTGACTTTTAGCTCAAAAAGTACACATTTCAGACCACTCAATTGCAAAAAGCAAAGACTGAGAATCTGACCCACATGCCGTAAAATCCAAGACTCGGTAAAAAAAGGGAGGCTAGGGTTGGTTCGGGTTGCTGTTTTGTTTTGTTTTTTTTTTAAAAAAAAAAAAAAAAAAAAAAAAAAAAAAAAAAAAAAAACTTATATATATATACTTATTAATAGAGCCGAGTCAAGCTTGAGTTCGAGCTTCGAGTCGAGTCGAGTTGAAATGCCCCATGTTCGAACTCGGCTCGAACTTAACTCGAGAGCTTCCAAAAATTAGTTTGACTCGGCCTGAATCGGTCATTCGAGCCGAGTCAATTCGAGTTGACTCGAGCCGAGTCGAGCGAGTTTTTCGAGCTGACTCGACTCGTGAACAACTTTATTTCCCATATCATGGCTTTCGCTTGTGAGAGTTGAAAAGTAAAGAAAATATTAGTATTGTAGACTCTTTTTTCTTATGCCTTTGTTTTTTTTTTTTTCGGCGCCTGAAAACTTATGTTATTAAAGTAGATTTTTAAAGTACGGAAAGAGAGTTTTGAACAAAAATACCCCTAAGTTTTAGAATAAAATAGTTGAAAACAGTAGGGGGTATTTTTGTTTTTATTGGTTCATCTTTATTGGTAGAGGTCTAGTTTGGTACAATAGGTTTTGTTGGGGTTGAATAAACAAAGGTTAGTGGTAGGTCGAGTCTATAGTAAAAAATGGAGAGTTGTGGTATACTCGGGCTGCGTAGATGCTCGATACTCATGCACATGGAACTTGTACACGTGGCATAAGTTAACTCAAACTAAACCAACTAAATTGTGTAACTCACTGTCGCTAAAGTCTCGGTCCGAAGATAAGATTGGTTGAAAAATTCAGTACTCCAGTCAGTTGACACTGGTTCGCTGAAATAGAACCGTTGGATTTTTTCATTTTGAACCGTATAATTAAATGTCCGCCAATCCAATGGTCAGATAATTAAAAAAAAAAAAAAAAAGCGTTAATTTTTGTGGCTCATGAGATATCAAAACTAAGACGCGTAATTTTGATTTATTTTATTCTACGAATTACTACCTGCGTATCATTATTCACGAACTGCCAGAGTATAAAAAACCGTGGATACTGTACAAAGATGCAGGACGAGTATCATAAAACTCATCATCTTTTCTTATCTTATCCTCCGGACGAGGAATGAATGTGGCAGGAGCGATCTGGACGAAACGCCTATCCGGTTGCGGACGGTGCGCAATGCGCACGTAAGAGCTGGGACAGCGTTGACGTCACCGTTGTTTTGAAGTGACAGCTCTTCCTGGCCCACCACGTGTCGCAAGGTGTGACGTCGTCTACGCTCCTTTCTGTTTGCATCTTTGTAAGTAACGTGGCTCCAGACGGGAAATCCGGACACACCAGAGCCACCAGATTTTTTTCTGCCACGTGTCTGCTGATGGAATACTCCCTACCGGGAGCGGATTAGGTGCGGCCCTTGCCGTGGGGCCCACCTATGATGTATGTATTTTATATGATGCCATCTATCTATTTTGCCTTAATTATTTTAGGCATTTTAACTTACGACCAAAAAATACAGCAGATCTAAAGATGATAAAGATCATGCCATAGAAAACAGTAGTAATTGACAATTAATGAACCATGTAAGTTCTAGATTAAGTTGATAATTATCCTATCCCTTCATCCAGGCTTACGTGACCTTATCAACGGTTAAATGGAAAATAAACATTATGGGAACCTTAAGGTGGGCCTTAGCAAGTTCTTTATGGTTGGGTGTTCAATCACCGCTATTTCCTGCAAGCATGGTTCACCTGATATTTGGATCTCACCGACATAAAATACATATATCAAGGTGGGCCCTACAGTAAGGTCGCTCCATCTTGGGTGAGGCCGGGCCGCACCTAATCCACCCCTCCCCCGCTATTTGGGCTGTACACGAACTAGTTAGCTCGATTAGCTCACTCGGCTTGACTCAAAAAAGTTTGATTCGACTTGGTTTAAAATTTAGTTTGAACTGAGTCAAGTTGATTTTTTGAGCATGAAAATTTTCGAACTGGGATCAACTCGGATTAAACCCTAACTCAAATTGAACTTGGATCGAACCAGTTTGGTGACTAAGTTACTTTAATATTGATATTGCTCACCAAGTGTTTAATGAAATGACTCAACAAGGTGTTGACCGGTGGCAAGGAAGGTATGTATATGAAATAAATTTTATTTTTTCTTGATTTTGATGTTGCCTACAAGGTGTTTGATGAAATATGTATAAATAATTGCTGCTATTTTACATATAACAAAAAATTGAAATTATACTCCATATGCTTGGGAAAATGCTGCACAGGCTCAAATTGATGAAGAGCTACTGACCACAGAAAAAAACAAATCCATATATCAGGTGTACCATATTATAGAAAACAATGGTGATTTGACACTCTGCGGTTAAAAGCTATAATGTTTACCATCCCACTTATTGATAAGGTTATAAAAACCTAGATGAAAAAAAATATAAATATTAGTTTGATCCAAAACTTTTGTGGCTCAAAAGATATTTTTAATGATTAATCGGCACAGTTGCCTATGGTATAGTCCACCTAAGATTTGGATCTATTTCATTTTTAGGTTCATGCCTTAAAATGATATAGAGAAACGGATGCACCGTCCGGATATATCATACATACAGCAAAGTGGGCCCCTTAGTAACGGCCGCACCATCTAGGGTGATGCAGGTAGGGGTGCACATGGTCCGATCGGTTCCGGTTTCAAAAGGGATAAGAACTAAAGGTGGCCCCCTTCACATGAACCGTCCATATTGACAGCTGGCAGGACCAATTCAACTATCTCCTTGGCCATTCGGTTCCAGTTTCAAAACCGAAACTGAACCGTGTGCACCCCTGGATGCAGGTCATACCTAATCCGGTCCCAAGATAAGCTACCCTAACTTAAATGCAAGTACAATGCGGCCGTTAGAATCATTAATACCATGAATATTGCACTATGAAAAATTCCACGTGCGTGCCCATCCACACGTGTAAATGTGTCATTATATACACTTGTATGAAATTTGAGCTTTCCATTAGCTCGAAACTTTAAAATGAAGGTAAATAGGAAATAGAATTAGAAGTAAATTAATTAGGAGTAAATGACTTAGTTCTATTTAAATGGGTGTAAATGAAATGCATTTTACATCCAATTATTTTGTTTGGATGAGAGTAAGTTGGACGAATTAAAATATAAGAGAAAAAAAAAATTAAATATAAGAGAAATTTTCAATATACTTAACCGAATGAATGTAGTATATATACTTCAACAAAAGATGATGAAATTTTGGACCTTAAGTAGGTCACAAATGTAAGTATCCAATGTTGTGCATTTAGATAGCCAACATTTAGATTGTTTTGGTCATTTTATTAGTTTAATTTAGTAATGTAGTCAATAATTAAATTGCTTTGAAGTATCATCAATGTACGACATGCATGATGAACATGGAACACCTTTGTTTGCTTTTGTAACTCTCCAATAGAGCTTTGAAGGGTATTTCACCCATTTAATCACATTTAAAAGCTTATTTACTCTAGTTTGATTTCATTTTCATGTATTTACTCTTATCTAAACACACCTCATATGTCATTTACCTCTATTTATTCCCGATTACTTCCATTTACTCATTCAAATGACTCCTTATGTCAGCCTCATTGTTTATATCTTGATCTATGATGTTTTCGCTCACTAGAAGAGGAGGAAATCCTCCAATTTTTTTAAGGCAAAACATCAATACTTGCTTCCAACCTCATGGAGTGCTCAGATCCATCTAACATGTTTCATATTTTCCCATGTGCCTGCCTGTGGATGTGTACAGATCTGTGTAAGTGTTGAATTTGCCAAATTGCCTGTTATTTGTGACATGTGTGAGGCCAAGCACCGTAGAAGGTGAAACTCAATGAGAAAATGCTTGGTCACAAAATCTGGACCATTCATCAGGTAAGCAGCACACACATACAGAAGATATCCAATATGTGATTTTCATTCTAACGGACCATTTGATTCATAAGAACGCCGCCCCACCTGGTATGTAAGTAGGTAGGGTTGATTTATGAGCCATGGCATAATTAACGTCGGCTTCATATAATGATTGGCCAGGATCTCACACAGAAGTGCCACGTTTACATGTGAGCCATGATTCACTTATTCAATTTCTCCTCGAGCCAACGTAGCGTTCTTCAAAAAATTATTATTATCATGAGAGAAAACTTTGATACTACGGCACGATGGGACAAATGATACACAGATACGTAGAAATTACTCAAAAACAGCATACGTGGCATACAATTAACTTATGTTCAACATTTTAAATTACGGCTCTCCATTGAGATGAATATGAACTAAAATTATGATTATTTAATTATCTGACTACGGGATTGGTGGACCTTTAACTTGGACAGTTAAAATTGGAAAAACTAAAATATTCCAAAGGCCCTATTTCAACAAAAAAATTGTCTGCGAAATCAATGGTTATGATTATCTCAGCAATGTCAATTTTGGAATGTGACTTAGAGGCGGTGGATTCCACCGTTTATTCGGTTTGATTTGAGTTGATTCATGCCACATGTGCAATTTCTGAGTGCCTGCATGCGTATCAGGTGTCATTCTCTTCTAGAGTATTAATTTACTCCCTGTATGTTCCGCGGGCGGCTGACGTGATCCGTGATGAGAGATAGAATAATACAATCTGTCCAGAGAGACTTGTCGTCGTTGCCCACGTGTTGACATCTGGATCATTGATTACGTGGGCGGCACGAGCATATCCCCGTAGAAAAATAAAAAAATCAAAGGCCCACTCATCAAATAACAATAGTACGTTGATGTATTATATGACCAACCTTCCACTTTTGTTTTCCCGTGGGGCCCAGCTGATGAATAGAAAGGCCTGATTTCTAGGCCGTCGAAAGTTAATTAATGGTGGCCTCCACCTGATGAATGGTCCAGGAGTGCATCACATTGTCACATGGTCTGTAACAGAAATCCACTGATTGTAGTCCTCATAAAGAGAGCTATTTTTGAGATATGGAACGTCAAATGGCAACCACCTGGTGAACGGTCAAGATCTCATCCATGTGTTTTGAAGACTATAGCATGTGCTCCACCGAAAATGATATTTTTTTGGACAATTCTAATTTGGTCTCTAGCTATTTTTCATATATATAATAATAATAACTTTACAAAAATGGCGTTTTTTTAATAGCTTTATTAAAAATAATTTTTGTTTTAAAAAAAGAGTTGGATGAACCATCTATCGTAGCATGGGACACGAATGTACAACTGTGCATATCATATATAGCGAAAGTGAAGAACATCTAACCATTGTAAAAAAAAAAAAAAAATTTTTTTTTTTAAAAGACGGTCCTCATTAATATGGACTGTCAATTATGTTGGCCCTACTTTGAAACAACTTGAAATTATTTTTTCACACCATCCTAATAATCCAGCCAATGGCTATATAACGAATGGCTCAGATATTTCATAACAAAACCCCCACCATCAACTTGGACTATTCATTATCTCAGCCCCTCTTTGGACTCATGTTGAATCAGTTTGAATCTATTCTTAATTGTTGGGGATGCCACAAGTTCTCATATGACTTGTTGGAACACGAACTTCAGATAGAATAATACAATGTAATAGGGAAAGAAAAATTCAAACAACCATAGAAAACACACAAATTTTATATGAAAAATTCTTGTGGAAAAAATTACGGCACCAAGCGATGAACAATCCACTATGATAAAAAAGTTATAAGAGATAATAACTTACAAATTCCTCCCTTCAAAACCCCTGACTCACAAGCTCTCACATTTTATTCCCTTAGAGTTACCCTAATCCCATATTAACACGGTTTATATAACCCCTATTTAGAATTAGAAACAAAACCACGCACTTACGATTCTGTTTGATCGCACCTTTGGTCGACTGAGACATCAACAGAGTTTCTCAGTCAACCAAAACAGATCTCGGTTGATCGGGAACATAACAGTGTGCTTCGATCAACTCAAGAATTCCTCAGTCAACCAAACAATACTGCACTAGATTAAAGGCACTCGATCAATAATCTTCACTGTGACTTTAATCCTCTACCTCCACTGTTCCAAGTTGCTATCACCATCTCTACTCTCCTTCATAGTAGCACCATCATCATCGCTTCTTGTGCACACTCCATCTTCATTCCTCCTTATAGGTTTTAGAATTTGTACAGTCCTTTATATATCTCATCCTACCACAATTCTAGCACTTTAACTTTGTTTCTCCCTTTGACTTATACCTCGATCGTGACTTCCTCTTCTCTTGCTCAAATGTTCTTTCCCTAGCAAATATTGCACCACCTTCCCCACCGCTGTTCCTTCTTAACCTCTTCAATTGAAGGGACGAGATAACGTTATCAATGTCTAATGTATCAATCCCTACAATGGCACAAAGTATTCACCAAATACTCATAGGAATTCAGAAGAAATGCAATATGATTAGGGCTTTATCTTCTTTTTCGATATTTACCTCCACACGTGTCAGTTTGTAAATCGGTTTTTTGAAGATGTTGATGTGCTCAGAGAAATCTGACCATTCTGTCATCTTCAAATTATATAACTATCTCTTCAGATATAGACAAATGGAGAGTAATTTCATCATATAGATGCTCTCTAACTTTGCCCATAAGCTTGTAATAGTCGTTTCATTAATGACAGTATAAAGTACTTTATCGGCTAATCACAATTGAATTGTGTTAATTGCTATTTGATAAAGTTCATCCTAATTTTTTTTATTTTTTTTATTTTTTATTTTTTTTATTTTTTTTGTAGATTTGGGACGTTTCACTTTGCCTTGGAATGCTTGTTGCAGCTGTTGGGGGATAATGTAATCAGACCTATAAAAAGGAGCCGACTCTGCAACCAGCATGAACCGGCCAATGGGCTAAAAGTACTTATGAGACATCTACTGGCCAAGAGGGGCTGACCTAAAGTAAGTCGGCACAGACATAGGCCCATTCAACGAGTAGTCGACCTATTTTATAGGTCAGCACAACTACATGATGGTTATAGGTCAGTTTTAGGTGGACCCGACCATAGGTCGAGTATAGCTCGGCTATAGATCAGCACTGTCTCCGACAAGGCTAATGGCTATCGGAGTTCAACTAAAGTAAATGATGATCTGTCGGACAACCGAATATTACTTTCCTCCATGGTATCGCATGCCTCCATCATCTGATCTCTTGGACCTTGCCCCGAACGAATAGTCTGAGGATATCTCGAACGGCCCGAAGATCTCTCCTAAGATCGTCGGGAGATAAGATCGGGTTTCGAGGATCTCAGACGTCCGTTATCTTGGGGACATTCCTGGGGGATCTGGATACCCGTGTGGAAAGATCTCCTGAGTATCAGGAGTCTTAAACGGGGAAAACTTCCTACCGTGTGATTTTCCCTCTCATATAAATGGAAGAGTCTCTAGCCATTATAAGGTACGCATACTCTATCTAAAACTCGACGGGTGACTCTTTTTCCAAAAGATCATTTCCTACAAAGACTCAAGTTCCTGACTTAGGCATCAGAGGGTCTCCTATATTAGTCAGGGTCTCCTTTGTCTCTTTCTTTCTTGTGTGCAGGTTCCTTAGGGTCTACTAAGGGGGGTCATCTCATCCCAATGTTGACCGCAAATACCTCTCAAAAATCACATTGATCGTATGATCCATTCATCTGCACAATGGCTAGGAGAATGGAGATTCCAAATAAATCAGAAGATAGGTTAAATCATCGATGTACTTTCCGTCATGTAGGCGTGACTTTAATTGCGTGGGTATCTCATGAACTTCTGTATTGGGAGGCTGTCACGTAGGCGTGACTTTAATTGCGTGGGCATCTCATGAACCTCTGTATTATGATAGTCTGAACAATCTAATCAATAGCTGAAAAAATGGACCATACACGTCATTTATGAGGAAAAAGGATCTAATCACGGATGAAACTTTACATCTCATGGGCACCACTTCTTGACTGCATGTAATGGGACGCGGTTTGGCTGGTGACCCAAACGCTACAGTTAGCTGGTGTAATCAAAGCTATGTGGCCCTTACATAATGTATGTATTTTACCCATGACATTTACCCATTTTTCAGTTCATTTTATAACATGACCCTTAAAATAAGGTAGATTGACCGAAGAGTAGACCAACCACAGGAAACAAAATAAGGTCGATTCAAAGCTCAAGTATACCGCACTACAAGAAACAGCGAGGATTGAATGGTTAATGATAAAAACTTCTTAGAGGCTGCAGAAGTTTTGGATCAAGCTAATATTTGTGTTTCCATTCATCCATGTCTGTGTTACCTTAACATCACTGTGGAGCCTAGGAATTATCCCCACTGTTTCTTGGGGTGTAACCCCCAGCTTTGGGTCCTTGCTCTTACTCCGGTGGTAGACTCCCAGGAGTTTCAACACCTGGTTGAGGGTTCGAGTACCCATAGGTGGTGAAATCCAACTACGGTGTGAGTGTGTGAAAAAAAAAAAAAAACCCAGCTTTGGCTCTATCTCATTTTTTGAACTCTTGAAATGAGCTGGAAAAAAAAAAAAGACAGATGGGATGATAAAACACATACATCATGGTGGGAATGGAGCCTTGACACCAGCTAGCTGGCTAATGTTGGGGACACCAGCCAAACTGCATTTGCATGTACCTCAAGATCACTTTAATTGGAGCAAAGGATATTAAAACAATCTGTCATGTGGATCTGCCCTTGAGCTTTGGATCTGCCTCATTTTTATAAACTCTAAAAATGAGCTATCACACTGGATAGAAGGTGTGATAAAACACACATCAGGTGAGTTCCATAGAGCTTTGAAACCAGCTAGCTGGCTAGTGTTAGCTAGGGTGACCAGCCAAAACAATCTATCATGTGGGACCCACATTGTCTTGCTTGTACTCCAAAGGATGTCATCAAGTGAACTATTCTTGTGATGTGACAAGTGGCTACCAAAATCATCATCATCATCTAAGCCTTATCCTAATTAATTGGGTTAGCTACATGTGACTCTTGCTCCACTCCATCTCTTAGATGAATGTCCTATAATAAGTTTAAAATGTCTAATCATTAAGGTAGACTGTCTATCACGAAAAGCCTCACTTTTGGCTGGCTCCATAGAAAATTCAAACCAGACGAACATACGAACGGGAGGTTTTTGGGTGGTTGTTTATTGCATTTTGATGTGAGATTTCTCCGGCAATTTTGTGGGATTGATTTTTCTACAAGAAGAATGATCTATTTGTGTTCAGTTTTATTATTTATTTATTTTTAAGGGACAAGATGCAATCGAGGAAGATAAATAATTATTATTTTAATGAATGTTGTAGGTGCGATGGACTTGATGATAAAAACAAGAAGGTGGCCGCAAAATAGGAAACAATAGAAACCAACCAAAAACGTTGAATTCATGTGGTGATCCACACAACGGTTGGATCGGCCTGATTTTTTAGGCAATATCCCAACCTCATGGTGGGGCGCCCTTATGAAAGGATTGGATCCCATCAAAACAACATGGTGGGACCCATGATCGATCAAGAGGTGCAACATTCAAATTGGGAGCTTTCTAATCCCACATACGAGTACAAATAATCTAATGCACATGCCACCACATATACTAGCATGTCAGAAAGACAAAAAATCCAGGCCATCCATCAGGTAAACCTCACCCTGTAAATTTTAATTTCCAAAGCTAATAGTGGTTACTCGGCAGGTAGGCCGTGATGTTAGAAGTAAGTGGATAATTTTAAAAAATTCATACTATTTTTTTCACAAACGGTTAGTTGTAGCTCATCTGACTAACCGATTCGCTTCCTGAGATAAGGAATAGAAATAGTGGTACTCTTACGATGAACGGTTGGGATATTGCATTTGAAAAAAAAAATTAAAAAAAAAAATTGGTCCTATGGAAATGTGTGTTCATGGGAATTACCCGATGTTATATCACCGTTGGATCAAGATGGAACGGTGATGGAGCAAGGAAGCCAATTGATCTTGCACCTCATTGTCAAACAAGTGGGCGCCACTCCTCATTACCATCTGATCAACCTTAAGTGGTAGAGTTCACCAAAGGCTATGTTAGTTTTGGACATCTATCATTTCTCCCTCTGTCTTTTGTCTACTTTGAATATTTCCAGGTAAGAAGGGCCCCCCTCCTCTTCGAGATGCTGAAAATAAAACTGATATCTGCCCCCATATTTTTTAATGAATGGCCCATCTGAGTTTGTAAAAGAACGAAAAAAAAAAAAAAACATGGTACGTATATTATTTTCCAATGACATTTGCAAAACTACGTCCAGCCAATATTTGACTTTTAAGCCCGTATCCAGATGTCCTCCTAGCAAGGCAACTTCTACTGTGCGCCCGATACCACTCTTTTTTAAATGGTAGTAACCCTATGACCGATAAAATTGGCCTATGTTTCGAACAATCTGATCGGATCATCATATATAACAGGTGATCCAGTACTAGTTGAACGGTCCGGATCTGTTGGGAGACTTCTGGAATTCTCAAATTAAGGCCGCCCTTATGATTTTATACCTTAACTTGTGGCAAAGATAATTTTTTATTATCTTTGGAAGATCTGACGGGAAGAGGGAGGATGATGTCATGAATTACATAGGTGGCCCTTAAAATCCATCAAAGACAAGAAGATAAAACGCGGGAGGCAACGACTCCTCTCATGACTCTTCAAAGTCAACATGCATCCACATTCCACACTAGCCTTTGCCGACCCCTAATTAAATAATGTGATACTCTCACCTTAGGGGGCCATCTTTAGGTGTGGAAATCTCTATCCAAAAGCGACAGCACCTCTTTGATTTGATCATCAAACAACCGAAGATCTATTGGTTTTCAGTCTATATTCAAAATATAAAAAAGCAAGCAATCTGTGTAAGCAATAGATAGGGTTAGGGAATGGTCGAATTGGATGGTGGGTGGAGAAGTGGACCGTTTGATCATCATCGGTCCGTTCACTTGATGGGCCTAAGCTTGGATTGGTCGTAGCGGAAGAGCTTGACAGCCGGTGTTATTTCAATTATAGATTAGGTGCAGTCCCCGCCTCACCCAAGACGGTGTCCCTAACGGTGGAGCCCACTTTGATTTATGTATGTTGTATCCACACCGTCCATCCTTTTTGTCATCTCATTTAAGGGCTTCATCCTATAAATGAATTAGATCCAAATATCAGGTGGACTATGCTATAGGAAACAGTGCTGATTGAATGCCCCACCGATGAAAACTTCCTAGGGACTGCCTTAATGTTTATTTGCCATCCAACCTGTTGGTAAGGTCCCATGAAGCTCGAGGAGGGAAGAATTTTTATTTTTATTATTTTTTTTTTAAAAAAGAAAAAAAGAAGAGGGCTTAATTCAAAACTTGTGGCTCACGAGTTTTTAATGGTCAATCACCACGGTTTCCTATGGTATTGTCCACTTAAGATTTGGAACAGTTTCATTTTTGGGTTCATGCCATAAAATGATCTGGGAACGGATTGACAGAGTGGATATAGAATACATACATCAAAGTGGGCCCCATGGTAAGGGCCGTACCGTATTGGGTTAGACCGGGGCCGCACCTAATACGCTCCCAACAGCAGAGGATCCAAGGTGGACCCACTTGGTAGGCAATCTTGCTCTATACCCTCATATATATCTCTCTCTCTCTCTCTCTCTCTCTCTCTCTCTCTTTCTCTATTTGTTTTTGGTAAATGATGCTGATTTACCTAATGTGATCGTTATATGAGTAGCATGATACACCTTGTTTCCTAAATGATGGTGATCATCCACCCTATACATGGCATACTTTTACCTCAATCCTTACCGTCCAAGTCATGGGTCCGATTGTAGATGGACCTTATTCCAAAAATCAACCTGATTGGAGAGTCCTAATAATCTGATATCGGTCTCCAATTTGGATTCTGATTCTATTTGCTGGCCACCAACTAGATCGGTGGGGTCATCTAATAAGTGTGATTTTACATATGGTTGTCCATCCACAATGGGGCTCATGATTTGAATGGTATGGGTCTAGTCAAAAGTGTGCCACGTGTAGGGTGGATGCATCACCACCATACATAAAACCAATGGTTCTCTCATTTCACCTTTCGCCAAAAGCCAAGCCCTCTTTCATGAAAGTAGACACTCTCTTGATTCTCACTCAAATTAGCTGGAATGAGGAGAAATAGTAATAGCCCACCTTCTTTTGCTTTCTCTTTTATTTTTTCCAGTCATCTTTGGGTGGGCCTATATCCTCATGCATTTAATTCCAACTCATGGTGTCCGTTGGATTGAGACATCCATGATGGCCATCATCTACTGATTCCATTAAAACCATATTGGATCTCTTCCACTTTGCGGAAAGCTTCTTTGTCTGGTCATAGAATTTTGTGGGCAAAGGGCCAAAAAGTGGTCTTTCGATCCCATCATCCCTTAAGACTTTTTTGACCGTAGATATATGTATCAATGTATATGTCTGATAAGATCGTCATGGTGGGCCACCCGACAAAATGTTCATTAAAAATTGCTAGTGGCAGGCACATGTGATGCACGTAGGGTGGGGGGTGTAAGGTATGGGATTTTATTTATTTATTTTTATCTGGGTGTTGTTTTTGATACTCTGCCAGAGTGTGATACTTGATACACATGCACTAATAAATCATACACATGGAATAACGCTAATCGAATTAAACAGCCCATACTGTGGACCCATTTTGATAGATCAGAAATCATAAAATTAGATTGAGTGGATCGACCACCCTAATCTCTGGATGTTTGTTTCTTGAATTCAGACCAATGATTATTTTTTAACCGTCCATTGGATATCTGACAAAATGGGATAGTTAGGACAGGTGTAGTTGCTACTTTATGACCCATGATCTTGAAGGTGCATTCATGACATGTATACAATTTTTCGGTGCACGCCTGCTGGAGTATCAAAGCTTTTCTCTTCTTCTCTGGGGATAACTATCTCAACGGATAACATATTCACATCATGAGTGGGACCCACCATGCAACAATCGTGCCGCGTCTTATTTATTTTCTGCAGTTAAGCATCTGGTCGAGTTTGGTAAAGGAGTACACCTGCAAAGCGTCAGAATCCTACTCTCCCAGACGTGCGAATGCGGCATCTATGTGAGTGAGGTTGGGGCCATTCATACATGAGTTGTGTCACAAAAATCATCTGGTCTAATTCATTGGTTGAGCGACACGTGTACAACAAATGTGGAGCCCTGGTCAATTTTTCTCCCGGATGACCGTGGCCCACCAGATGATTGGAATGGCTCTATTTTCAGGACCACGAAACACACAAGGTGGGACCCACCAGATGCACGAAGAAGATCTCGCACAAGCATGCCAGGCTGACACGTGAGCTGGATTCGAGACCCCTATCTCAAGAGTAGGGTTGTGCCCATTCAAAATCATGAAGGTCCTTTCGTCCCATCAATCTCGGGCCTGGTAATTACAGCTAATTTCGGGCCCGGGTCACGCTCAGTGGTCTGGCTGACCCTGACCCTGCCTGGGCTCATCCATCAAGACTAGCTATTGCCTTTGGGGCCGGACCCATTTTAGGCCAGCATTGCCCAGACCTGCCTATACAAATTATTCCTAAAGAACTGATGGGCCACCTAGGCCCATCTAAATGGAATTACATGGGCCTAGAGAAGTCTCTCACATGTGGAGCAGGGTTCACACCTGACCACTTATATCGCAGGTCAGGCTCCGCCCACGTGAAAAAAAAAAAAAAAAAAAAAAAAAAGTCCTAGGCTCATGGCTGGGCTAACCAAAGAAAAATACCCATTAGTCAATAACCATTAATCAGATGGACCACCCTCCTCATATTAACGCACCGTCCCTGTGCTGCTGAAAAATGGCCAAGATTGCATGATCTGATCTTCCAGTATAGGAGATTTTGGGGCACATGCCATCCAGAATGCCGCCCAACAGATAAACAGTTTAGATCACAGAACTATGGGTAGCGATGGTACAAATCGATGGACATTTCCTTGAATTGAGGATCATGTAATCTTATGAAAAGAGTAGTGAAAGAATCGTAATTCCAGAATATCACCATCATGAATTGCCAAACACATGATCATCACAGAGGCCAAGCATCCCCACTTTCCCAGTGTGTTCCTTGGCCATCTTTCTTCATCCATGTGTGGCCCACATGATAAATAAACCATCCTGATCTTTAGTCTAAACATTCACTCCATCAACCAACAAATGAACATCTCAGATTGCCCACACGTGTTGATGGGACATTAAATGGTATTAACTTACAATTTACAGTAAAGAATGCCAACGGCTGGGCTTGGCCAATGCCCAAGTCTGGACCTAGACCTAACCCAACCCAAACTACTCGCAAAAAATCTAGGTTTAAGCCCAGCCCAGAACAGAACCTGGGCTCGATTGTCTGCATTTACTTATTAAGCCGTTTCCTCACAGCCTTAAAATTTGAAATATGGGCCACAGGTTTGGCTCACCAACAAAGCCCAGATGAAAGCCCATCCTATTGGCCCATCAATTTATATATTTTAAGACTCGGGGTCGTCCGAGTCAACACGGAGTCATTCAGACCCGATCCGGTTCAACATCCCGAGTCATCTTAGGTAGCGCAAGTCATGCCAACTCACCTCAACTCGAGACTGAAGAGTCCATCTGAGACACCGAGCCATTGAGGCGAATCTGGCTGAAATGATTGAAAAGACTAAGATGTGCAGACATGAATGTATTTGCATCATGCAAAGTAAAATTCATTCTCATGCAATTGGAGCGATTTCTCATAAAGAGTCCCACCATAAAAAGGACTCTCAAAATCAATTTCCCAAAATGCCCCCCTCCAACATTAGTTCAACTCCATACTCAAACCTCACTAGACCTCTTTTATTCAAAATAAAACTCCGCTAACTCTGAATTTAGTTATTTGACTCTGTTTTTCTAAAAGCTTTTTTTATGTATAAAATAAGGTTGACTTCTAAATAAATAACCTTCTTCTAACATATGTAATACCACTAACATTTTATAATTAATTAGGGTGTGGAGTCAATTGACTCTTAAAGATTATATTATTATCTTAGCATGTTGGGCATATAAACCATGGAAAAGTTAGTGCGCGAACCGCGAGCACGCCGATAGTCAGTGCGCTGTGGATCCCGCCATCCAAAAATGGTGGGCACGAATCTTAACACGCGTTGTAGAATGAGCTTTTGAAAATTTACATTTCAAAATGGTTGTTAGGTAGATGTGAACATTGTTTAAATGACGGGAGATATGTGTGCATTGTTAGAGTTGAAATTGTTCCAAAAAAGAAAAATGATGACATTTATCAATGTCAACTTAGCAAAGTCAAGTTCGTGTATGAAGTTTGTTAATTTATGTGGTGGGACCCACCGTGTAGATGGTTGGAAGATGTATCATGCTAGTCTACTCATTGGGTGGGCCATAGTTTGGAAACAAAAGGAGCAGCAAAATGATGAAATAAAAATATGCATTTTAAGTAATTAAAAGGGCATTTAGGTAATTAGAATAAAGTTGTATTTAAAACGGACTAGGTTCAAACCCTAGGCCTCAACGTGGAAGAGCATCTTATCTATCATTGATCATTGAGCTATGGGCATGAATCCTAATGGTTGTTGTCTTAAAAATCTTCAAGAGTGGAAGATTCTAGACTTCTAATGAATGGTCCCAAAATAATGGTTATGGAGATAGTCAATTTAAAGAAAATGACTTAACAATCAAAGGGTTGAAATATTTCAATATGAGATTATTATTTTTCTGATTATCTCTTCTTTTTTTTTTTTTTTTTTTTTTTTTTTTTTTTTTTTTTTTTTTTTTTTTTTTTTGCCTCGTATTTTTTTCCATAGATCCACCATAAATGGGTTTAATCATTAAAAACCAATCCTAGATCCGATGGCTGACATATCTTGTAATAATGCACAAGTTCTTGTAGCAACCCCCACAGCATATCTTTTAGTCCATTTCTCTGCCTCTCCCATGACTTGCAAACCATTTCTCTCTTCATATGCATTGTACATGTCACCCACCTCTCATTAAGTGAATTTTGTTAATTAATGTTGAAGCCGTTGTCAGACCCATGTAGATGCTTGGAAGATATATGAGGCCAGCCTACTCATTGGGTGTGACATGGTTGGAATCAACAGGGGCAGGCAAATGATGCAATTAATAAAAATGTGCATTTTATGCAATTAAAAGGGTATTTAGGTTAAAACAAGGCGTTCAAACCCTAAGCCTCAATGTAGAAGTGCATCCTGTCTATCATTGAGTTATGAGCTTGAATCCTAATAACCATTGCTGTAAAAGTCAGAGTGGAAGATTCTACACTATTGATGACTGACCACAAAACAATGGTTATGGAGATGGTCAATTTAAAGAGAGTTAAATAATCAAATGGTTTTTTCTTTCTTTTTTTCTTTTCTTTTAACATGCACTCACGCTTACACCCACACACACCACAATAGATACTCGAACTCATGCTCTCTATATCAAAACTCTTATGAATCTATCACCGAGTCATGAGTAGAAACCTAGATAATCAAAGGGTTTCATTTTCAAATATGAAAATTCATTTTCTCGTTATAGTTTATTCTATTTTTTCTTTTTATAATCCTTCATCTACCATAGACCCATCATAAATTACTTTAATCTTTCAAACATAAATCCTACATCCGATAGTTATAGAGTCCAACATATTGATAACGTCAATATATCTCTAAGCGGTTAGAGGAATTCTAAACACACTTAAGTATCGGAGCGAAAGGTCTTGTGTTCGAATATCAAGATTAGTAAATATACCTTCCTAATATATTCTCTCACAGCGAAAGGTCTTATGTTCGAATCTCAGGATTAGTAAATATGCCTTCCTACTATATTCTCTTACCGTGAAAGGTCTTGTGTTCAAATATCAAGATTATTAAATATACCTTCCTAATATATTCTCTCAGCGAAAGGTCTTATGTTCGAATCTTAGGATTAGTAAATATGCCTTCCTACTATATTCTCTCACAGCGAAAGGTCTTATGTTTGAATCTCAGGATTAGTAAATATGCCTTCCTACTATATTCTCTCACAGCGAAAGGTCTTGTGTTCGAATATCAAGATTAGTAAATATGCCCTCCTAATATATTCCCTCATGGAAGGCTCAGCATATTCCCTTGTTGCTTGAGTAAACTAACTAGATTTTCAAACTCGAGCTTTTAAATCAAGTGGTTGTTTGACATGCTTAGTCCTCACATCATACCTTTTCATCCCTTGCTCCTTTCTCCCGTGGCTCGCACGTCACTTTCTCTATCCATGTGCATTGTACATGTCAATTTTGGAGTAGATGTGGCCCTAAAATGGACCAAACCTACTTTTCGTGTCTGATGCCGACACTACAATAACAGTTTCGATGTTCATCAGTTGCTCTTCAAATGGTAAACTATTTTTGGTGAACTTTTTTTGGCCCACTTAAATGGATCTGATTTTATAGGGATTGCCTTTGTGGTAGATGGTTTGGATCATTCACACTTGTGAAAGATATTGTTTTTTCCTCTCACATTAAACTAATTTTCCAGGATAGATGCAAGCGACATTTTCCCTGGCCATCCTTATAAACTGACAACCAAACAAGTCCTTTGTGATAATGGTTTAGATGGAGCTAGATTTATTTTCAAATGGACATCTAGTTAGTTATCCTATTGCTTTCTATTCACAGCTGGAACCATAACTACATATCAGAAGCGACTGAGAAACGCAATCGCCTGCACCCATCCCAACACAGCATGCTACCCTGTACCGGAAAGAGTTAAAATGGTCAAAGATTTAAAAAAGTCTAATCTGAGATTATTATTTTTTTAACTTCTCATTATTTATTTTTTTATTGATGGGTTCCACATATATATTCAATAACTGAAACATGACTCCAGATCTAACGAGGTCTTTAGGTTACACATATATGTCCAATGGGAGCTACTACAAGTGTTTTTAAATTAACCATAACATACAAGTGTGTCTACACATAAATGCATAGAGAGATGCTCACGGGCTAGTTGTATGTCCAACTGCTTTGTGTGGGGCCACCATGGTGTTCGTGTGAGATCTTGCCCATCCAATTCCAAAATTAGGTTGATCTAGTTATCAGGTGGAGCTTGTTGGAGCTTGCTATAGAAAACCATGAACTGACCAACCAAAAAACTCCGAATTCAAGTGGGGGCATCCCAGGAAATGATTGGATCGTCCTGATTTTTGTGGCATCCCATTTTCATTTTGAGACAACCTTGCTAGATGGATGAGATGTAATCCAAACACCATGGGCTCCACATGCCAACTAGTTATATGTAAAACTAGTTGTGTGTGAGCATTTCTCTCACAACCAATTGTATGTGCAAGGTTTTTCTAACGTCCACACCTTAATGGGGACATTAGCATCATCGCCAATTCTTTTAAACAACACAAGAGATGACCTATTGCTGATCTGAACCATTCATTCATTCATACAACTAGAGTAAATCATTGTGCAAAAAATAATACCAATTGGATGATCCTAATCTTCTTACTATAGTACCTTAGAAATGGACAGCCTAGATTGATTGGAGAAACAAAATAGGTTCAATTATCATCTTGAAGCATCTAATAGATACACTTTGCATTTTTTATGATTCTAAAGTAACATTTTGATTTAATAATTATAACCATATGATTTATGGCTCATAAACAACAATCATTTGTAACAAAAATTTCCCCTTTCAAAGGGTTAGGATCATGATTATCCTGATTCTTGCACCATAGCTTGCTCTTAGTTGTATGGATGAATGGTTCAATTCACAACAATTCACCTCAGGTGCCATTTAAAAGGTCTGAAGATATTGTTGCTAATATTGGACCTTTTTGCTTTTTTTCTCCCCTTAGAGACCTTACCACCGGATCCAAAGCTTTTAATTGACACGTGGGAAGTCCAATAATCAATGAGAGTGGTTCATTCAATAATACCGCTGAGAGCAAGCCATAATATAAGAATTATGTCTTTCAGATAATCCCAACCTTATGAATGAGGCTGTTTTTCGTTCCAGCCCTCTATTTTTTCCCAGCCATAAATCGCATGGTTAGAATCACCCAACAAAAGTGCTACTTTAGAATCATAACCAATTCAAAGTGAGAGGGTTCAAGATGATGATTAGACCTATTTTGTTTCTCTGCTCAATCTTAATTGCCTGTCCCATTGCCAACCTTACTTGATTTGATTTCATTGTTTTATGACTTCTATTTGATTAGTGAGACTAATATTTTAATATGAAAATTTCTAGATATCTGAACCGAAGCTTTGCACAGTACATGTGGGTTTCCCGTTCTTATAAATATGCTTATGCTTTGGTAATCCAAACAACTGTTCTCTTGTGCCCCCACCATGGTTGGACCAATCTCCATGAAATCACATCAATACAAAGACTAACATTTCGCTTTGTGGTCCAATAATTGCCAGCTGAGAGGAGAAACACATTTCTGAATTATTTTTTCAAAGTCTTGAGTATCGATGGCTAGGATCTTTAATCTAGAAGTTTATTAGAACATGGTCCACCTTCCATTACCAAAGGTCGTTTTTGGCCCGAGTTGATACAAATCTAGAACATGGCCGATGATCATTGGGTCAGAAAAATGGCACCACATAACTGTTTGTTGTGGTTTCGCTGCCCGAGTGTCTCTATCATTGGAGGATTCCTACATGGGATATATCTCATTTGGCTTGTGGTTGTGGAGGAGTTAAATGGGCTAACCAACTGAAATTGATTGATGCAATTTTTCTAGTGGGCCACATTCACAGAGCCCTATTAGATGGATAACCCAGATCTATCCACCATTATGGGTGTCGGTGGCTCGTAAGTTCAACCCAAAATTGACCGGCGACACACTTAGTAGGCCCAAAACCAGTTTGTAGTTTCATTTCAATTGAATCTCACCTTTCATGGCCTGGCGTCGTTGTCTGACAAATGAGAATTCGGGTATAAGCTTTAGGCCTAACACATCGAGGCCGTCCAACAAGATCGAGGGCCATCCTTATACACCATTAAGTGGCAATGATCAGGCTAAGAATCAACATGATCACCTTGACCCGATTACCAAAAAAGCCCAGAATTAAGGCCCGATCTCGACTTGTGACCCGGTTTTAGATGACCTGGCCTGAAACACAAGCATATTCCTATGGCAAGGCCGGCCAGACCCCACTAGTAAATAGTTATATTTGGATGGCTAGTACAAGATGGTCCAACCCATTTTAAGGATATCAAAGGCTTGGTTCAAGATTAGCTCAAGCCCAACCAATTGCCTGAGATGAGATGCTAGGCCTGATCCATGACCAGATTAATAAGACATGTCCAGTCCGGCCCAGCCCATAAACAAAGTATGAGGAAGCCTACAATTGATAACCTTTCACACATTCTACCACAGAAAATGCACGTATTTTTCTGCTCACACATGAGTGCAGGAAATAGTTTGGGCAAAGATCAAACACCAAACCGATCCTTTTAGTCAAAATGGGCTACACTTTCTAACCTAAGCATGACCTGAAACCCAACAGGCTCAACCCCGGCCCTTTAAGCGCCTAACTGGTTTTAACACTTGGAGTCAGTCAGACCTGATCCAACTTGACCCTAGTGCATTTGGTCACATGCAGGGAAACAATGGGAAAGATTGGATTATTATTTTTATTTTTTTTACACACGCACATTACGCACACACCCACACACGCTGTAGTGGGATTTCACCACCTATGGGTCTCGAACCCAAGACCTCGTGTTGAAACTCCTCAGAGCCTACTACTAAGGTAAGGACTTGAACCTGGAAAGATTAGATTAATGCAGGTATCATATCATCTAGTCCTAATAGTCGATATTGTAGGATTTCTAGTTGATTTCTAAATCCATTGCATCTATGGGCCCCAAGATGATGTGTGCGTTCTATTCACGTCGTCCGTACATATGCACTCTTTAAACGTGACATTTGAGTTGCATATGCCTACAGGTGACTGACTTTTGTTGTGAAATTTGATCAGGTGATTACAATTTCATGGTCCACCAAATGCAGTTTTAATATAATATCATGTTTTTTCTAAATAAAGAATTTGATCCCAAATGCGAAATTAGATGGTCAAAATACCATAATATTTTCGTGCATGCAATCATTGCGTTAATTATATCTAATGCAATTCCATACCATTTAATCCCGCATAAAGCTACTCATAGGACGAGTGTTGAACCCCAATCCTGTTGCGCAGCACGCCAACAACGCAGTGAGCCTAGATCCAATCTCAGGCCTCACCTACAAATGATAAACAGGAAGAAATATAAAGTAGAAACAGATCTAAGCAATCCAAAACAAACCACAAGACAAGATATACGTGGAAAAACTTCAATATAGGGTAAAAAAACCACGGATGCAAACTTCCAGTATGAAGAACAAAGATTACAAGGCAATATACTAACTTCTCCGTTGGAAGAACATAGAAAACCTTTTGCCCACACCTTAGAATTATTTTCCCAATATTTCAATAATTTCCTAGAAAAGCTTTAGGAACACCTATATATATAGTTTAGGCAACTTCTCTTTCCGCATCCTAGTTGCGAAAGGACTTACAACACGAAATCCGCGCAAAATCGCGGAACGAATCTGCGTAACTACGACCGGTCGAGCGACCCCTACAACCGGTCGTGAATGGGCCATGACCGGTCGAGCACCTCGGGATCAAAAAACAATGCTCGCTGGACTTTGAGTCGAACCGGTCCACGACCGGTCGAGCATGGCTCACGACCGGTCGAAGAAGGTCCCAGATGTGACTCCACATCTTAACAATCTCCCACTTGGAGACACATCGCCTTAAACCTTCGTCTTCTTCATCTGGAGTGCACCACCTCCCCGTCTTCAAGTCTGAAGACCAATCAAAGCTGAACAGAGCTTCAGCTTCTCTCGTGTGACCGCCTTGGTCAACATATCCACAGGATTCTCACTTGTATAAATCTTGTACAGAGCAATTGATTCATCTTCCAGTAACGAACGTATGAAGTGATATCTGATGACAATATGCTTGGTCCTTGAATGAAATGCTGAATTCTTAGTCAAGTGTATTGCACTCTGACTGTCACTATACAGCTTACAATCTGCTTGCTTCTTACCCAACTCTTCCATGAAACCTTGCATCCATACCATCTCCTTACACGCTTCTGTAGCCACAACATATTATGCTTCCGTCGTACTGATAGATACTATCTTCTGTAACTGAGAGACCCAACTGACTGCAGCACTACCCGAGTAAAGACATAACCTGTGGTGCTTCTTCTGTTGTCGATATCTCCTGCCAAATCTGAATCTACGTATCCTTGTAGCTTGATTTTCGATCCTCCATAACATAGCCCTATATCCACAGTACCTACCAGGTATCTGAGGATCCACTTCACAGCTTCCCAATGTTCCTTCCTGGAGTTATTCATGAACCTGCTAACAACCCCCACTGCTTGAGCAATATCCAGTCTCGTGCTTACCATAGCATACATGAGACTCCCAATGGCTGACGCGTATGGGACTTTAGCCATATAGTCTCGTTCCTCCTGCGTCTTTGCACCTTGCTCCTTAGATAACTTGAAGTGATTGGCTAATGAAGTACTAACCGGCTTAGCACCTCCCATATTGAATCGATCAAGTACCTTGGCTATGTACTCTGTCTGTGACAAAACTAGTTTCTTGTTTCCTTGTTACGTTTTATCCTCATGCCTAGGATTTGTTTTGCAGCTCTCAAATCCTTCATGGTAAATTCTCTAGACAGTTGTCTTTTGAGATATGAGATGTCCTTCATGCTTGAACCGGCCACAAGCATATCATCAACGCACAGAAGAAGGATGATGTATGACGTATCAAACTTCTTCAAATAACAATAGTGGTCTGCATGACATCTCCTAAAACCATTTCCCGACATAAAACTGTCGAACTTCCTGTACCATTGCCTCGGAGCCTGCTTCAGGCCATATAGACTCTTTTTCAGTCTGCACACCTTGTTCTCTTTTCCTGGTGCCACGTATCCTGTCGGCTGATGCATATATATTTCTTCTTCAAGGTCCCCATGAAGAAAGGTTGTCTTAATATCTAGCTGCTCTAAATGTAAGTCATCTGTAGCCACTATACTCAAGACCATGCGAATCGTAGACATTTTCACCACAGGTGAAAATATTTCAGTGAAATCGATATCTGCCTTTTGTTGAAACCCTTTCACAATCAATCTAGCCTTGTACCGTTTCGAACCATCTTGCTCCTCTTTCAATCTGTAAACCCACTTGTTATGAAGAGCTTTCTTACCCTTGGGTAGAGTGACTAGCTCCCATGTACAATTAGACTCAAGAGAGTCCATCTCATCATCCATAGCCTGCTCCCACTTAACCCGTGTATTTGACTGTAATGTCTCTTCAAAACACTCTGACTCACCATTATCTGTTAGCAGTAGATAATGTAAGGAGGGTGAGTATCGGACCGTGGGCTTCCTCTCCCGAGTAGACCTCCTCACAACCGGTGTCTGTGGCTCTGTCTCATAATGCACCTGTGCATGATCATCCTGTGGCGCTATAACACCCGTGTCCGATAACTCTTTCAACTCTAAGAATTTCTTTTCATTGGCCTTATTTTCTTGTACACTGTCCTTATGCATCACTTTTTTATTGAAGACTACGTCCTTGCTTCTGATGATTTTATTATTTTTTACATCCAAAAACCTTTAGCCAAAATCATGCTGCCCGTAGCCTATAAACATGTACCTCCTAGACTTCGCATCCAGTTTGTTTCTGTACCTGCATCAATGTGAACATATAAAGTGTAACCGAACACTTTGAGATGTGCAAGGTTCACTTCTTTCTCAATCCACGCTTCTTCTAGTAGCCCACCATCCAATGGGCTGAAGAACTTCTATTGATGAGATATGCGGCAGTATTCACAGCATCTGCCCAAAAGGTCTTGGGCAATCCTACATGTAACCTCATGCTCCTGGCGCGCTCAAGGATGATCCTGTTAATACGCTCAGTCATACCATTCTACTGTGGTGTCCGTGGAATCGTTTTCTGATGTTTGATTCCATTTGTTGCACAATACTCCTCAAATCTCTTATCACAGTACTCTCCTCCATTATCAGATCTGAGACATTTTACTGTTTTACCTGTCTCGTTTTCTACCATAACTTTCCACTTCTTAAATACATCAAATACATCAGATTTATGCTTTAAGAAATAGACCCACAGTTTTCTACTAGCATCATCAATAAAAGTAACAAAATAACGTGAGCCACCAAGAGATAATACCTGTGCCAGTCCCCACACATCAGTGTGTACAAGCTCCAACAGATGCGTCTTTAGAGCGCGTCCCGTCTTCTTGAAGCTTACCCTCTTCTACTTGTCATACATGCAGTCCTCGCAAAATTCGAAGTCAATAGACTTCAGCCCTGGTAGCTTCCCTTTAGATAATAACACTTTCATCCATTTCTCACTCATATGTCCCAACTTCTGATGTCATAACTGCTCATTCACTCCAGTTGATGCGACTGCGAGTGAACTATACGATCCTGAAGTCACGTACAAAGTACCTTCCTTTTTGCCTCGAGATATCACTAATGCATCTTTTGTGATCTTTCAGGAATCACTGGTGAATGTCGTCACATAATCGGTATCGGCCAACTGCCCCACAGAAATCAAGTTACGTTTCAAACTCGGTACATGTCTGACATCCTTCAATTTCAAGACCGTTCCGTCTTTCTGATTTACATGAACGTCCCTCTTTCCAACAATACTGCACGACTCATCATCACCCAGGTAAACTCTCTCAAAGTCACCTGACACATAATCACGCAGAACTTCTTTACATGAAGTGGCATGAAACGAAGCACCTGAGTCTATAACCCAAGACTCATTCCTCGCATCAAAAGACAAGATCAACGCCTCTGTGTCACTCTCTTCAGATAGATTCACTGAATCCTTCCCGCCTTGAGAGCTTCCTTCTTGTTTCTTAAGCGCCCTGCAATCATGTTTCATGTGCCCCTTCTTGCCGCAATGCCAACACCCGTCTTTGTCTTTTGGTCCCTTGGACTTCTTCCTCGACTTAGAACGCTCGTGTTTATTGCCTCTTTTGTTCAGCGATCTTCCTCTTCCTTCAACGTTTATAGCATTCTCTGAAACTCCTGATGCCTTTCTTCTAGATTCTTCACTGAGAATTAGACCGGGCACATCATCAAATTTCAGTTTTGTCGACCCTGAGGAATTGCTCACAGCAATCACCAAACCATCCCAACTGTCTGGCAAACTGGATAAGATCAATAATGCCCTGACTTCATCCTCAAAAACAATGCCAACGGATTCCAACTGGCTCGTGACTATATTGAACTCGTTTAGATGTTCAGTCACGCTCCCACCATCTGACATCTTCATGTTGAATAGCTGTTTCATGAGATGAACCTTGTTGGACGCTGAGGATTTTTCATACATGGTGGCTAGAGCTTCCATTAATTCTTTTGTAGTTTTCACGTTGGATATATTGAAGGCGACGCTCTTAGACAAAGAGAGTCGGATCGTTCCTAAAGCCTTCCTATCCAGTAAAAATCATTCCTCATCTGTCATCCTTTCTGGTTTCTTCTCTTTTCCTCCTAGAGGAACATAGAGGTCCTTCTAATACAGATAATCCTTCATTTGCATCTTCCAGAAGGCAAAGTTTGAACCATCAAACTTCTCAATTCTAGTTTTTCCTTCTTCTGTCATCGCTCCCAATAGAACTAAACCAATAGCTCTGATACCAGTTATTGCGCAGCACGCCAACAACGCAGTGAGCCTAGATCCAATCTCAGGCCTCACCCACAAACGATAAACAGGAAGAAATATAAACTAGAAACAGATCAAAGCAATCCAAAACAAACCACAAGACAAGATATACGTGGAAAAACCCCAATCTAGGATAAAAAACCACGGATGCAAACTTCAACTATGAAGAACAATGATTACAAGGCAATATACTAACCTCTCCCTTGGAAGAACATAGAAAACCATTTTCCTACACCTTAGAATTATTTCCCCAATATTCCAATAATTTCTTAGAAAAGCCTTAGAAACACCTATATATAGTTTAGGCAACTTCCCTTTCCACATCCCAGTTGCGAAAGGACTTGCGATACGAAATCCGCGCAAAATCGCGGAACGAATCTGCGTAACTACGATCGGTCGAGAAGACTGAACGACCGGTCGAGCGACCCCTACAACCAGTCGTGAATGGGTCACGATCAGTCGAGCACCTCAGGATCAAAAAACAATACTTGCTGGACTTTGAGTCGAACCGGTTCATGACCGGTCGAGCCGGACCCTACGACCGGTCGAGTATGGCTCATGACCGGTCCAAGACGGTCCCAGATATGGCTCCACATCTTAACAAATCCCTTAGGGTATGTTTGATAACACCACTAGATGGTAGTTCCGATGGCTTCTTTTACAAAATAAAAAATATTATAGAGTATAAAATGTCCTAAATTTTGAAAGAGAAGATACCACCAAATGCACCCTAATTAAGTGGGGTTTAAAGCCTCAGTTGTGTCCCGGGTGACTCATGTTCAGTTCGACCTTTTGACACTACAAGTATCTTTTGATTACTCAAGTGCCTCCTGATAAGAAATTAAAAATAACTACCTACAATCAGAAGAACTTGACAAAAATAGCTAAATTAGAGATGGTATACAAACGTGGGATCCACCCATGTTTATCTAGTAGGTGGAATTATAGCAAAGAAAGTAGCAAGCACACCTCATAAAACCAACATACATGCATTATGCTACTTATAAATGTATGAAAGACTGCCAAATGTAGATGCATTAAGTAACCTATCAATAGAAAATTTCAACAATGTAGGTTGCCATGTCCTTGTCAGTGCCTCACCCTGTGTTATACATGGTCCACTGCTCATCTAATGTAGTGCCATGCATGTCAATGTCCACATAACCAAATGTCCTGCATTTTTTATTAATTAATCTTTTTTATAAGATGTGTGAGGCACAAGCCTTACTTCCTGTGGGAAGCGGAATGCGTACTGAGTAACTCAGTACGGTAAGCGTACTGAGTAAACTCCGTGGGCCCCTGTGTCATTCATGCATTGTATCCACTCCGTCCATCTCTTTTAACACATAATTTTAGGGCTCTATCAGTATATACAAACCTCAAATGGACCACACCACCAGAAAGTGTGTGAATTGAACATCTACCGTTGAAAAATTCTTGGGGACAACAGAGGTTTTAGATCAACCTGATATTTGTGTTTTCCCTTCATCCATGTCCTTCTGATCTTACATGAACATGTTGGATGACAAATAAACATCACTGGGGGCCTTAAAAAATTTTCAACGGTTGAAATCAATAGTTCCACTTTTTCCAGTGGTACGGCCCACTTGAGCTTTGTATATGCATCAATTTTGGGTTGAACCCATAAAATGATCTGAAAAATTGAATGGACGGTGTGGATAAACCACATGCATTCGCGGTGGGCCCAACTGAGTTTACTCATTACTATAAGAGGGCACTGAGTGACTCAGTACACAATCCGATTTCCTTCGTGGGACCTTAAGCTCTACGGAGCCCACCACCATTTCTGTCCATCAGTTTTGCCAGCTCATGTTAGAACATGAGCTCAAAATATATAAGCACATCTAAAAATCAAGTGGACCATATCACAGGAAATAGGCGATAGAAATGACCCCGTTGAAGCCTTCTTAGGGCCAACCAGGGATGTTTGTATGCCATCCAATCTTTGTTTCTTGTCTTGGGTCCACTTGAATATTAAATCTGGCTGTCTTTTTATATGGAATATGGAATCCTAGCATGAGTTGGTGCATATGGATAGAGTGGATGTAACAAATACAACACGGTGGACCACATGCAACTCAAGGTTTTAGAGGAAATTCACGTCCATGGGCTATGGTCCATACAAGAGGTGGGTGTGATGTAGAATGTGTCACAAAAACGTTTCTCAAATGGTTGGGCTAAAAGAAGGTGGACCGTAAGTTGACTATAAACTTTTGATCTGGATATTGTTATGGGGGGACAAAACTTATCAATCTTTACTGATACGGGCAATCCAAGGTCAATTGACCCACAAAGTGGGTCGCATCTATCCATTTAGTCAGAACATGCGCGTTTCTTGCTCAAAAACGAATTTTTAAGAAAAAGAAAATTACTATTTTTAGTAATTCTAAATTTTTTAATATATATATTTTTTATTTTTAGAGTTTTAAATTTTCTTTTTTTTTAAAAATAACTTGTAATTATACTAGGACTCCTCCTGTAAAAGTTTATTTAAAATTTTTATTTTTAAAAATTGGGCTTTAGAAGAGTTTTATTAGAATTAGAATTTTACTACTTCATAAAATTTATTACCTGCATCAAGATGGATGACCAAGTAGTGGATAAAGATGGTTCATACACTGAGTTTGGGTGTATTTTTTGGGCTATTGGACCTGCTGAAAGGGTACGACTATTAGTGCGTGCATATATACAAATGGTGCATACAGGTGGAGATCATACAAACAACTGTCCATTAATTGGAGATTATGACGTCCAACCGATTTGATTATGAGGCTAGGCACGGATTGGACGGTTAAGTTTGAGGTACATGTGTGATACGTATACAATTTTGGTTTGCATGCTCGTAGATAAGAGTGTCCATGTTTTTAAAATAGTGGTGACTCATCCTCGTTACACGTGGAACGCTTTATGCTATGCAGGCCATCCAAATTGCGGGGCACATGTGAATTTATCATTGCTGAAATTCAAACTGATCGAGCAATCCTAAACGTCCAAGCTGTCTGTCGATTGGATGATTGAAGTAAAGTGGTGAAAGATCCAAATTCAACTGACAAAATCAGATGATTAACACCGTCGGCTCAGTATCATTTTTTGGGTTATGCTTCATCCACGATTCGGTCAGCGATTTGTACGGTCTGGATTGCCTTACACCTATGCCATGTGCAAATGGATGAGTCACCACGATAATAACAATGCAACCATTGACCGAAACGCGGGGATCCATACACGCAACACGCAGAACTGATGAGAAAATTACCATTATAGACCCCACCTTTTATCCAGCGTCTTTAATGAAAATCTAAAACTTACCTTCCCAGCTTAGACCTTACACGTACGGACAGAACATTTGTTGTAGACCTATGGCTACGGATTACAACCTAGCTATATAAGTTGCATAAGCAGGGGTATTTTCGTCCTCAAATGCTCTGTCCGTACGTGCTAGGTCTAAGTTGGGAAGGTAAGTTTTGGATCCTTCATAAAAGACGCTGGACAAAAGGTGGGGTCTACAATGGTAATGACCTGATCCTCATCGTCGCCACTATGGTTGCAAATGGGCCGGACGGGCCTGTTGGGATATCGGGTCTGACCCAGTTTGAACTGCAATTCAGGCCCGGGATGAGCTTATTATTAGGCCCTTGGAATGGGCATGCCAAAAATCTAAACCCGGCTAGGATCGGGTCTTGTTTAATAGGCAATCGCACTAGCCCGTTTACCTAATAAATAGCCCGGATCATGCTCAAAAGTGGTTTCCAGCCACGGGCTCGGGCTTCGACCAGCCTTCGGGTTATCACAGGCCCGTTTTTAGGCTTGGACAGACATCGCTTTGACGTTATCCAAGCCGTTGATCCGATGCATGCGCTCCATCATGGATGGACCATGCCAAACTAATCCCCTAAATTGGACAATATTAACCTTCCCATTGTTGGCATAAAAATACAGGAAGAAATTGCTCGAACACCTTACATTCAATGTATGAAAGACCAAAGTATCGATGGTTAGGATCTTTAAATTTGGGAGATTTGGGGGGGGGCATCATCCATCCATGATGAGTTTTTTAGATTTATGTATTGGATGGACCATGGCCCCCCACGTGTACGAACAGAAAATACGGCCTCGGTTATTGATCAGTTATTAATTTGGAAGAAAATCAAAGCACACTCTTTCTAACTTCACCACGAGATACGGAGATAGTATGTATATAACAGGTCAGCGGATGAGTCGGAAACCACGTTTTGGCTCCAATTGGTTATTTGTTTACGACTCCCCAACATGGATCGCTAAAACGGATTAGGTGTTACCCGCGTAACACTGTAGTGGTTGTTTCCCTGACCGTGGGGCCCACCTTGATGTATGTTCTATATATCCATGCCGTCCATCAGTTTTTCCAGCTCATTTTAGAGCATGGTCTCAAAAATGAAGCAGATCCAAAGCTCAAGTGGACCGCACAGTAGGGATTGAATTTCTACCATTTAAAACTTCTTGGGGTCACGAAAGTTTTGGATCAAGCTGATATTTTTAGTTTCGCCTCATCCAGTCTGGATGACCATATCAACAGGTCAAAGAAACATTACGGTGAGCTCTAGGAAGTTTTTTAACGATGGTCATTCAATGACTACTATTTCCTATGGTGCAGTCCACTTGAACTTTTGATCTCCTTCATTTTTAGGAATATGCCCTAAAATGAGTTGAAGAAAACTAATGGACGGTGTGGATATATAGCACATGCATTAAGGTGGGCCCCACGGTCAGGTAACGCCCGCCCACTACTGTGTTACCCGGGTAACACCTAATCTAGGCCAAACATGGTTACACGTTCTGATGATCCTCACCATCTATCTCTCGAGTCCACAATGGATGGTTCATAGTCCAATACAAAACAAGACATATTCTCACTTCAAATTCTCCAGGTGAAAGTGGACCATTAACTACCCGTTTGAACGCCACAATCAGATGGTTAGGATTTTCAATCAGCGTGATTTTGGATTGAAACCTCTTTATAACTGATCCAACAGATGGACAGTCCGTATCATCCGACAGAACAGCACTTAAAGGTTCGGTCACTTGGCATGTCCAAGTCATGGGCTCACTTGGTTTTATGGTCCAGCGATCTGCACCATTCATCTGTTGGGCTACCATTGACAGGAGTATACAAAAGAAACCAACGGAATAGTTTTGGCCTCCCTAAATTTCCCTGTGAAGGTAGATCTTCAGCCATTTTTGCTTTTAACATTTCTTTTAAGGCCAATAACTGAACGGATAGGTTGTCTAGCCAATTCAATCTCCATACACTAAGGCCCATCAGGTGGATGGTCTAGATCATACGTCTATACAGCCAACTCACATTTCTACGCTTGATATCTATCGTATGTATTTACACTTTGCTTGAGTGTATGTTCTAGACCGTCCATATTGGTGGCCTTACTTTTGTCCACAGTTCTACAACAACGTAATGGTCGGCTCTAAACAAGATGATTAGAATAAAAATGGTCCAGAGTCGATGTTCAGTGGGAAATGGGTGATTTCTGTGGCCTACAATAAATGGTACAGCCCCCAAGTGAATTGCTGCGATCATCTGAATCTGACCATTCAGGAGATGGGCCCACTATTAATTGTTAGTGATCTTCTACCAAGAGGAACTACCTCAAACTCAACAAAGCCAAAGCCATCCGTGCATGTAACCATGTGGAGCCTAAAGAGACGGTCTGAGTAACTCAGAGAGAGTACAGGTCCTTAATACTCCAAGCTGTGATTCATATGTCAAACGGACGCCAACTGGAGCCTGTGCAGCTCCATGGGGCCCACCGGGATGTGTATTACATCCACTCCTTCTATTATTCGTGCCAGCTCATGTTAGGACGTGTCCAAACTAACTATCATCCAATTAGTGGAGTGGGCCAAAAGTAGAGATAGGGACACCTACGATTGGAACCTTCTCGGGCCAGAGAAGTTTTAGATTAGGCTGATAGTTGGTTTTTCCTTTTATCCTGATGGGACTCATTTTATTATTAACGGTTTGGATGGCATCTAAACATCATGGTGGGCCCCATCAGAGACTTTGGTTAGGCAGGCTCATTGTAGAAAATTCGCGTCGGTGGCGAACGTCGAGAATGCATGTGATCTTCCTAATATGGAAATGCAGAAATAGAGAGAGAGAGAGAGAGAGAGAGAGAGAGAGAGAGGAGAGAGAGAGAGAGAGAGAGAGAGAAGAAAGTATCATCATCAATAAAGAGAAAAACCATAACAACAATGAAACAAAATCACAAAGAACACAAATGTACTTGGGCATGACAAACAACCCACCAAATGACTTTATACCATGAAAATAACAAGAATGCCATCCATGAATCCTCACCAAACAGTCCCCATGATCATCATCAACCCAACCCCAATTACAGCACTCCACCTTACATTCATCTCCCTAGAACCAGCATTGGGTGTCGAATCCGCCGATGCCGATGGCCCACCAGACGATGTAGACGATACCGGTGGGGACCGATTAGCAGACGGGGAGGAAGGTGGTGGGGCCTTTGCTGTCACATTGGGCTTAGGCCCAAAGATATCCAAAGGTAGCAACACCTTATCCAGCTGGTACACTGCCAATGGGAAATCCGACCGGATTGCATTATTGATCTGGGTCTCGACAATGCCACTCGACACGTTCACCTGGTTGGCTGAGCTAGAGAAATTCAGGGTGTAGAGTCCGCCGTAGCTGCCTGACGCCTGTGTTCGGACGGGGTTGCTTACCGTCTCGAACATTGCCAACGTGTAGAACTTAGGTAGCACATGGTACAATATCAGTTCAACCTGTTGTTGTGTGGATAAGTCGTTGAGCGTGCCGCCCTTGAGGTTGTTGAAGGCGTTGTCAGTGGGGGCGAGGAGTGTGAGCCCTTGATCTGAGTTGTTGACTTGGTTAACGATCTGAATGCCGACTTGGGTGGACCCCAGTAGGCGAAGGAGGGTGGTGTATTGGCCAGCTTGCACTAGGGTGGCAGTGAGGTTGAGTGGGCCAGGGGCTGGGGCTGGAGCGGAAGGAGATTGGGCTTGGACATGTGGAGTGGTGAGGAGGAGAGCTAGGGATAGGGGTAGGAGGAGCATGGTGAAGGGAGATGGAGTGGCCATGGAGTTTATGATCTGTGGTGGAGGATTGTTAGTGCGGGAGAATGGGGTTTTATGGGATAAGGTGGGAGAGTTGGGGATATGTTGGAATGAGCTGGCTTTGGAGGTGAATTGCGACATGCCCATGGCCATTATTATTAGTAACTCAATTCATGGGTTAGCGGTAACATTAGGTTGACAAAGTAGGCCTGGTTTTCTTAAGAATTACGATGCTGCCATCCTCAGCTCTAGCGTTATTGGCACAGTTAAAAATCGAGTCTAGGCCGCGGGTTGGTCCACCTGGTCAAAATCTGGTTAGATCTCTGTTTGTTGAGTGATGCTTGACAGCTTGAGTGCTCTCTCTGTAAGTGACAGTGCTATTGGTTGTACTGGTTCACTTGGACACTCCAATTGATTAATCTGAACTGTTCATTAAGTCCATAACACATTTCATGCATGAAATTGCAAAAAATAAAAATAAAAAATTGCATTATTGAGATAATCCAATCCGTTCTTAATTTAGCCTTACTTTCTATAGCATTCTTTTTGTGAGTATGATGGGATGGTTATGATTTCCTAACAAAAGCCTTCCTTTAGAATCATAAGCAATGCTTGATCAGATATACCAAATTGTTGATTTGACCTAATTATTTTTGTGTAAATGATCTTGATCATCCACAATAAAAGCCTTTGATCAAATGGTTAGTATTTTTCGGATTAATGTGTTTTCATGGTAATCCTGGAAATCGGCGTGGACCTGAGGAACAATTTAGATCAATTGATTGTACTAAGTGTACGGATGCAATGGATAGAGATTTCACGAGCCACACATGTAAGAAAGTTTGTTCACACTACATGCATGTGTCAAGAGGCACCGAATCTGGACTATCTAGTCCATCAATTGGGTGGTCCCAACTCCCAACCATGTCTATGGCCTTTGTTTTTTTTTTTTTAATTTATAACTCAAACCTAACTTGAAAGTGAGGTCCAAGGACCCGATGGGTACTCACTCATTCCGGATAGGGGTCCTCATAAAGACATGACAAGAACCCGATTGGCCAGGGTGCTCTAAGGGCCCAACGCGAACCCAACCCTCTAACAGTCCTACATTGGGTTTCTAATTTGGAACCCCTCCATTTGATAAGATGGGCCCATATTTAATGATCCGAACCGTCCACTTGGTTGACCATGCTCTGGATCATCTATGATCTGAGATCTGAGCTGATTGTACGATCCTGATCGTTGCATTAATAGACGGATAGATGGTTGAAAGTGACTGAACACATTAAAGTAACCAAACGATCTCGAACGTTCAGCTGGCGGACATAATTTTGTTTCGTTCCCCATATCTTGTAGTACGGTTGGAAAGACAAGTGTCTTTTAAATTGAGGCCCATCAAAGAGATGTCCCATTAACTGGACGATCCAGATCAAGGGATACATGCGTGGATGGTGTGTGTAAGATAGTATGATTCACATGGGAATCATTCCACTCTATTATTGATTGTTACTAGCTAGTACAGGAAATCGTTACCAGTGGGGGTGTTGAGGGTTGATATGATCCATCCCTTGCGATTATTACAGGTCATAACACACATATCATATTTATTTAGCCATCCTAATCTTACGTATAAGACATTATTATTATTATTATTATTATTATTATTATTATTATTTGTAAAATTTAAGCCGTTGGCTATTTTTCATTTTAACCGTCCATTAGATGACATCAACTTACATGTAGTAGTGTTTGGTCAATGATCCATCTAAAGTAGACCCTCAATTTGGACGGTTCAATTTTGCTGACATGTGCATTCAAACTTATACAATCGTAAAATCACAACGTGGTTAGCTTCCGTTGCTATCGAAAATAATTAATGATTGACCTAATGAAATGACACTTTTGCCCTAAGAGATTTTTTAATTTTGGGTGAGAGCCAACCAGCTTGGTATGTGGCAACAACATGGCCATGGCCACATAATCTAGACCATCAAATGATGCACTATATTCATGACATTTGATATAAACCATTTAAATGGTGGATCAAAATGCGCCAAATATCGTGAATAACTTTTTGGTATTTATATAGGGAAATATAGGAATTTCCATCATCTCTATAAAATCAAGTGTTATTTCCTGTAGTTGGTGGTTTACAATTTTCTTTAAACGGTCAACTTCAACAGAAATTAATTGCAGGGTACTTATATCCTTATATGAAAAAGGGATGATATGTCCGAAAGTCTTTTAAATTTTATTTATTTAAAATAATAATAAAAAAAAAACATTATACAGCCGGTGTAATGAGAGCATGGAGAATAAGGACATTTCGGTCATTTGATGGGAAGGTAGACTCGCTTGGGAAGTAATGATGCCCGCGGGGCATGTGCTGGCATGTTGTCATCACATGGCATGAGGAGCCTGGCATGCATATTCTATAATCTTTTTAAAGCTAGCGTAGGATCGGATATCATGTCATTTCCAGATACGGTAATATTTTCGGGACGTATACGGTAAGTTGTGTAATTTCCAGATACGGTAATATTTTCGGGTCGGATATCATATCATTTTCATTAGGAGAGTGAGAGACAAGCGATTGATTTGATTACGTTCTTAAAACTACCAAATCTTCCATCAACAAAAACACATTACACGTGCCTTGGCACGTGTTAGGTACATCTGTGACGGTAACCGTGTTAATAAAATGGTTGGCCAGTCATCAGGTTGGTTTTACTGTACACAAGCAACCGACGGTTTTGAATGAACTTGACAACGATACACATTCAATTCCAATCTGTGGTCCTCGTGATGAGTGGATCGTGCTGATTTTTATAATTGTTTTAGGGTCATGCTTTGAGATTCCTTTGGCACTGCTCAGATGTCCCACATGTATGCTAGTTCTGCACGTGTGCTACTTGCAAAAGTGCGTGTACGGCTGGAAATTTTCCTCGCGCTATAGTAACTTTTCATTTGCCAACGAAGTTTGATTATATTATTGAGAAATTATCGAAGTTCGTAAGGTCTATAATTAGTAAAGATATTTGGAAGTCCTGCACAGATCGACATACTGACCTGGCACGTGTGCAGGAAATCTAAAAAGTTGACTTGACCATGGAGAATATCTAGCACAAATTTAAATCCGGTACGCTCATTTGGTGGGCCACCAGGTAAAGAAAACAATGGACAGTTCAAAAGTAAATTTAGTAAATACTTGATGACTGGAAATGCCTGATACTTGTACCGGGTCATATTATGCTTGTGGCTCACCTTATGCATGTACGGCTCAGATGTCCCACACAAGTGGTCTCTTGGCACATGTGCTGCGAATGATTTTGATACAATGCATCGCCAAGCATTAGTACCTTTTATGCTGAGACTTAGCCGTTGGGTGTGGGACCATGTTTCAATGACCAGAACCGTTGATATGATAGAGTTGGGTGTGGGACCACGTTTCAATGATCTGAACCATTGATATGATAGCGGTGGGAAGCCAAAATTTCTTCAAAACTTAGAAGAGACGGTTCATATTTAAGGAAAAAAGAGTTAAATGATAAAGTGTCAAAATATAATAATTGAGATTTTTTTTATTAATTTTTTAATCCCCATCCACAGTGAGGCTTATGGTATGTTTGGATCGTTGATACATGACCCCTGATCAAACGGCTAGAGTCACGACAAAAAGAATAAAAATAAAACACATCCGGACACAGGTGCCACGCTGGACAGGGCCCAACCTGACCACTATCACTCAGGGAAACTTCATTTCATAATATACGGTTGTCGCATAGCCATCAATGGTTTTTTTGAGTGTTTTGATATTTCATTATTCATGCCATCTCACTCACAGGTTATTCATGGGACTCCTTTTGCCTGTTTCCCGCCACAGCTGTTAGCCCAAACAACATGGCCCCACTATGATGTTTGTAAGAAATCCAACCGGGACATCCGTTTTTCTGGTTAATTTTAGGAGAAGAGCCCAAAAATAAGGCAGATCCAAAGGTCAAGTGGTCCACACGAGAGGAAAAAGTGGGGAGGGATATGTCTACCGTTAACGTTGAAAGCTTTCCAAGGTCCACTGTGATGTTTATATGCCATCCAAACCATTCATAAGGTCATTCTCCACTGTTTTTTGTTGTGTGGCTTACTTTAGTTTCTAATCTGCCTAATTTTTTAAGTCATGTCCTAAAATAAACTGAAAAAACGGATGGGGTGGATTTCTGGCAAACATTACAGTAAGCCCCACGTGAACTTCGTATGTGCCCGACCTAACCTAGCCGCAACACCTTTTACGCAGCGCCCAGAACCCAGGCTTATGGGGCTCACCATGTTGTATATATAAACATACTGTCCTTCAATTACTATCGTATGATTTTAATACAGCAAAAAATCAGTGAGATCTACAGCTTATATGAACCAAACCATTGAAAACAATAGGGAATGGATGCCAACCATAAGTTTGTGTGGGGATTTCCTGGCGTGTACCTTTCATCAAACCCATTAATCAGGTTAACTCAGCAGGATTAGTGCAAAAAAAATAATAATAATAATAAATAAATAAAATAAAATAAAATAAAATAAATAGTTTGATCCATATATCAAGCAGACCACACCATGTGAACTTAAGAGGTTTTAGGAGCAGCTTTACATTATTCTCATTGGTGTTCTCCATCAGATCTTTTCCTAAGGAGTATATTCTGTACTTATGGTTCAAATAATAGTTCTAACCTAAAGGATGGAATGGATGTATTTATAAAACATGGTGACCCAGCTTCGATGTTGTAGGCCATTCCGGTCCTTCTTGGTCGACCCTGAAATTTCACACGTCATCGACCAGAAAATATCAATGGGCCAGGCTTGGGATTGGCTTCTGTTCATATTTAACTGTTTTGATTTGACAGGTCGAGCCTGGCCCATTAACAGCCCGTTCTAAATAGTGCATGCGCACATTTATGAATGACCTATGAGAAAAACATGTGGGGTGCTTGAAAACAGAAAATGATACACTAGTACACAGGGTACGAGTAGAAGGCGTAGGAGGGCACGGAAGATTAATGGTGGCAAACTTGATAACGTGGGCGCAAGTGAGTGGCACATGGAACACGTGTATTACTCCACTCATGAGAGACATACACGTGGGGTGCTTAAAATGGAGGGTGTCACATGTCACACATATAGAATATTGGCATATTTTACTATATTAGCATTGGGAGTACTGGGAATGGGCCAGGTTAGGCCCATGCCAGGCGCGACACTTAAAACCAACGCCTGAGCACAAAAATTGGCTGGGTCTAGGCCTGACCCAAAAATTGAGAAAACCATAACTTTTGCTTGTATGTACGTGTAAGAATGGTTGGATATAAGAATAATATATATATATATTTATACACGTGTGTGTGTGTGTTTGTTGGGCAGGTTTGGACCCTCGACCCACGGAGCAAGCTACTGGGTCCAAGCGCAGCTTAAGGCTGGGTCAGCTAGCTCATTGTGTTGGGCGGGCAACCCGGTCCATCGCCACCGTTAATTAGCATATGTGGCATGCAAGAATCCTTTCCACTTGCAAGACGGCATTTTTTTTAGAGTGAGCTGAGAAAATAAATGAGTTAATTTTCAGGAATTTTTTTCATCAAAACTACACAAAACCGTGGAATGGTTAGGTTAAAAAATGCTATCAGATTATCCAATCAAGAAGACTTTATATTTTTATCAGCTAGCAAATTGAATCTACATGTTGCGAAAAAACACCTGTACAAGATTAATGCAGACAATGCAATCTAACAAAAGAAAATGGCCAAATTAATATTGAAAAGATAAGTGGAAGAAATAAAAATAATAAACAAGAGGCACACAAATTTTCATGATTTGAAAATATATTTAATTTGTACGACAGTAATAAAAAAAAGTTTCTTCTTTATTAAAAGAAAAAACAAAAGTAGAAGAATTATCTTTCTTACTCTTCCTCTTCCTTTGTATAAGAAACTTTCACCTAGTGCAATGGGCTGACATTGGAGCCCACCACAATCTCAGTCGAAATTGCTTCTGTTAGATTTTTAAGAGTTTCATGTACACAACGGAGGATTGAAGAAAACAATAATGAAACGAACAGATCTTTCGAGTTCAAGGCTCGACTTGAATAGTCAATTTCTCAAGACAGATTTGCTGCCCTTTTTCTGGAATTTTCAGCAAGTGCAAACGAAGGAAATCTGCAAATTGTCTTCAGGATACAATGAACTCTCAATCCGATTTTTAACACGAAAATTTGCACATTTAAGTGTTGAACAGATCTCTAGTTTTGACACCGATATGCCTTAAGACGTTAAGAAAAAACTTAGCAAGAGATTAGATCGAGAATAATTGCACAGAAGATAATATTATCTTAAGAATTTTTAAGTATCTTTCTCTGGATTATAGTATCCAGGATTTATATCAATTGAAAGGCTATGGATTTCTTCCTGAAGAGGTGCTAAAGAGCCTCTTCAAGAAATCCATACCCACTCACAGCAAATAATTGCTTTTTCATGAAAGGACATGACCCTTTGTCCTATGGCAGTTATTTCTGTACCTATTCAGACAGGAGCAGTTATCCAACAGGAAAAACTGTATCTACATAAGCGACACATGGCATAGGTGCCACATGTACAATCATGTCACAATTATTCTCAATCAACTAAAAATAATAATAAACTTCAGGGTACCATGACCTAAAAATATGAACCGAGTGCCAAAAAGACTAAGGCTCTCATAGCTCCTTGCGACGATGCGCACGTGCGGAAGTGCTAAGTGCGCCTAATAAAGCGCCAAAAAGTGCCCAAGCAGCCCTACAGCCCACGCCACGCGCGTGCACGGACAGTGCTTCGCACTGTCCTCGAGGAGATTTGAACCCTGGTTGCATAAGCAAAAACTCCTTCTCTTACCGACTAGCTATACACACTATTTATGAAAAGTTTAAATAATTAATATATTTATTTACTTTCTAAAAATAACTTTTATTTTTGAAATTTATTTTTATTCTAGAAAACACAACAATCCCCCACAATTTCGAAAATAAAATCAGATTCTAGAACGAATGGCATATCAGTATAAATAGGTGCATAAGTAAAGGTATTTTTTGGATTTGAACCTTTACTTTAGTGTATATGTATCAAAGTTATGTCAGGTACTTAGTGACCCATTAGTCTTGAACTAAGGACCTTATATGACTCACCGGACATATAACACACATCTATTCATATATAATTGGAGATCTAAAAGTTCGCACATTTCTGGCCTTGTGCATATCCTTATTTCATGAGTATTCTAGAGACGATCCCAATCTCTTCAAAAGCGGCCTCACTTCTCTACTCATATAGGTAGATCTATCAAAGATGATTCTGCTTCATCTCAGCAAAGTCTGCTTATAGATCTATTAAGAGTTAGTACTCAGCCTCTTATGAAATGCAGAAACCAAACACTAGCCTTTTAGGAATGAAACTCAAATTTTCTTTTTCTAGTGTATATTTTAGTCACATACTTGACTTGTTTGTCCCTTTGAACCTAGCCTATATTTCAAAACATAGGTAGGGTTGCCATCAAGAGTGAAAGTTATATCTTTATGGATCTTAGTCCCATTCCTTTAGTGGTTCTTCTTATTTGATCTCTTGATAAACCTTTTGTCAAGGGATCTGCTAAGTTCAGGATGGATTTAACATATTCCACTGTGATTACTCCATCTCTGAGCAATCCTTTAACAAAGTTATGCCTTAGACCTACATTTCTAGACTTACCATTATAAGTCTTACTCATAGCACGACAAAGAGTAGCCTGACTATCACAAAAGATAGATATGGCAGGAGTAGGTTTCGGCCAATACGGAATTTCTAACAGTAGGTATCTTAGCCATTCACCTTCTTTACAAGCAGCACCAAGTGCAATAAACTCACTTTCCATTGTAGAGTGAGATATGCACGTTTGTTTCTTAGATGCCCATGATATTGCTCCTCCTCCAAGAGTGAATATCCAGCCACTTGTAGATTTTGATTCTATGCTATCTGCATTCCAATTTGCATCGCTGTACCCTTCAAGTACAGCGGGATATGATTTATAATGCAGTCTATAGTCTATGGTTCCTCTTAGATACTTTAAAACTCTCGAAATCGCATTCTAGTGTACTTGTCCTGGATTACTGGTATACCTGCTTAGCATTCCTATTGTGAATGCTATATCGAGTCTAGTACAATTCATTGCATACATTAAACTCCCAATAGCACTCGCATATTCTTGTTGTCACTACAAGAAAAATGGGCAAAGGCTACGGACTAGATCCGTAGCAAAAGGGCTTTTGCTACGGATCTAGTCCGTATCACGTCCGTCGCAATTGGTGGGGTAGCTAAAGGTCTAGCTACGGACAATATCCGTAGCAATAGATACAATTAGCTACAGATATTTTCCGTAGCAATAGAGACCATTAGCTACGGATCTTTTCCGTAGCAATAGAGACCATTAGCTACGGATAATATCCGTAGCAATATACAACAATAGCTACGGATTATATCCGTAGCAATAGATACCAATAGCTACGGATCATATCTGTAGCAATATACACCAATAGCTACGGATTATATCCGTAGCAATAGATACCAATATCTACGGTATTTGCAGCACTACATACGGAGAGCTACGAATATAATCCGTAGCTATAGATACCAATAGCTACGGATATAATCCGTAGCAATAGATAGCAATAGTTACGGCGAAAAGCTGTAGCTTTGCTACGGATTATATTTCGTAGCTATTTTTCCTGTTTCCATTGCAAGAACCTGTTATGATTGATAACTCATCTAAGCTTAATGCAATCAGAGAAAAAAAATGATGTATTTATTACAATAGCAATCAAATCTACAATGTATCCTACATTCACATTTCTAAATAAACAATACTTCACTTTGCTCAACCTATCAAAAGAATTACAACTAAGGCGTGCCCTCATGCATTAAATAATGTTCGCGCTTTTACAAAATTTTCTTTCTTCAGACGGTCAAGTTCAGCAAACACAGAAGATACAGCTTCTTCTTTCCTTGAAACTGCATATGTAACTTCTGTAGACTACGACACAAGATCACTTTCAAGTTTTAAAATCCTTCCCTTGAGAAAATGTATTTCATCATCCACTGACTTCTTTATCTTGTCAGCCTGTATAAAACAACAATTGTAGACACAATCAAATAAGTATGCCTTTGTACACATCTCAAAAGGAAGAAAGACCAAAAAAAACAAAAACAAAAAACTGGAAAAAAACAATTATATATAAAGAAATAAAAAATGTACCTACAAATCTTCTAAACTATAGCAAAATCCATAAGTTAGGTTATCGGTTATAAGTTTAGGTTATAAGTTATAGGTTACGGTTTAGTTTATAGGTTTAGGAAATTGGGTTCGGGTTCAGGATCGGGTTTAGGTTTGGGTTTTCAAGTTTAGGTTTAGGTTTAGGTTAGGGAGTTGAGATTATGATTAGGTGTAGGTTTAGGTTTAGGGATTTGAGAATACATTTAGGTTAAGGTTTAGGGAATTGAGAATAGGTTAAGGTTTAGGTTTAGGAAATCGGGTTTGGGTTTGGGTTTTCAAGTTTAGGTTTAGGGTTAGGTTAGGGAGTTGAGATTAAGATTAGGTGTAGGTTTAGGTTTAGGGATTTGAAAATACATTTAGGTTAAGGTTTAGGGAATTGAGAATAGGTTAAGGTTTAGGTTTAGGAAATCGGGTTCGGGTTCAAGATCGGGTTTAGGTTTGGGTTTTCAAGTTTAGGTTTAGGTTTAGGTTAGAGAGTTGAGATTAGGATTAGGTGTAGGTTTAGGTTCAGGGATTTAAGAATACATTTAGGTTAAGGTTTAGGGAATTGAGAATAGGTTAAGGTTTAAGTTTAGGAAATCGGATTCGGGTTCGGGATCGGGTTTATGTTTGGGTTTTTAAGTTTAGGTTTAGGTTTAGGTTAGGGAGTTGAGATTAGGATTATGTGTAGGTTTAGGGATTTGAGAATACATTTAGGTTAAGGTTTAGGTTAAGGTTATAGGTTTTGGTTTAGGTTTAGGTTTAAGTTTTAGGTTTAGGTTATAGATTTAGGGAATTGAGAATAGGTTAAGGTTTAGGTTTAGGAAATCGGGTTCGAGTTCGGGATCGGGTTTAGGTTTGAGTTTTCAAGTTTAGGTTTAGGTTTAGGTTGGGGAGTTGAGATTAGGATTAGGTGTAGGTTTAGGTTTAGGGATTTGAGAATACATTTAGGTTAAGGTTTAGGGAATTGAGAATAGGTTAAGGTTTAGGTTTAGGAAATCGGGTTCGGGTTCAAGATCGGGTTTAGGTTTGGGTTTTCAAGTTTAGGTTTAGGTTTAGGTTAGAGAGTTGAGATTAGGATTAGGTGTAGGTTTAGGTTTAGGGATTTGAGAATACATTTAGGTTAAGGTTTAGGGAATTGAGAATAGGTTAAGGTTTAGGTTTAGGAAATCAGGTTCGGGTTCAAGATCGGGTTTAGGTTTGGGTTTTCAAGTTTAGGTTTAGGTTTAGGTTAGAGAGTAGAGATTAGGATTAGGTGTAGGTTTAGGTTTAGGGATTTGAGAATACATTTAGGTTAAGATTTAGGTTTAGGTTCGGGTTTAGGTTTAGGTTATAGGTTTTGGTTTTGGTTATAGGTTATAGGTTTAGGTTTAGGTTTTGATTTAGGTTATAGGTTATAGGTTTAGGTTAAGGTTTAGGTTTAAGTTATAGGTTTTGATTTAGGTTTATGCTATAGGTTTTGGTTTTGGTTTAGGTTATAGGTTTTGGTTTTGGATATAGGTTAGGATTTGAGAATGGGTTATGGTTTAGGTTTTGGAAATCGAGTTCAGGTTCGGGATTGGGTTTTAGATTGGGTTTTCAAGTTTAGGTTTAGGTTTAGGTTAGGGAGTTGAGATTAGGTTGGGTTTTCAAGTTTAGGTTTAAGTTTGGGTTTTCAAGTTTAGGTTAAAGTTTGGGTTTTCAAGTTTAGGTTAAGGTTTAGGTTTAGGTTATAGGTTTTTGGATTTGAGAATGGGTTCGAGTTTAGGCTATAGGCTTTTGTTTTGGTTTAGGTTATAGGTTTTAGTTTAGGTTATAGGTTATAGGTTTAGGTTTAGGTTTTGATTTAGGTTATAGGTTATATGTTTAGGTTAAGGTTTAGGTTTAGGTTATAGGTTTATGCTATAGGTTTTGGTTTTGCTTTAGGTTATAGGTTTATACTATAGGTTTTGGTTTTGCTTTAGGTTATAGGTTTTGGTTTAGGATATAGGTTATAGGTTTAGGTTATAGGATTTGAGAATGGGTTATGGTTTAGGTTTTGGAAATTGGGTTCAGGTTCGGGATTGGGTTTTAGATTGGGTTTTCAAGTTTAGGTTTAGATTTAGGTTAGGGAGTTAAGATTAGGTTGGGTTTTCAAGTTTAAGTTTAAGTTTGGGTTTTCAAGTTTATGTTAAGATTTAGGTTTAGGTTATAGGTTTTTGGATTTGAGAATGGGTTCGGGTTTAGGCTATAGGTTTTGGTTTTGGTTTAGGTTATAGGTTTTGGTTTAGGTTATAGGTTATAGGTTTAGGTTTAGGTTTTGATTTAGGTTATAGGTTATAGGTTTAGGTTAAGGTTTAGGTTTAGGTTATAGGTTTTGATTTAGGTTTAGGCTATAGGTTTTGGTTTTGGTTTAGGTTATAGGATAGAGGTTTAGGTTATAGGATTTGAGAATGGGTTCGGGTTTAGGTTTTAGGTTTTGGTTTTGGTTTAGGTTATAGTTTTGGTTTTGGTTTCGGTTTAGGTTATAGGTTTTGGGATTTGAGAATGGGTTCGGGTTTAGGTTATAGGTTTTGGTTTTGGTTTAAGTTATAGATCTTGGGATTTGAGAATGGGTTCGGGTTTAGGCTATAGGTTTTGGTTTAGGTTTAGGTTATAGGTTATAGGTTTAGGTTAAGGTTTAGGTTTAGGTTATAGGTTTTGATTTAGGTTTAGGCTATAGGTTTTGGTTTTGGTCTAGGTTATAGGTTTTGGTTTAGGATATAGGTTATAGGTTTAGGTTATAGGATTTGAGAATGGGTTATGGTTTAGGTTTTGGAAATCGGGTTCAGGTTCGGGATTGGGTTTTAGATTGGGTTTTCAAGTTTAGGTTTAGGTTTAGGTTAGGGAGTTGAGATTAGGTTGGGTTTTCAAGTTTAGGTTAAGGTTTAGGTTTAGGTTATAGGCTTTTGGATTTGAGAATGGGTTCGGGTTTAGGCTATAGGTTTTGGTTTAGGTTTAGGTTATAGGTTTTGGTTTAGGTTATATGTTATAGGTTTAGGTTAAGGTTTCGGTTTAGGTTATAGGTTTTGAGATTTGAGAATGGGTTCGGGTTTAGGTTATAGGTTTTGGTTTTGGTTTAAGTTATAGGTCTTGGGATTTGAGAATGGGTTCGGGTTTAGGCTATAGGTTTTGGTTTAGGTTATAGGTTATAGGTTATAGGTTTAGGTTAAGGTTTAGGTTTAGGTTTAGGTTTAGGTTATAGGTTTTGATTTAGGTTTAGGCTATAGGTTTTGGTTTTGGTCTAGGTTATAGGATTTGGTTTAGGATATAGGTTATAGGTTTAAGTTATAGGATTTGAGAATGGGTTCGGGTTTAGATTATAGGTTTTGGTTTTGGTTTAGGTTATAGGTTTTAGTTTAGGTTATAGGTTATAGGTTTAGGTTAAGGTTTCAGTTTAGGTTATAGGTTTTGAGATTTGGGAATGGGTTGGGTTTAGGTTATAGGTTTTGGTTTTGGTTTAGGTTATAGGTTTAGGTTATAGGATTTGAGAATGGGTTCGGTTTAGGTTATAGGTTTTGGTTTTGGTTTAGGTTATAGGTTATAGGTTTAGGTTAAGGTTTCGGTTTAGGTTATAGGTTTTGGGATTTGAGAATGTGTTCGGGTTTAGGTTATAGTTTTTAATTTTGGTTTAGGTTATAGGTTTTGGTTTAAGTTATAGGTTTTGGTTTTGGTTTAAGTTACAGGTTTTGGTTTTGGTTATAGGTTTTGGTTTAGGTTATAGGTTTTGGTTTTGGTTTAAGTTATAGGTTTTGGGATTTGAGAATGGGTTCAAGTTTAGGCTATAGGTTTTGGTTTTGGTTTAGGTAATAGGTTTTGGTTATAGGATTTGAGAATGGGTTCGGGTTTAGATTATAAGTTTTGGTTTTGGTTTAGGTTATAGGTTTTGGTTTAGGTTATAGGTTATAGGTTTAGGTAAGGTTTCGGTTTGGTTATAGGTTTTGATTTAGGTTTAGGCTATAGGTTTTGGTTTTGGTCTAGGTTATAGGTTTTGGTTTAGGATATAGGTTATAGGTTTAGGTATAGGATTTGAGAATGGGTTATGGTTTAGGTTTTGGAAATCGGGTTCAGGTTCGGGATTTGGTTTTAGATTGGGTTTTCAAGTTTAGGTTTAGGTTTAGGTTAGGGAGTTGAGATTAGGTTGGGTTTTCAAGTTTAGGTTAAGGTTAGGTTTAGGTTTAGGTTTAGGTTATAGGTTTTGATTTAGGTTTAGGCTATAGGTTTTGGTTTTGGTCTCTAGGTTATAGGATTTGGTTTAGGATATAGGTTATAGGTTTAAGTTATAGGATTTGAGAATGGGTTCGGGTTTAGATTATAGGTTTTGGTTTTGGTTTAGGTTATAGGTTTTAGTTTAGGTTATAGGTTATAGGTTTAGGTTAAGGTTTCAGTTTAGGTTATAGGTTTTGAGATTTGGGAATGGGTTTGGGTTTAGGTTATAGGTTTTGGTTTTGTTTAGGTATAGGTTTAGGTTATAGGATTTGAGAATGGGTTCGGGTTTAGGTTATAGGTTTTGGTTTTGGTTTAGGTTATAGGTTATAGGTTTAGGTTAAGGTTTCGGTTTAGTTTATAGGTTTTGGGATTTGAGAATGTGTTCGGGTTTAGGTTATAGTTTTTAATTTTGGTTTAGGTTATAGGTTTTGGTTTAAGTTATAGGTTTTGGTTTTGGTTTAAGTTACAGGTTTTGGTTTTGGTTATAGGTTTTGGTTTAGGTTATAGGTTTTGGTTTTGGTTTAAGTTATAGGTTTTGGGATTTGAGAATGGGTTCAAGTTTAGGCTATAGGTTTTGGTTTTGGTTTAGGTAATAGGTTTTGGTTATAGGATTTGAGAATGGGTTCGGGTTTAGATTATAAGTTTTGGTTTTGGTTTAGGTTATAGGTTTTGGTTTAGGTTATAGGTTATAGGTTTAGGTTAAGGTTTCGGTTTAGGTTATAGGTTTTGATTTAGGTTTAGGCTATAGGTTTTGGTTTTGGTCTAGGTTATAGGTTTTGGTTTAGGATATAGGTTATAGGTTTAGGTTATAGGATTTGAGAATGGGTTATGGTTTAGGTTTTGGAAATCGGGTTCAGGTTCGGGATTGGGTTTTAGATTGGGTTTTCAAGTTTAGGTTTAGGTTTAGGTTAGGGAGTTGAGATTAGGTTGGGTTTTCAAGTTTAGGTTAAGGTTTGGTTTAGTTATAGGCTTTTGGATTTGAGAATGGGTTCGGGTTTAGGCTATACGTTTTGGTTTAGGTTTAGGTTATAGGTTTTGGTTTAGGTTATATGTTATAGGTTTAGGTTAGGTTTCGGTTTAGGTTATAGGTTTTGGGATTTGAGAATGGGTTCGGGTTTAGTTTATAGGTTTTGGTTTTGGTTTAAGTTATAGGTCTTGGGATTTGAGAATGGGTTCGGGTTTAGGCTATAGGTTTTGGTTTAGGTTATAGGTTATAGGTTATAGGTTTAGGTTAAGGTTTAGGTTTAGGTTTAGGTAGGTTTATAGGTTTTGATTTAGGTTTAGGCTATAGGTTTTGGTTTTGGTCTAGGTTATAGGTTTTGGTTTAGGATATAGGTTATAGGTTTAGGTTATAGGATTTGAGAATGGGTTCGGGTTTAGGTTATAGGTTTTGGTTTTGGTTTAGGTTATAGGTTATAGGTTTAGGTTAAGGTTTCGGTTTAGGTTATAGGTTTTGGGATTTGAGAATGGGTTCGGGTTTAGGTTATAGTTTTTGGTTTTGGTTTAGGTTATAGGTTTTGGTTTAAGTTATAGGTTTTGGTTTTGGTTTAAGTTACAGGTTTTGGTTTTGGTTATAGGTTTTGGTTTAGGTTATAGGTTTTGGTTTTGGTTTAAGTTATAGGTTTTGGGATTTGAGAATGGGTTCAAGTTTAGGCTATAGGTTTTGGTTTTGGTTTTGGTTTAGGTTAAGGTTTAGGTTTAGGCTATAGGTTTTGGTTTTGGTTTAGGTAATAGGTTTTGGTTATAGGATTTGAGAATGGGTTCGGGTTTAGATTATAGGTTTTGGTTTTGGTTTAGGTTATAGGTTTTGGTTTAGGTTATAGGTTATAGGTTTAGGTTAAGGTTTCGGTTTAGGTTATCGGTTTTGGGATTTGGGAATGGGTTTGGGTTTAGGTTATAGGTTTTGGTTTTGGTTTTGGTTTTAGGTTATAGGTTTAGGTTCAGGTTATAAGCTATAGGTTTCGGGAATTGAGAATAGGTTAAGGTTTAAGTTTAGGAAATCGGGTTCGGATTCGATATCGGGTTTAGGTTTGGGTTTTCAAGTTTAGGTTTAGGTTTATGTTAGGGAGTTAAGATTAGGATTAGGATTAGGTGTAGGTTTAGGTTTAGGGATTTGAGAATAGGCTAGGTTGTAGGTTAAAGTTTAGGGAATTGAGTTTAGGTTATAGGTTATAGGTTTAGGTTAAGGTTTAGGTTGTAATTATAGGTTTTTGGATGTGAGAATAGGTTTAGGTTATAGGTTAAGGGTGTGGTCCCTGCAAATACAGATATAAACATGGCCTGTCCAAATGGCCAGGCCCTTCCAATGCTGTCCATAGGAAATGGACAGCTTCATCATGGTCAGCGGTTCCCACCTTCCAGGGACCCCCGCTCATCCGGATAGCTCCGACGCACATTCGGGTCTGCTCCATTAATTTCGAGTAAATACATAAACACGGCCTGTCCAAATGGCCAGGCCCTTCCAATGCTGTCCATAGGAAATGGACAGCTTCATCATGGTCAGCGGTTCCCACCTTCCAGGGACCCCCGCTCATCCGGATAGCTCCCACGCACATCTGGGTCTGCTCCATTAATTTCGAACAAATACATAAACACGGCCTGTCCCCGAGATCCACCGAATTCGTCTGATCCAGGGATCCAAGGAAGCCAAATACTATAATTTGGGCCATAGTTTCAGCCATCTGAAACGCTGAAATCACGCACACTAACATAATTCGGAAAGGAAAGTTCTTTCGCTGAAATATACCAACAAAAGTAAATGGCATTCTTGATTTTCAACTAGAAAGCACAAAATATGAACTGGAACATGAGAGCAGAGAAGTGTTGACTCACTTGTTCACTTTAACCCAAGTAACTTTTAGTGTTTCCGTCTTCTTTTCATCAAGCTCTTCAATCACCTTATTGATTTTTGACTTATCATTCTAAGCAAGAGAAGAATACAGTAAACAAACAACTTCAGACATAAACAAATTCAATTTTTTTTTTTTTAAAGAAGCAAAAAGAAGAAAAAAAGATGAGATCCTTTACAGGCTGAGAAATACAGCAATATACCTCAATGATGTTTTTCTTGGATAATATGTCATTGCATTCATCTTCAGCTTTCTCGAACATTGCCATAAGTTTTTTGTTGACCCTCTTCTCAAGACTGAAAGCAATCAATCAGATTAACTGAGATGCATGTCCATTAACCTTCTTCTTTCAAAAAAAAATGCAAAACCAAACATCAATTAGGTGTTGAATCATACTATTTCATTGTCATGAAAAAGAAAACAAAGAAGCACAGGAAACAACACAACAAGTAATCTAATCACACACCCGGATTGTTCAGCTTGAAGTTTCTCAAGATCCTCCCTTGATTTACGAGGATCACGAGATGAGAAGTCATAATCTGTCCCACTTTTTCCAAATAATTGTTTCTGAGTTGCAATCCAACTATGTCCTTCTAGTAGTTTATCTCTACCTTCAGGGAGCAATCTTTCTGTTCCATCTCCATTCGCTTAATCTGTGTGAATGGGAAAGAGTGGGTTTCTATCAAGAACACATACACAATTTCATAGATCAAGCAAGTTAAATAAAATAGGAACAGAATAACCACTGCAAGTACCTCATTTTCCAATTTTTTCCTCTCAACATTTGCATCGCTAATTTTATGTTGAAGCTTCTGTTGCTCCTTGACAATGGCACTGATCTCAGCATCACATTCTTCCATATTTGAACGACTCAAATTGAGCTCAGATTGGGCTTGATCATATTCCTTCTTTATGGAACTAACCTGCAATAGGAAAGGCAATAAAGACGCGTGCATTTTATGTTCAACAAAAAGGGTTAGATTGTAAGTTTAAGCACCTTGCTTGTAAGGTTATCTACTTCTACAGTGAGGCTGTTTATCTGTGTCTGTAAAGAAACCAATTGATTTTTCATGGAAGCATGCTCTTGAATGATTGCGTCCTTCTCCATAATGAGCCTCTCTCTTTCATTTTCAAAGTCATAAATCCTTTCACAATTGAATGCATCGAAATTTAAAAATAAACATGTGCAAGAATGCACCAATTACAATAAGAAGTGTGTGCAAGAATGCACCTTGTTGTCTATTGAAGATGGAATTGAATCAGTCTTGTTTTTGTTGGGATTTCTTTTGCCTACGTTGATGCTCAAATGCGAGACACATCCCATGGAAATATCTGCAGTTCCAGATCAAACCTATAAATCAACAGCAAAATAGAAGTGCAGTTTGGGTAGGTAAACTAAAGCTAGTTGGTCACTAGTTCCCTTTTCAACGTCCAGCTAAACAAAAGCAATCAATCATCGTGAAAAAAACAGAATGAAAACCTAAATCGAATGATTGCATTGGATTATGCAATTGGAATAAAAACCCAAAAATCCAAAATAAACCCAAATCAATTTCCTAGTGATTTTGGTAGATTCTGCTTGGATAAAGCTTTTGTAGTGGCAATAATCCATTTGCAACCTGAAAATCAAAAGACGAGTATGGACTCAAATCTACAGTAGGAATTGATACATCCTACAATGAGGTCCAGGATCTTTGGATTGATGTATGCATATGCTGCATACATGGTGGATGAATCACCATGACTTGAGGAAGTTTAGGGAATGATCAAGAAAAGCAGATAGGATAGTCTCTAAACCATGTAATGCTTATTAAAGAGAAACAGGAAAAGGCTTTCTCACCACCATATCTCCCAAGGATTTGTTGCATATTAGACAGGTGTAGTGACTACATGCGTGCACCTGAACACAATGCAAAAGGAGAACAGGAGTTGAGTTCATGCATCATACTCCACTTCCCAATAAATGGGAAAAAGGAAAGAACAAGGTGGAAACTCACACATAATGCAATTTGAAATCAAAGCAAAGAAGAGCTCTAACTGATGCACTTGAAGTGAGCAAGAAATCTCAACATATGGGGCAGTTAGTCTCCAGACCTTTCTCCCGGCAAATGTGCTCGACTAACTTCATCCTTAGGCAACAATTACATGTCATGCAATGAAAGAAGTCAGCACCAAGTCCCTTTCCAAGGCGGCATAACTTGCAGAATGGGTAATGGTACATTGTCCTGAAGAAATAAAGAAAAAGGAGGGAACGCATTTAGACAACCACTTCAAAATCATTCCATTAAAAAAGGAATCACAGCATCAATCTGCCATATTCTCTGCCACAAACTATAACTTAGGTTTATACCATGTTCATAACTAGGAGATATGCTGATAGCATTATTTCAAAGTAGCATCAAGTTTTTGAGGGAGGGACCATTATTACCTAAACCATTTACACATGTCAGCAACAAGGGAAATGAAAAGATCAAATAGAATTTCAAGATGATGTAAACAATATTTCATCCCAATTACACAACTAGAATACAAGACCAATAAGTAAACCTTTACAAGCCCATTCTTGTGATAAACATTGAATCCTTGAACATCAATATGATGCTTTGCATCTTTTACAAAGCCAATTGTCACCTCAGTAAACATCTAATACCACAACAGATTGAAAGTCTTTAGACTTTCATAACCTGTTTCTGAAGAACTTCGCAATCTTCAGTGCCAATTACAAGTTACAGAGAAAAAAAAAAAGACCTGAATTTCAAGAAATAGGTGCTTGTGAGAACTGGGTGTGCAGCCAACTAACCCAAACATAAACTCCAAAGAAATTTCAAGAATTTAACCAAATCATGCCCAATGCCATATCAATAGAAACCAAGATATCTAATAAAACAACGAAAAAGGTAGAAAGCCAAAATATGAACAGAAAGGATTGGGAGAAAAGAATTGCATCTCACTTCGGCATGTCACCTTGAAGCACTGACACCTTTTAGATCTTGTATCAATGACACAATTTTAGATTACAAGCCTGCTTTCTATCATAAACAAAAAGGAAAACAAAGTTGAAAGATGTCTGATGTCAAAAGAGTACCTCAAAACCCTTCCTCAGCTTGCCAAGACTCCTTTGGGTCTAAAAGCTCATCTGAAGAAGAATAGGAAGAAGAGCCATAAGGATCCCGTTATTTAACTATAGATAAGTCGCCTACTCACAATAATTCCAGACCAGACCCACATGCCAAAATTACTGCATTATGTCTGCTAAGCTGATTGGGAGTGGCTTGGGAGATTTCTGATAGTTGGAAAATACTGGAACTCCACTATCGGGAGCAACAGTCGGCTGACCACCAGAACTAATGCCGCCCATTGTTGTTTCTTGTAGAAGTTGAACAAAAAAGAGAAATATATCCATCCTAGTAATCTCACGGTTTGCCTACAACATAATTAAGAACAGGTGATTGAGATTTTGAGGGGAAAAAATATGGAAGAAACAAGGACTAATCTTCTGCATAAATGGAAGGCTTTTGGGTTTTCTGTTTTCACCTCAACCACAAACTGTGCCCAGATCTTGCTGTCTCGAACTTCCATAAAAATACAAGAGAAACTAAAGTATATTAAATGATAGAGAAAAATAAACACAATGAAAGATACAATACATCAATTAATTTGAAAGAGAGAAAACGACTAAATACTCACACAAGGTTACATATCAGTGGATCTTTTTGCTTAATGGATGAGGTATGGGGCAAAAAATGAGACCGATCTAAAGTTGTTCATAAGGTCACATGGACCTAAATGGAGCAAAAACAAAAATATCAACTTGATCCAAAAATAGGGACTTTTAGGGACAAAAAACTTGCCAAGTCAAATCAAGTGTCCAAATGGGAGCACAAGTTCTTGCAACAGGAAAAAAAATTTCTGCCCCAACTATTACATGTCTTTGAACAGCCCCTATAGAAAAAAGAAAAAAAGAGGGATTTAATGAAATGGAGACCTTTACTAAGTTGGGTTGTTTGCCCGGAGCTCTTACTGAGGTTTCTTTGCTTCTACTCTTTTGTTTTTTTTAATTTTTGTTTTTTTTTTTTTCATGGGTTGTATTGCTTATCTATAGTCGATCTTACAAAATTGATAAGGAAAAACTACATTCAGCTGGGTAACAAACAAAACATGCAATCAAAACTGAAAAGTTCAGATTTCCTGTCCGATTCTTTTAAAAAAATGAAGAAAATGAAAGCAAAAATAACTCAATCTACAGTCGATCTTACAAAATAACCAAACATACGCAAAAGCAAGCTGAAATACAGCCATCCCAGCCTGATTGAAAGAAAAATCAAATAAATTCACCAAGAAGGAACAATCAAAACCAAAAACTCCCTAAATACATACAAAAATGAAGGAAAAGAAGCAAACACCACTCGATCTACATCCGAATACTGAAAGAATTCGCAAACGGAGCAAATGCAAGCAAAAGAAGCACTCCTCTCTACTCGATCCACAGAAAAATCAGAGAAAATACACATAGAAACCATCAAAATCGAAAATACAAAACACGCATTCTATGCCCCCGACCGAGGACATATTCACTAAAAACCCTATCATTTATCGCAAATTGCAGATAACTTTCACGAGATCGAGAAGAACAGATGGAAAAAAAAATGGGAGAGATTTCTTACGATTCTCTTCTTTGTTGCGATTTGAGAAAAATCTAGGGTTTACTTTACGAATTATATGACGAGAGAATCTCATACCCACAAATCGAACATTGCTTCTAGTCATAGAGCTACAAATCCTACTTGCAAACACCCACAATAAGCATACCCATAACTTCATTATCACGGAAAAAAGACTCATTTACAAAATCAAACACCTAGTGTACGTTTGGTGCAACGAATATCATGATATTTCAGGATCAATAAGTCTAATTTGGTGCAGAATATCATGAAGTTCATGACATTTGGTGCCACCAAATGCACCCATACGCAAAGCATGAAAAAATCTAGCCCTGTAAACCTCATTAAACTACACAATAGTCCATTCCAAAGGCTTTCCTAAACAGGATCGATTCCTTGCAGAGCTATAAACGTAACCAAATGAGGCACTCCTCATTAGGATTCTATCCCTGCTCGAAATCAGGAAAAAGAGTGATATAAGAACAACTCAAATCCAATTCTCATCCATCCCAATTGTGATCTGGGCAAAGATCTCCACAAAAAAAGGGAGAAATCTCAAAACCAAATCCTCTAACCACATGAGAAGCCATAAACAGACAATTCAAAACAGCAACACAACATCAATCTGCCTAATCTCACCACCTCACAAGAAACAACTGAATAGAGGCCTGAGTAAAATCAGATTTAGAAAGATCCAAACAAGCTCAACCAAAGCCAATCTCTCTCTAAAACTATCAGATCTATGAGAAACATAAACCAATATCATAAAACAAGTAACAGATCTTCAAAAACAACATCAGGGAAATATATCAAAGATCTTAACAAATAGTAACATATCTAACAACAAATCACAAACAACCAAAAAAAATAATCAGATATACGATTTATAGCTACGATCTGCATTGAATAGTAGAATAAAATGTAAAACATCAACAAAACCCCTTGATTTGCAAAGGGAATGATCGAAACCCTAAATTACAAAAGGATTGATCGAAACCCCAGATTCATGAAAAGGGGAGGGAAGAACAGAGCACTCTCACTGACCTTTGGGAAGGCCGCCGAGAAACCCTCACAATCTCTCTTCCTGCTTGTCGGAGGACTGAAATTCTAGAGAAATCAAAGAGAGACGACCTTGGGCAGAGATACAGGTTTTTATAGGGAGGAGATGGGAGACGAACGGCTGGGATGGACTGATCAGGCGCGGTCGAGAATCGGAGAAGATTCACAAAACATGCATAAGGAAATCAATAAAAAGCATAGGAGAAATCGCTCACCTTTCCACGTCCGTTGAGATAGCGAGAGAGAGAGAGAGAGAGAGAGAGAGAGAGAGAGAGAGAGAGAGAGAGAGAGAGATTGTCAGGGCTTTGAAAATGGGATGATTAAGAGAAAGATAGGGTTTTGGGCGGAAATAGGGAGATTTCGTTTTGGGCCCGGAAATAGAGTGAGAGAGATAGGAAGAAGGGGGAGCCGTAATTTCGTTTGGGCGCGTCGCGCGCCCAATGATTTTGGGGGTGGATTCGGTATCTATGTGGGGCCCACCATATAGATGTATATGGTTTATCCATTCCGCCCATTTATTTTTAAAAATAAATTTAGGGAAGGATCCCAAAAATGAGGTATATAGAAGGCTCAAGTGGACCACACCATAGGAATCATGTGTGATTTAATCTCTATTGTTTCACATCATGTGGTCCACTTGAGCCTTCCATTTACTTCACTTTTTGGGATGATATTCTACAATTATATTTCAAAATAGATGGATAGACCAGATAGAACACATATATTATGGTGGGCATCAAAAAGTCCCTTACAAGACCGTCAATTTCTAGTGATGTAGCAACTTTTTTGCTACGGATATAATCCGTAGCAAATTAGCTACAGTTTATATCCGTAGCAAAAAACTAACGTGGTCTGTATCTTTTGCTCATTTTTTTGGTAGTGTGTGCTTTACATCTACCAGTATTTTTAACCAATTTAATACTTGGATCAAATGGGGTTGAGACCGGTTTACTATCATAATGATTAAACTTCTTTAACACTTTCTCTAGGTAATGAGATTGTGTTAAGGCTATTCCATCATTAAGATTATAAATCTTAATACCTAATATTACATCGGCTTTTATCATATCCTTCATGTCGAAGTTGGAACTTAGAAACTTTTTAGTTTCTTTCACACAGTCCTCATTTGGTCCAAATATTAGCATATCATCTACGTATAGGTAGATAATGATTTGACCTTTAATATATATGCACTTATCTGCTTGGTTTACTCTAAAACCATTAGATTGTACTACTTGATCAAACTTCTCATGCCATTGTTTAGGAGCTTGCTTGAGCCCATAGAGAGATTTGACCAGTTTACACACTTTCTTCTCTTGCCCAGGTTGAACAAACCCTTCAGGTTGTTCCATATAGACTTCCTCATCTAGATCACCATTTAAAAATGTCGTTTTGACATCCATTTGATGGATTACTAGGTGGTGAATTGCTGCAAGAGCAATTAAAGTCCTAATGGTAGATATTCGAGCAACAGAAGCATATGTATCGAAAAAATCGATACCTTCCTTTTGTCTAAATCCTTTGGCTATCAATCGAGCTTTAAACTTATTTATGGTTCCATCAGGATTGAACTTTCTTTTAAAAATCCACTTACATCCTATAGGCTTTAAACCTGGTGGAAGATCGACCAAACACCATGTGTTATTGGAGACTATGGAATCCATTTCATCGTTGATGGCTTCCCTCCAAAACTGTACATCAGGAGATGAGAGAGCTTCACTAAGTGTTGATGGATCACTTTCAATACTTAGCGGTAGAGTAATCTCCTTTCTTATTTCATTTCTATCTCCTTCTATAAGGAACATATAGAAATCTGGGCCAAAAGATGTTTCTTTTCTTACCCTTTTCGATCTCCTTAGTTCATTTCCTTCTGGATGAGTTTTAGATTTATCATGAAAGTTATTATGCTCTTCGTTCATTGGTTCTATTATATTTTCATCAACCCATCTTTTTGTATGATTATTCATATAGTCTTTGTATACTATATTTTCAAAAAATATAGCATCCCTAGACTCTATAATCATGTTTTTGTCAGCAAAAGAAGTTTGTTCTAGAATCAGGAATCTATATACGGGACTATGAATCCCATAACCCACAAAAGTACACCTGATTCCTCTAGGACCTAATTTTACTCTCTTAGAATCAATAATCCTGACTTCTGCTATACTTCCTCATACTTTGAAGTAATGAAGATATGGTTTCTTCTTTTTCCATAATTCATATGGGGAGATATCAAATTTTTTGTGTGGGATAACATTTAGAATACGGTTTGCTGTTAACAATGCTTCCCCCCACAAATTTAGTGGTAATCCAGAATTTAATATCATACAGTTGATCATCTCAACTAATGTCCTATTTTTGCGTTCCGCTAGGCTATTTTGCTGAGTTGTGTAAGGTGCCGTAAATTCATAGATTATACCATTTGATTCACAAAAGTCGTTGAATTCATTAGAAGAGTACTCACCCCCTCTATCACTTCTCAGGGCTTTAATCCTTACATTTAACTGATTTTCCACTTCAGCCTTATAAAACTTAAACTTTTCAAAGGCTTCATCTTTAGATTTTATCAAGTATACATAGGAAAATCTAGTGAAGTCATCGATAAATGTGATAAAATACTTTTTTCCTCCACGAGTTAAGGTATTATTTAAATCACAAATATCGGAATGAATTAGCTCCAAGGGTTGTGATTTTTTCGTGCCAGTCCCAAATGGTTTTCTGGTTATTTTAGAATGGGCACACACATCACATTTCCCTTCTTGTTGAATTTCATGATTTGGTATAAGGCCTAGGATCATCATTCTTTTCATTGAATGATAATTAACATGACCTAGTCTAGCATGCCATAGAGATACAGAATCCACTATATAAACGGAAACATCATTATTTTTATTAATATTCAGTTTAATCATACCATTACATGAATATCTTTTGCCTACAAACATACCATTCTTGATGATAACCAACTTATTAGACTCAATCACTATTTTGAATCCCCTCTTATTGAGAAGATCACCTGACACCAGATTTTTAGACATGTCAGGTACATGCAATACATTTGTTAGTGTCAGTCTTTTGCCTGATGTAAACTGAAGCTCTACTGTTCCTTTTCCAACAACGGTCGCACGAACGTTATTACCCATCTTCACTTCTTGTCCAGTTGTTATACCTTCATAGGTCTTGAAGATGTTTCGGTCCTTCGATATATGAATGGTTGCACCGGTATCTAGCCACCATCCACCATCGGATATTACTGTATTAGCTTCAGTAACCATTGCTACAAGTTGGTCTTCTGCCATGTTAGCCTGAGCTTTCAGTTGTTTCTTCCTGTGTCGACATTCCTTTATGTAGTGTCCAGGCTATTGCAGCAGAAATGACACTTGCCATTTTTCTTTCCTTTTTCTTAAACTCTGTATCTTTCTTTGGGGGAATAGATTTGGAGTTTTGAGATTTTGGTTTGTCATCTTCTACAATATTTGCTTTGGAATGATTTTCCGAAGCACTTTCTTTCTTGTCTCGGTTTCTGGACTCCTCTTCTATACGAAGATGTCGTTGAAGCCCTTCAAGAGTGTACTTCCTTTCATCATGTTTCAGTTTCTTTTTATAATCAAACCATGACGAGGGTAATTTTGCAATTACTACACCAACCAGGAATTCTTCAGGAAGATCTATCCCATCAATCTTCAATTTATCAATCAAGTTCTGTAGTTCGGTTACTTGGGAGAGAATTGGCTGATCATTTTTAAACTTGAAGTGGACATAATTGTCGATCAAAAATTTCTGAGTACTGATCTCTTCAGTTTTATATTTTTGATCTAATTTTGTCCACAAATCTTTAGCAGAGGATATTTTACGGTATGAGTTATAGATGGAATTAGAGAGGGTGTTTAAGATATGACCTTTGTATAGAAAATTATCCTCCTTCCTTTTCTTCCATTCTGGCTTCACTTTTTCTGAGTCATCGTCAGTTGGCTCGGTCAGAGAAGGCAGATCATCATCGAGGATGTAAGATAACTTCAGAGTTGTCAAAAAAAAAAGCATCTTCTGCTGCCATCTTGAGAAGAATTGACCGTCGAAACGATCCAATCGTACAAAGTCTTGATTCATAACTTGAATGGAATGAATTGCCTCCATTGTGAAAAGAGTTAAAATCTGTCTTGAATGTTAAATTTTTGAGAGTTTCTTGTACACAACGGAGGATTGAAGAAAACGATAATGAAACGAACAGATCTTTCGAGTTCAAGGCTCGACTTGAATAGTCAATTTCTCAAGACAGATTTGCTGCCCTTTTTCTGGAATTTCCAGCAAGTGCAAACGAAGGAAATCTGTAAATTGTCTTTAGGATACAATGAACTCTCAATCCGATTTTCAACACAAAAATTTGCACATTTAAGTGTTGAACAGATCTCTAGTTTTGACACCGATATGTCTTAAGACGTTAAGAAAAAACTTAGCAAGAGATTAGATCGAGAATAATTGCACAGAAGATAATATTATCTTAAGGATTTTTAAGTATCTTTCTCTAGATTATAGTATCCAGGATTTATATCAATTGAAAGGCTATGGATTTCTTCCTGAAGAGGTGCTAAAGAGCCTCTTCAAGAAATCCATACCCACTCACAGCAAATAATTGCCTTTTCATGAAAGGACATGACCCTTTGTCCTATGGCAGTTATTTCTGTACCTATTCAGACAGGAGCAGTTATCCAACAGGAAAAACTGTATCCACATAAGCGACACATGGCATAGGTGCCACATGTACAATCACGTCACAATTATTCTCAATCAACTAAAAAAAATAATAAACATCAGGGTACCATGGCCCAAAAATATGAACCGAGTGCCAAAAAGACTAAGGCTCTCATAGCTCCTTGCGACGATGCGCACGTGCAGAAGTGCTAAGTGCGCCTAATAAAGTGCCAAAAAGCGCCCAAGCAGCCCTACAGCCCACGCCACGCGCGTGCGCGGACAGTGCTTCGCACCGTCCTCGAGGAGATTTGAACCCTGGTTGCATAAGCAAAAACTCCTTCTCTTACCGACTGGCTGTACACACTATTTATGGAAAGTTTAAATAATTAATATATTTATTTACTTTCTAAAAATAACTTTTATTTTTGAAATTTATTTTTATTCTAGAAAACACAACAGCTTCCCATTTATCAGTTTTGCTGGCTGAGGTTGGCATATGAGATAAAAATAAATAAAAAAGATTCAAAACTCAAGCGTGCTGCATGGTTGAAGTCGTGGGGATGAAAATCCTAGCATTTAAACCTTTCTGAAGCCCATGAAGACGTTTATATGCCATCCAAACTGTTAATAAGGTTAATTTGAATTGAAAACCCAAAACATTAGCCTAATTCAAAACTTAAAAATCGGATAGGTAAGATCATCCAATAAGAAAAACTTAAAATTATTATCGTCCAATAAACTAAATCAACATATTATCAAATAACACCTGCACATGATCAATACAAGCGATGCAAAATCACAAAAGAAAAGGGCACCAATATCCAAAAGATAAAGGTAATAAACAAAAATAATAGATAAGAGGCATTAAGATTTACATGGTTTGACAATATACCTATTCCATACAAGATAGCAACATATACCTTTCTTCTTCAGTAAAACAAGAGAAAACAGAAGTATAAGAATTATTCCTCTCTAATTCTTATGTTGTATAAGAAACTTTTTCCTAAATTTTCATAAGATTTTGTCCCTGTCTACTAGTGTCCCATTAATATAGACCACACGATAAGAGAGTGCAAGGGGCAAATCCTAGAGGAGCTAAGCTTCATAAATAACTATACATATGTACGTACATATAAGAGAGAGAGAGAGAGAGAGAGAGAGAGAGAGAGAGGGACGTCTCCTAATAGGAGATGCCAAAACCTCCATATAAGGCACCATCGTGAAATTCTCCCACTTGAAAACTAATATATTTAATAGTAATAAAAAAACAAACTCTTAATAACAGTTATTGAGACATTACCAATCACTAGGTAACAACAAGTCTAAGAGAAGTTTTGCACCAAACAAATTTCTTTTGTAATAGGCTTCATCAATATATTCGCTACGTTGTGGCTATGACGACTTTCGTATATCGAAAAATCGTTTTCCGGACTCGGTCTCATTGGATCCATGTTAATCACGATCATCTTCAGAAATTTTCCATTGTGACCACGAATATTTGTGGAATTGGTGGAACCCATCCCACTAGATCCAAATCGAGCTTCAATGCATTAATTCTCATCCACTTAGATTTTGGTGGATGAGAATTAATGCATTAAAATTTCTCATCCACTTAGATATTTGTGACCACGAATATTGGTGGATGAGAATATTGGTGACCACAAATATTGGTGGATGAGAATTCTCATCCTTAGATATTTGTCGAATTGGTGGAACCCGTCCCACTAGATCCAGATCGAGCTTCAATGCATTAATTCTCATCCACTTAGATATTGGTCCAATCTTTGAATCTTCGGAATCATTGCAAAAATTTCAAATGTATTTTAAAAGATCTCTCATTTTAAAAAGATTATTAAAAAAAAAATAACTTTATTAAGCATAATTTAAATATGTAATGAGATCCTTGTCTCAATGAATCTTTTATAGACTTATTCAGTCCCTTTGTTTCCTCAAGAGACATGTATAGCTTTATACCATTGCATTTTACACTAGGGCATGCGGTGGAAGACATTGATGGATAGTCACGTCTTTGTTCATGAATCATGATACATGCGAGCAGAGGAAGTACGTTGGTTAACGAGCATGGATTGGGTACTACCCTACGACCTAGCTAGAAACGGATGCTCCTGTCAAGGCTCCATGGGACCCACCGTGATGTATGTGTTTTATCCACACCCTCTATCCATTTTTTTAAAAAATCATTTTAGGTCGTGATCTAAAACATGAGGCCGATGGAATGCTCAATAATTTTACTCGTCTTTTCTCACTTTCCCGAAAAGAAAGTGAAGAAATTTTCGAATTCTAGAGGATGCCTTTGTTCCACCTCTAATCAAACTTATAAATGTCACCAGAATCATCATCATCCAACCAACGGACTTCTATTTGATACTTTGGCTGGGTATGACGCTTGATAAGTAGACACATGGCATATGTTGACTCAAATCAAACCGACTAGATTGTGGACACTAATGTTCTTAAGTTATGGTCCAAAACTCAGATTGGTTGAAAAATTCTAACCTCTAATCCGTTGATACTTGTTTATCATCCAATAAATGTCCACCAATCTGATAGTCAAATAATTAAAAATGCTCAATTTTTAAAGTCAGGATACATCTAAATTGGTACATATAATTTGGACGGTGTGGAATTTTTAATTACTTTTTTAGTGCCTGCGTATTATCCATCACACTCTTCGAGAGTATCATTTTTTTTTTCTTCGGCCAGCAAATCTTTCAGAATCTCCGTACTGGATGATACAATCCCCATGCTAGGAGCCGCACGGCCCGCACCTATCTTGGACGTTCTGAAGTACATCATGTGATATGGCCGATTCATGTGATGTCAACGTAGTTTGGATAGTGGTCCAAACCCGAAATTCCATAAGCTTTGCCCCTCAATTTAGTGTAAGAATTCTGTAAGGTGGGCCTAATTAATCAACGGTTTGAATCTCTTTAAGAGTTGGATATTATAATTATATATGTATACTGATGGACCCATTTAAGTTGTGATTAGCCTATAATCATATAAGGGTGATGCGCTACAACTGCGTAGGACTCAAGATGGTGGAGATGATGGGACCCATTTGTATACACGGTCCCAAATTCTAAACTTGGGTCTCATTGCTTTCACGGCGGGGACTCAGGCCTCCTTATTTGGTAGTCCAGTATCAACTGTACGCCCAACACGCATTTACCTGAATTACTTAAACGGGTCTTGTGCCACCGCGTACACTAAGCTTATGTGGGCAGAACCTTTGTAGAGCCCACCACGATCTCAGTGGAAAATGCACTCCATCCATAGGTTTTGCCAGCTCTCGATCGTTAGGATATGAATTAAAAACTGAGGAAGATTCAAAACTCATGTATATCAAATCACCACTTGCACTAAAAGCTAGATGATGGTGTATCAATATATATCAAGTGACTTGACACTTTATTATTCGCTAATGTGAAACTCCGCATCAGAGGGAATACATTGGGCAAGAATGAAGGGATACTTACAACTCACACAATAAACGCTTGAGGACAGTGGGAGAATATATCAGAGAAGCACACTTACTATGGGCATTGGAACACAAGACCTTCTTTAGCCCTCTAAAAGTTTCACTAGTGTGCATTCAAATGTTACTCTTTCATATAGTGTGACTCACTTGAAATTTTTTTTAATCAATCCCATTTTTGTACTCATATCTTAAGATGATCCAACATAGCTGACTGTACCATGTCTTGGGGGTGAGAGATGACTGCTAAGCATGTTTTAAAGGGGTACCGATTGGGTACTACCCCGTTATGAACTATTGGATAATACCCAGTCGGGACTAATTAAGCATGTTTGAAAGGGGAGCCAATTAGGCACTACCTTGTCAGGACCTAGCTAGAGATGGACAGTCCTGTTGGGATTCTGTGGGGCCCACCTTAATGTATGTTTTTAATCCATTCCGTCCTTCCATCTTGACTGATCATTTCAGGTCATGAGCCAAAAAAGGAGACAGGTCAAAGGCTCACGTGGACTACACCACATGACCCATCCGTTTTTCCATCTCGTTTTAGGAGTTGAGACCAAAATTTAAGCATACCCAAAGATGAAGTGGACCATACCATTGGAAACAGTTATAATAATGACTTCCACCGTTGAAACCTTTCTAGGGCCCACAGTGATGTTTAATTCTCATCCAACCAGTTCATAAGATCACACAGACATGGATGATGGGAAAACACAAATACAAGCTTGATCCAAAACTTCTGGGGCCCTCAAGAAATTTTCAACGGTAGATGTTCAATTCACACTGAGGTGCGTGGGGTCCAATCAATCAGACTTTCAACCAGGAGTGACAGCCTATCGCAAGAACTTGAAGCTAGGTGGGGCCTAGGGTGATGTTTGTGAGAAATCCACTCGTCCATCTATTTTATGAATCTTGCCAGGATATAATCCCAAAAATGAGGCTGATCCAAAGTAGGCATGTTTATATACTCCCACCCATGAAACATCCCCTAGTACTACCTAGGGCTGAAAGTTGGGCGGGTTCAACCCGACCGACCTGTGACCGACCCGACATTGGGTTGGGCTTGGGCAGGATGTATTGGGTTTGGTCTTAGGCTTGGGCCATACAAACACCAACCCGATAAAACTTGGGTTAGGCTCGGGTTGAGGTCTCGGGTTGCCCGACCCAACCTGAACCCGATCAATATATAAATTTTTTATAAATTAATTATAATTGAGTGCGGATCGTCTGTGTTGAAGGCACAGGAAATTCCAATGCTGTCGGGTTTCACAATATTGGTCCACTCATTTTCGATTACTAAAGCTAACAATATACGCTGGATTTCTCTCTCCTAAATAGATTGCTTGATACACAATACGACTTTTAAAGGAGTACTATTTATCCTATATCTTAGCTTATTTGTTTTAAAAAAATGAACTTCTTTACAATAAATAAGTACATATATAATTAATAAATTTATAGGAACAAAAAATAAGACGTGTATTGAAAATATAATAAACTAATGTAGTAATGAAAATATTAGCGTATATCTACCTGACCGAGCCCGCTTGGGTTGGGCTTGGGTTGAGAATTCCCAACCTGAGATTGGGTTGGGTTGGGTTAGGGTTGAGGTATAAGAACCTTGGGTTGGGCTAGGGTTCAGCACCAACCCGACCCAACCCACCCGACTTTCAGCCCTAGTTCTAGTTCTACCATGATGCTTATATGCTTATATGCTATCTATATTCATAAAGGTCATTCCTACTTGAATGAACTCAAAACACAAAATTATTAGGCTGATCCAAAACTTCTGTGCTAGAATATTTCGAAAGTGCATGTTCAATTTTCATTGTTTCCGTACACCGCTAGTTTTGAATCTGCTTTATTTTTGGGGCCATGTCCTACCATGATCAAAATAGTTGGATAGGGTGAATTTCTCACAAACATTATGGTGGGCCACACCTAGCTTTCTGTTGCTAGAAGTTATGTTGTCCACAATTTGGGTCATGATGCAATCCTGATTGTGGGGCTACTTCGATGTATGTGTACAGTATGTACACACCTTCCATCTATTTTTTTAGCCCATTCACTTTTTTTAAACTCATTTTAGGTCGTGAGAACCAAAAAATGCAGTAGGTAAAATCTCAGTTGGAGTAACATAATATTTATTTGCCATCCAACCTGTTTACAAGGTCGCACATGTTGGGGGCCTTGCACAAAACCTTAGGATCTAGCCTCCCGAAACAAACCAAAATTATGGAACAATAATGCAATGAACTAAATCAAAACATAAACCACACCACAAAGAATTACGAGTTTACGAGTTCTAGCAATTGGTGGTGGCGAATTACCACAAAGAATACGGAGTTGCCATATGGCCTCCGTCATGTGATCGATAGAAGCTTGCAGCTCTTGTATGGATTGTCGATTCTCTCGTTGTATTGCTTCGAAAGATATTAAAAGATGATCTCATTGAGTACCGTCCATATGATTATGACCCAACCCGTTGTTAGAAGCCATCGATCCAAGGAAAAAGCATCGATGTGATACCAAACTAACGAGAAAAGCATCGGAGGACATGTAGAGGTCAAGCACCGTCTTCCTCAAGGATAACTACTCCAAATCCACAGAGGTTCTCTGGACTTCCTCATAGAGACTTCTCAAATCCACGAAAAAAAAAATGAGAAAAATATATATAAATTATATAAATTTCGTAATTTGATTAATATATGAACAATCAAGTTTACACCCGCCCTTTAAATAGGGATACTAAGCTATGGAAGAAGTTTCGGAATTAAACTACAACTAAAACTCCTAGAATTCGTGACTTACTATTTATAAACGGACGTGATTCCTACTATTGCACATGGTTTTCGGCCAAAAATGATAAGTGTCCTATTTGGATTCACTATGTTGTTCTCCTAATTATTCTAAGAACTTTTCATGTTGGGTGCAACTCCTAAATCCCAACCGCTGAAGAGTTATAATCAAACTAAAACGTATTATAAATAGTAAAAATGAAATTAAAACAGGAATTTGACCGTCAATCTGATTGTATTTCGCAAATTCGGCATGGTCAACTCGGCATAGCGGGCTTAGGTGGCTAAAGTAGCTTGTCCTACCCCCAAAATCATATATGGTACGTCTGATAGCTCATTCTGATTTATGAGATACGTCCGTTTTAAGTTCTGATGGTCTGGATCATCTCCGTCTCCAATCGAGCCTTTTCTGATCTATCTTGGCCATGAAAGTGTCCACAACCCGCTCTACATCATTTACCTACGTAATTACTACATCTTTCCTAATGCAGACAACAACATCTTACTTTTTTAACTCTAAAATTGTGAAACTTACAAAATAAATGCAGGGCCCACCATGATGTATGTGGCTTATCCATACTGTCCATTTGTTATGCCAGCTGAATTTAGGGTATGAGCCAAAAACTGAGGAATAGTTTTCCCAATCGATGTGAAAGGAAAGAAGTAAAAGAACGAACAATAGTTAAAAATTGTTGGTTGTATCATTGGAAATCTTATATCCAAGTGGGAGAATAAATATATTTTCCCAATCGATGCTACATTCCGTAATATAAAAGTGCAGTCACTAAAATTGTGGCATTTATACCTAAACATGTGAAATGTCTATCAAAATATCTTACATTTTGTTTTACAAAAGGCAATTTAATTTTTGGAATTATTATACCTTTAAATGTCATTCAAAATAGGACCTTTCGACTAAGAGTATCAATGAATTTGATTTTTGTGGTTCTAGATCTAATAATTGACCTATATAGAACTAATAACCGAACTTCTTTAGTATATCATAATGACACATTGCCTAATTTAAATTTTACTACGTCACGTCAGGGTCTGGCAGAAATCGGAGTTCACCCGTCAAAAAGATGGGCTGAGAGGCATGTATAGGTGTACACGGGTCGGGCCGAGTCGAACTGGCCTCAGCCCGTCCAAGCCCGTTCAACAGCCGCACCAGGCCTGAACCCAGCCCGGCCTGGTCACCGGGCCAACATCTCCAGCCTGAACCCGACCCAGCAGCAATTGGGCGAGTTTGGGCCGAGTTCGGGCCAGTTTCGAACTTTTGAGTAAAAATAAAATATCTCATAGTCCAATATCTTTAAAAAAAAAAAAAAAAAAATGATGGTTAATACCATCTAAGTCCAATTTGTCAGTTATGCTCCATAGTCAGCAGGCTAAGTAATTTCAACGGTCCAAATTGCCTTACAGCGATGACATGTGTGCATTAAAGACTCACCAATTTTATTTATTTATTTTAAATAATTCTGCAAAAATAAGTCTAGCTTGGGTGGGTCAATGAGTGAAACCTCTTGTTTAGCTTTTCAAGGGTTTGATGTGGTCCAAATGCACCTTTTTGTGGCCCCAGGCCTCTTCATGAGACTCATGAACATAGACTTTGATGATGGATTCTATTTGCATCAGTGCATCCAGATACCCCCAACCCAAGTGCTTCACACATGCCAACATGAAATACATGTGCAAGTTCTAAGATGCCAATCATGCGAGCCCCACGTTTCATGTCTGCTAACCTAAAAAATCAGCCTCATCCACTCATCATAAGGTGGTCTTGCACACACACACACCACACACACACACACACACACACCACACACACACAACACACACACACACACACATATATATATATATATATATATATCAACAGTCTAAATAAAATTTTCAACTATGCCAATTGAAGATATGTGTGGCCTGCCTTGTTAGTTGTTAATCTTGATTTTTGCACACAGTTGTCTTCACAAGGAGAAAAAAAATTGATCCATAGCTAGCACTAAGAGCAAATCTAAACTGAAGATCAATATAAAAAAATCTCTAATCTACACAGATCTACTAGATCAAGCAACTTAAATAATAATAAAAAATTCTCTAATCTACACAGATCTACTGAAAGAGGAATCATACACTGAAAGAGAGAGAGAGAGAGAGAGAGAGAGAGAGAGAGATCATACTGGTTGCGGTTAGATGGAGGGACGAGCGAGCTCTGCTGGTCGGACGGCGAGACGAGCAGAGAGGCGGAGGTCCTCTGGTGGTTGCACGGACGGACGAGCAGAGAAAGGTGGACGGTGGTTGCACAGATGGACGAGTTGAGAGAGGCAGACGGCCTCTGGTGGTTGCACGGACGGACGAGCAGAGAGAGGCGGACGAATGGACGAACAGAGACGAGCAGAGAGAGAGAGAGAGATTTGGTGGGGCCGCTAGGGCCGAGCAGGGAGAGGGTTTCGTGGGGCCGCTAGGGTCGGGCGTTTTCTCAAAAGGGGAAAGGGAAAGCACGATATGATTTTTTTTAAAAACAGGGTATATATACCCTAAGTGCGAGTCGGGCCGGGATGGGTCGGGTCGAGTCGGGTTTCGGACCGAGTCGGGCTGAACTGGGTCATATCCAAACTCGGCCTAAACTCACTTTCGGGCTGAGAAAATTGGCCCGTCCTGACCCGAACTCAGTTCCGGGTCAGGCTGAGTCGGGCTTTTTCGGGCTGGGTCGAGCGAGCTAATTGGGCTAGCCTGGTTTGTGTACACCCCTAGGCATGTATGTAACGTGAAGGTGATAAGAGAGGACATGTCTGTGAGCAGCAGCCTCGGCAAGCGTAGCAACATGCTCCATTTCAAAAAGAGGTAATGTAGAGCCGATAGAGCGAGCAGAGTACGTCGAAAGCGCCTGACCGAGGGTGTTACTCGGGTAACATCATTGGTGGGTATTTTTCAGACCATGGGGCCCATCTTGATGTATTTGTTGTATATCCATGTTGTTCATCAGTTTTTCTAGCTCATTTTATAGGATATGGTCTCAAAAATGAAGGTGATGTAAATAATAACCAGATAACATCACAGGAAATAGTGGTCATTGAACGCCGATATTAAAAACTTCATAGGGCCACTATAATGTTTATTTGCCATCCATATGTTAATAATGCCACATAGGCATGGACGAAGAGAAACACAAATATCGGCTTGAGCTAAACTTTTGTGGACCTCAAGAAGTTTTTAATGGTAGGCATTCAATCTCTACTCTACTGTGAGGTCCACTTGAGAATTATATCTGATTCATTTTTAGAGCATGACCTAAAATAGGCTGTAAAAGCTGATGGAAGGCGTGGATATATAGCAAATACATAAAGGTAATGTACAGGAAAACACTCACTAACATGTTAGCCAGATAACACCTAATCCCCTCCCCTACCTATATATATATGGGGGTGTGGCTTGCAGGAGCTTCAAGAGAGAGAGAGAGAGAGAGAAAGAGAGAGATGGCGGACATGGGAGATGAGGCCCATGAGGTGTTGAAAGCCCAGACCCATGTATGGAACCATTTGTTTAACTTCATTAATTCCATGTCCCTCAAGTGTGCCGTTCAACTTGGCATACCAGACATCGTTCACAGCCATGGCTGTCCCATGACTCTCTCCCAGCTCGTGGCCGCGCTTTCGATCGCTCCCACTAGAGCGGCTCATGTGGGCCGCCTCATGCGTTTGTTGGTCCACTCGGGTTTCTTCGCTGTACAAAAAATCAACGACGATCAAGGAGGAGACAAAGAAGGTTATGTGCTCACACCTTCTTCTAGGCTCCTCTTGAAGGATACAGCTACGTGCGTTTCGCCATTTTTGATGATGATGCTAGACCCAGTTCTAGTAACGCCATGGCACTTCTTGAACACTTGGTTCTTAGGGGACGATCCAACGCCCTTTCATGTTGTGCACGGGACGGGCTTGTGGGACCGCATGGCCCAGAGCCCTGAGCTTAACAACTTCTTTAATGAGGCCATGGCAAGCGATGCTCGGCTAGCCAGGAGCATCATTGTTAAAGAGTGCAGTCCGGTCTTCCAAGGGTTGCGGTCATTGGTTGATGTCGGGGGCGGCACAGGAGCTATTGCCGTGGCCATTGCCAACGAGTTCCCACACGTGAAGTGCACCGTGTTTGATCTCCCTCACGTGGTTGCGGGCGTGCCAAAGAGTAATAACATACATGTGGTTGGAGGGGACATGTTTGAATCCATCCCTTCTGCGGATGCAATTTTCCTCAAGGTGCTTTTTTTTTTTTTTACTTGCAGTTTTCTATTTTAAAGTGGAATATTCTACTACAGTAACTAGTAATCTGAATGACCGTCTGACCTACTGAAGGAGGTTGGTAGTTGGGACCACCATCTCATATGTTGGTGGGCCTTAATATCTAACCATTTTCAGTTGGTGGATTCTATCTTAATGAGATTCCAACCCATCTTCTGTAGAAACAGTGGGAGATTAGTACTCCCGTGCAGCTCCAAGGGACGGAAGTTGATTTTGGAACACTTAATTTCCTGTTCTTCCAAACAAATAATAGATGGTTTAAATTATAATTTTGGCCTACTTTTTTTAAGTGATCCTGGCTGTCCAGTTTATAACACTTTGATCGAATGCTTAGAATTGCTGGATTGGTTCGATTTTTACATGGTAGCTCATGAAATTTATGTCTAACCAAATAGACAGTTCAGATCCATCAATATAATATGTGTGTGAAAGGTATTAGGAGGTCAACCTCATGTGCAGTAAAGCTCATGTGTAGAAAGAGAGCTTTGGGACCCGTAAACATGTGCAGTAAAGCTCATGTACCTGCCACACATGTGCTAGTATGGCACGATAGGTCCGGCTCCAACCCATCCATCAGAATGACACCACCACCAATCCTCAATGGTCCTCCAATCAGAAGATATGACCGCCCAGCAGCTGAATAAAGCCAACCAGATGAACGGTCCAGATTTCATAAAAACAAATCACACTAAATGCCTAATGACCAAGATAACACTGATGGCACTGCACCCACTCTATTCAAATCATCCCATCCATCCAAATCATAAATCATGGCCAACAAAAGACGATTAACAATCACGGCAATGAATTTCAGTGGATTCTGCACGATTGGAGCGATGAAGAGTGCGTGAAGATATTGAGACGGTGCAAGGAAGCGATCCCTTCAAAAGAAGAGGGAGGGAAGGTGATTATACTGGACATGGTCGTGAACATGAACAATAACGATTACAAGTCGACGGAGACACAGCTCTTCTTCGATCTATTGATGATGGTTCTTGCTGGCGGGAAGGAGAGGGACGAGCAAGAATGGCGAAGGATCTTCATCGATGCTGGTTTCACTCACTACAAGATTACACCCATCCTTGGTATTCGGTCCATTATAGAGGTCTATCCATAATTATTTGATGGTTTGCAGTGTTTATTTTGTTGCTGGTTCAGGTAATTCTAGAAATAAGAACACCTTTGGACTTATTAAATGGTGTCTATGTATTGAGTTTTCGAACCATGTTCCTTTATGTTTGTGTACCTGTTTAATGCTTGTGTTAGTTATTCTAAGAAATGGAATATGTGTTTGGGATTGTTGAATGAATATTTTTCTTAGTTTTTTTTTTTTTTTTTGTTTTCTTTTTTGACATAGCACATGCATTGTGAGGCTCGCTAGGTGAAAGTTTACACTATTGTGAATTGTGTAAGTGTTGCTAATCATGGTGCTTTTGATCAAAGGTTACAAAAGTGGTTTATGTTAACACCATCTCTAATTATAATGCAATAAGAGTATTTATAATAAATCCTAACACTAACTAATCTAAAACATTCATTATCTTTCACAACTTCTGAGGCTCTCTTCTCAAGTCAAACAAATGCTGAAATAGGTCTCTCTTGTTTTGCGCCTCTTCTCTCTATTCTTCTTTTTGTGCATAGAGCTAAATGACGGGGAGCTCTTTCTTTTTTGTGGGGCCCAAACGTGTTGGATGTAGAGCTCACTAGTTTCCCCTTTAATAAAATTAAGACCGGAGATTTCCACCTCTAACTATTTTTAAAAAAACAAAAAAACAAAAAAACAAAAAAAAACTTGTGATAGTTAAACTATCAATTTTAACAAAATTTTGAAAATTATAAAATGCCCCCTCAATCTTATCAAAAACCATACACTGCCTCATAAATGGGGTATAACTTGCTCACACAATATCCAGTTTGAATGGTCTCGGGCTAGTTGGAAAATTAACTTAATAGGCTTTGAAACAGACTAATTGCACATTATTTTATACATCGTTTGATATTTTAAAAGCGAGTCACCAAAAAAAGGGCGTGCAGAATCAATAATTAAAACTTTCACTCTAAATAACTGAAGGTTATGAGAGAATCTAACTAAAATAAACTAGTATGAATCGAAAATCACTCAACCACAAGACGCTTTATGTGGGATCCACGACAATGGCCCACTCTTCACAAGATCTCGATTGGGATCCTCTAAGGTAAAAAATGGTGAATGCATAATTTCTTGAAAATCTGGGCCATTAAATAATTTGATTATAGGTAGTATGAAAAGCAATGGTGGAGATGTCTGGGCGTAGATGCTGCCTACATCGATATCCTTGTCGAAACCTCCAATAATGAAGTTAATCAAATCATTGTTGTTGTCTAAGCTACTGTATTTTGCAAGAATATTATCTCTTTGCTTTGCTTAAGAATCTAGCATTTTCATGGAAGATCTCATCCGAATTTGGAAAATGATTGGAAAAGTCAAGGTTGAAAATTGGAAGAGAGACCGGGTAGGAAGAAGAAAGTAAAAAATAGAGAGAGAAGGAAGAGAGGTGTAAAAATAAGGTTTGAAGAATGAAGGAGAGGGAGACAAAAGGGAAAAAAATGAAGAAGAAAAAGAAAGAGAAGTAAAAAATAAAAAAATTTAAATAAAAAAAAAGGGAGACAAGGAATGAAGAATTAGAAAATTCATAGTTAGAAAAAGCATGGGAGGGAGAGAAGAAGGAAAATGAAGGGAGTTCAACCGAATATATTATATTTTACTTTCAATTTATTCGAATGCTTAACTAACCAACTATTAAGATGGTCTAAAAAGTCAATTCTGAGTGATGCCTCTATTGCAGGAAAAACATCCACATACATTTGAAATCCAGTCCAACCATTGCATCCTCAATTAAAATATATGCATGTGGATAAAAAATAGGCCCAACCATAATTCAGATGGGCCACACATTCAAAAACATTTTGTAAGGCAAGTGTTGCCTTGTACTATTGGGAGAGGGACCCCACCCTTGATTTGTACATGGACCACTGTGATGTTTGTGTAATGTCCAACCTAACCATAAGATCTATCATCCCAAGTTGGGTACAGGTCTTAAAAAACTATGTTTACCTAGGCTTTAGGTGGGCCGCACCAAATGAAACAATAAGAGAGACACTCACGTACCCACCATGATGATTATATGGAATTCAATCTACCTATAAGATGGTCTATGAAAATTTATGCTTAAGAAAAAAAAGAAAAAAAAAAAAAAAAAAAAAGAGCCTTTGGGGTGCGGCAGGAATTTTTCAACCATAACCAGTTCAATGAATGCGTACCAGTTTCTATGGTACGATCCACCTAAGCCTTTGATTTGCTTGGGGCTCATGCCCAATGGCTGATCAATGGATAAAACATATATGTCACAGTTGGCCCACAAAGCTCGACCCTTTGTTTTTACCTGGGTCTCCATGAGAGTTGTACCCTGTCAAACAAAGAGTGTGGTGTATCAATGTGTGAGAGAATAATATTTGAAAGAGGTATATTTTTGCTGCTCTCAAGATTCGAACATGAAATCTTCTGCTTTGATATTATGTTAAACAACCATTCACTCTAAAAGCTCAAGCTGTCAGAGTATGGTGTATCGATGTATATCAAGGAACTTAATTACTTCAACATACCCAATCCTCATGCAGAGTAAGAGGACATCTATTCTAAGAATCTTAAGTGCTGTTTTATGATATTGATTCAACTTTGTAAAATTAATTGGGTGCGACTCTCCTAAAGTTTGAAATTTATGATTTTAAAAAATAATTTTAGCTAAGGTATATATTTCATTGAGTTTATTACAATCATTCCGTCAAATTTCAGATCAGTATATTAATTTGAGAAATTAAAATTAATTTACTTAATAAAATTTATATTCATGAGAATCTATTACAGAATTTTAATTACAAGCTGTCAAATGCAAATTATGAATTATGGTGGATTCCAATTACAGGCTGAAAAACACGAATGAAAATTCCAACTCTACAAGCTCCCGAACGTACCGATCCCGATCCTGTTGCCGTTTCATCGCTGTCACAACCTCATCATCCCGCCCTCTGCACTTAGTAATCCTCATCCTACGGGCACACATCTTCTCTGCTTGCTTCTCCGACAGCACAGAAAAAAATGGCGTTGGCTAGGGTTTCTCTGTCGTTCTACAGCACTCTATCAAGAACTCCATTCTCTTATTCACTTCCTCGAAAGAAGCTTCTCAAAGTCTCTGCTTCCATCTCATTCTCAACCCTCGATTCTTCTACTTCTCCCAAAGCCCGTCACTGGAAGCCCTTGTGCTTGTATCACACCCAAGGGAAGTGCACAAAGGTATGCTGCTGCTGCTGCTACGTTTACTCCTTTTCATGCTCTTTTCGCCGGACTCGCTGCCGTCCCCGCCATTAACATTACCGGGGATGGAAATAAGTCCTGCTCCACTCGCCAGGCGGGCCACACCATACAGCAGGCGGTCTTATTCGACCAAGTGACCCACCTGATGATTGTATCCGCCTGGTTTATGTGTCAGGCTATCTTCGTGGACGCGCCTGCTTTTTGGACGGCCCAGATGTCCCACACATGTGGCACATTGGCTACATGTGTACCCAGATGGATGCTAACTTAATGCATTGGAAGTATTGTTGTAAAAACTACTGATTATTGTCATGTTGCCGCCGCATATCAGCTGTTTGTTGGAAAGTTTCAAGTATTCCCTCAAAATTTCATTTATTATAGAGTAGTGCCATCATGATTTGTATAAAGAGGTTGAAGATACGATTCACAGAACAAATGCCAAGTGCCAACACGGCAAACATGTGCACGTTTCTGTGCCACTCATCAGGTGGGTACTCCATGAACATGCCTCTGACTCAAAAAATAAGGCCGGTCCGTTCATCAGGTGGCCTACATGTGTGTAAGAAAGGTGGGCAATGGGCATTAGCAAAAGGCTACTTGCATAATCCTTCTAATCAGATGCCACCCCTGCTTTGAATTGCACTTTGGACTCCCACGCCCGTTTCCTAGTTGTTTACAGTTGTTAGCATTTTGAAACAGATGGTTCCTTGCTCCCACACTCAAATCTACTGTTGTTTCAATTCATATTCTGCAACTACAGTAAAACGATGGTCAACTCCCTATTCAACATACACATGTGGTCCACCTGATATGCATACCTGCCTGTTTCGTTGGCCAGGCTATGTTCACAGTGGAACCCACTTGAAGACTGGCCAGGATCTTGCACATCTGTGCCATGTTGGCACACCACAAAGCTGCCCTTCAGTCTCTCCCCATACAAGTCGCTACACTATCTCTATCCAAATCATGGTTCCTGTGTGGATGTGGATAGCCTAGAATTAGATTGATTGGATGATCTTAACAATCTGTTTTGGCCAGTTTAACTTGGAGGGTGGACTGTTTTCTTTTGTCAGGTTATGTTCACAGTGGAACTGATGCAACTAAATGGCCACACAAATGGGTTGATCAAGATTTGAAGAATCCACACATTGAAACTGTCTTGATTGATGATATGAACTAAGTAAATAGTTTAATGATCAATTGGATGAGATCAACGGTCAAGTTAAATTGTGGGGCCTATGGGATCAATCATATGGTCATGAATTTCATACGTTTTGTTTATGAAATTAGTCTTTAGTGTTAGACTGAGTCATGATTTAGTTAATAAATTCTCTTTTGTATTTTTGTCACTTTTTTGGCATGCCACTTTTGGGGCACCAAACGATGTCCGAATGACACCAAGTTAGTCCCTTTGATAGCCAATTCATCTTCCAAACGAGCCCTAGATCATGCAATTCTAGGGTTGTTTGGGTGATATATGACTCATTTACTTAAGGCTCGTATGGTAGTAACAGGATTTAAGGGTAGTTTGGACATTTTCTATTAATAAGTTTTCTCTTTTTGGTTTTAAGCCTATAAAGCTATGTTATGAAGGTAATGCACTATTATTATGATTATGGAATAGTAATAGTAATAATAATAATAATAATAATAATAATAATAATAACAACAGTTTTCATGTTTCTTTCTTTCATTTTATTCGGTAGAAGATTTCGAGAAGGGGTTTTTTGCGGTCTTTCGTATGCGGCTGGAGGATTGTTGGGTTCCTTCTCACAATCTCTTTCTTCTTTCTTTGATCTGTTTGCATTCCTTTTGGGGGTTTGCATTAGGAACCACTTGAAGACGCACTAGGATCTTGCACGTCCGTGCTACGTTGGCACACCACAGAGCCGCTCTTCAGTCTCTCCTCATACGGGTCACTACACTATCTCTGTCCAAATTGTGGTCCCCTTGTGGATGTGCATAGCCTGGAATTAGATTGATTGGATGATGTTAACAATCTGATTTTACCAGTTCAACTTGGAGGGTGGACCATTTTCTTTGACTGTCTATTTAATGGCCACCAAGTGCACAGCTAGGATAGTTTGATCAATACGTTTTTTGGGTTATGTTCCCCCCACTATGGAGCCCACAAATTGGATGGTTTGGATTAGCATACACATGCTCACTTGTATGCAAGGTATTCTGTATTAGTAACGGTGGCCGTAACGGTTACCACTGTTACTGATACATGCAATGGCTGTAACAGTTGATACAGGGCCATAATGACCGATACAGGGCTGTAATGATCGTTACGACCGCCGTAATGGTTTTTTTTTTTTTTTTTTTTTTTTTTTTTTATTATTATTATTATTTTTTTTTGGCTCGAAAAATTCTGAAAAAAATATTAATGAAATCTAGAATAATTTAAATATTCCAAATATGTATTCATTTTTTTTGTTTTGTTTTGTTTCGAACATGTTTATGGTAGCGTAACGGTTCACTCTTTTTTAAGAGTGTTGTATATGGTTGTCTGGTGACTTTATGAACATGGTTATGTGTTTCCAATATTTACACATTACAATCAAGCATTAGAACTAGAAATCGGAAAATAATGCATAAATACGACCTCTTTTAATTTTAAAATTTTTTTTTAATGGCTCTCAGATTTTCTATTTGCCCAAATCACTTCAATCTACCGTTTTAATCCTAAAAACAATAGTAAGATTGATCGAAATCTGCTATAGAATAATCTATTGATCAAAATCTGCTATAGAATAATCTGAGGAAAGTTTTGGAATGAGAAAAGTGGAAAAAAGAAGAGAAAAATGGATTTTTTTTTAAAAAAAAGTGGCATTTTTTCGACCATTACAATGGTAACAGTCGTTATGCCCCGTAACGGCCGATACGGTCCCCAAAAACTAACTGCTCATATCACCCCCATATCATGTATTGGCCTCTATGGCCATATCGTAACGGATGCAAAAAACCTTGCTTGTATGGTGAATGTGCATAGCCTGAAATTAGATTGATTGGATGATCTTAACAATCTGATTTTGCCAGTTCAACTTGGAGGGTGGACCATTTTCTTTTCCCATCTGTTTAAGGGCCACCAACTGGGCAACTAGGAAAGTTTAATCAATGAGTATTTTGGGTTATGTTCCCCCCACCAAGGAGCCCACAAATTGGATGGTTTGGATTAGCATAAACATGCTCGTATGGCGAATGGGTTGCCACTGTTTAATAAGAGGTGGCAAATGTAAACAGTAGTCTGCCCCTTCAGATAAATGCATCATATGGGACAGGCATCATCTGTCCTAAATCATGTTTTGGGAGTTTCTAAGCAAAATGGAATATATTTCTTCTATAAGTATTCTTTAATTGTCTACAAAGTTTCATCACCTGACAGACAATTGTAACAGTTTAGTTTCACTTCTTATGCAGATGGATGATCTTGTGCATCTCGAGAAGTTCAATCACAATCTTTCAGCAGAGCTTCCACTGAATGCAACTGAACTCAAAGATTTGCGCCCTCAGCACGTAGATTATTTTTTGGTGCTTGACTTGGAGGGGAAAGTTGAGATTCTCGAGTTTCCTGTTGTTATGATTGATGCAAAAACCATGGATTTCGTAGATTCATTCCACAGGTGAAACTCCCTTCAAAGTACCTTGTGCTGATTGGCTATGAATATGATCAATATTATGTCCATTGTAAATGCAATCTTTCATTCTACTTCTTTGCTAAGCGGACTCGTCCAAATCCCTTTCAGAGGACTCTTGTGTTTTGTCCACCTAGGCAGTGGGCCCATCACATTCATGTTGTAATCTATTTTACTGGTTAGCTATACATTTTAATTTTCAAAATGCAACTAGTTAAACCCATTAAAACATGGGCCCTATCCTTTGGTGGACCAATCAAGGAAAGATCCACATTTCTTTTCTTTTCTTTTTTGATACCCACTCCCTTATGTTTTATTAGATGATATCAACTTTTAGGACATTGATTACTATTAGTTGTTTACCCCCCTTCCAAAAAGATTTATTACTTCAACAAGATTCTTTGATTTGAGTGCTATGTGTGGTTGTACTTTTAAGTTTATAACCTGTGTGTGCCTTGTCCAAGCTATTTGGGTCTGCAATTCTCATTCAAGATGCTTTAAGAAGTCCATTATCAACCACAGTTTTCTCTAAACTTCATTTGAGAACCCAGCCTTTTACATATCTAGGGGCCACTTGGCGAGCATCATAGGCTGAGTGGATTGCATTGTCTAAATAGGTTTATTTTATGATGATTACCTTTGTGATGGCTATGGACATACCATGTTTGGTAGTGATATTACCTGTCCATATAAGCATATGTCGATAATAAAATCATTTAATACTAGATGCTTTCAAATGTTGCCAAGTTTGTGTGAGGTGAGTATTGTTTTTCAGTTATACTCCATCTGTAGTTGATTCAGTGATTTAGACGGTTTGGATTGTCTTACAATCATCACACATGTAAAATATTCTGGTGCATGTTTATCAACCATCATTCTCCTTAAACCCACGATCAACCTTTTCTCCTTCCCAAATCCATCGGAAACGGCATCTTTAACGAAACCATGGGAAACAGTGTAGGCGTGTATTATTGTGCCTATTGTCGACGTGAGATGAATGACTTATGTGCACAGAATCCACACTGTTCATCAAACCTGTCATCCCATGTTTGGCCATGATCCCAAAGATCAGACCTATCCACTATTCAGGTGGGCCAAACCATAGGAAACAGTGTAAAATCCTGCTTCAAACCTCTAGATTCTCGTGATGGGACCCACCTTAGTTTTGGAATGGCCTGATTTTTGGGGCATCCCTTTGTGCTGCTAGGGTGCATCAAATGAAGGGATTGGATGGCATATAAAAACCACGGCAGCCACTAACATACCTAATGGTAGGCTTCCACTTTGCAACAGTTTCCTATGGTGTGGTCCACCTGGGTTTTTGATGGGCCTTATTTTTGGGCTCCAGGGTGAACATGGGGCGACACACCTGATGGACAGTGTGGATCTCATGCACTTTTCCTCCCTCCACGTGGCCATGCCAAGCATGGTAAAACAGTCCTCTTATCAAAATAGCTGGATCCTTCCTTTTCCTCGGAATCCAGCTGACAGTATAGTGAGACAATTAACACGGGAGAAAAATTAGCGCTATTTTGATTACTCCACTGTGAGTATATCATATTAATGCACCAAACACAAAATTATCTATCCAAATAGCCTTATTTTTTATGCTGACAACACTATGAGGCATGCCAAACAGGCTCCTAGTTCAAAAATTAACAGAAAATTGAACCAGTAGAGTCCACTTGTCAGAAAAAAAGGAAGTCGATCATGATCATACATATCATATCTCCAAAGAGCTATTTAACTTTTATTTGTGAAGACTACAGCTAAGTACAAGAGGGGAACTAACAACATTCTTTCTTCAGTAAATTGCAACAAAAGAAAGAACCTTTGAGGGGTGGATCTTGCACCAACACAGTGGCGGTGGGGTTGGGGGGTAAGCTGCACTTCGAACCCAAATCCTCATTGTTAAGTGCAGGCTGCTACCTATTTGAGCTACAGGCTTGAACCCACAGGGAGAGGCAGGGTTTTTCATGCAGATGGAACTGGCTTTTATTTATGAAGACTTTTCCAGGTCTTTATAGGATTGATTAGTCAAAGGGTGGCTGTATCTTTTCGGTTGCTATTAAGGTGGAGGGAAGCTTGTCTGGAACCATGTTTTTAGAAGAGATCATAAAGGCAAGGAGGTCCCGTGGCTTGACAGCATTTGGGCGACTTGAAGCTTATTTTCCTTTTGTTTGGTTGACCACTGTCTTTGGGCAGTCGAGCATCTGTCTTTTCTTCTCTATGTTCTCTTTCCAAGTTCTTATGACATTGGGGGCTAATACCCTCTCATGAGGAATAGAAAACCATGATTTCAAAAAATAGCATTGTACTAACAAATAACAATCGGCTTCGTTGATCTCCAAAAGGTCCCATGACATTTCTCCACAGTTCAAAAAACTGACCCTGATAGAAGTGAATGGCATGGTTGGGTGTTATTTTTTTCATTCTGAATTTCAAAGTATGACTAATGTTATTGTTCATGTTTAGTAATATTCAGTACGACGATGGCATTTGTTTCCGTACTTCTCTCATCGTATATGCTTATGACTCGAACTTGTTATTTTGCAAACAATATATCTACATATGCTCCATCTTCTTTCTTCCACTGTGTATTACCTACTACAGGTTTGTGAGGCCTGGAGAAATGAGCGAGCAACGAATAAAGGAATACATCGAAGGAAAGTATGGCAAACTGGGTGTTGATCGGTATGCTCCTAATTCTAGTATGTTATTGGATTCCTCAAACCTCTGAGATTTTGCACCTAGTTTTACTTGGAAAATGTAGGTTTTGATAGACATTGCATTTTTTTTTCACACACATCTGATGTTGTTTGGTAGGGATCAATCCCATCATGCCTCTCCTATCAAGAAATTCTAGCCTACGCTTGTTTCAGAAGCACCAAGAAACTATTTTTAGGAACCTATATCTTTTTACTTGTATTTCAGATTTCTCTTCATCTAGGCTATGTTTGGATACCAGGAATTCCATGCCAAACAATGGAAAAGGAAAACGGTTTTCCTTTGACGTGACAATTTAAATTGTCTGGATAGCAAAGAAAATGATGGATTCCACAAAGGAATCATTGCAATTTACCATAATTTTTCATTCTTGGCCACAAGAAACTAGGTTACTGTTGTGAGAGGAAACTGACATTTACACTAGCTATCCAAACAAGGACTCTAGAATTGGAATCCATGTTTCAATAGGGCTCATGGAAATCATCATTAGGGAATTATTTTTTCTCCTTTCTTTTCCTTGGATTCCATGTATGCAAACATGCCCTTAGTATTTAATGGTGGGTACTAATGGTAGCATCTCTAGTTATTATTATTTATTACTATTGTGCAACAGGGGGTGAAAGTCATACTAGAAGACGAGGACAACCTCACGGCAAGAGTATCTCGGAAGACAATGAAGATGATGACAACCTCACGGCAAAGCTACCTGGAATATCAAGAGACGACGCCGTCTCCAGGAAAACCATCGTAGAAGCCAACGAAATGGAGATTCAACAGCTGCAGCAATACAAGGAATCCCTAGATGTTTGGCATGAAGTTGGGCGCAGGAAGGGCAAAGGGAAGGAAGCGGGTAGGAAAATTAGGGTTGTTGAGAGTTACCCAACTCTATTGGTCAGAGGTTTCCCTGATGGATGGTTCCCCATCAACTTATCGAGAGTGTTTGGCCAGGCTGGAGCTGTAATGGATGTTGTTATGCCCACAGATAGGAAAAGCGACCATTTTAGAGGTTTCGTGCTTATCAGAATGGGCTCAGAGGAGGAGCTATCAAAGGCGGTCCTGATGCTTCATGGAGAAAATTTCGGCGGAGCTACCCTGCTGGTTCAAAGGGCGAGATTTGGCCCTGAAAGAAAACAGAATAACGGCCTCATCAGAAAGTCCACGACCTCTAAGGAATTTGAAAAGGACAAATGCTAACCATAACTCCAGTCAGATTAAGGGAGGATCATTCAAAGAAGCTCTCCTGGGTTCGTCTAACTCTCATAATATCCAGCAGCCAAGCTTTTGACAGAACCAGGACAAGGAAGGAACGAAGAATATTAGTGCGTCTGAGACAGCAAATATGGGTTCGGATCATGTGTTGCGGATCAACCAAGAACCTTTTGCTTGTGCTAAAAAGGATTTGGATAAAACAGTTGTGGCGATAACAAGAGAGGGTGTCTCGATTCCTCAGGTTTGGCAATGGATAGATGAATGCTGCGACATCCATCCATCTGCCTACTTCATCAAACCAATCAGTTACAATGAGCTATGGATCAAGGTAGGTCCGGGCGTCAACCCGGATGCTCTGGTCATGGCAGGTGTGTTACACACAGAGGGTTTGATTTTGAAAGTGTTGAGATGGGACGATTTCTCCTATTTTGGGTCGGAGAACATCTGGATCCTCATCTGGGCGATCCCGCTCGAACTTTGGTTCGATGATTTCTTTATCTCCGCAGCTTCCATGGTAGGATCGTTCATTGCACTGGATCCTAAAACTAAATTTGGAGAGGAAATGGCAGTCATCAGAGTTCAGGTCAGCAGAAGTAAAGGAGACTCCATGCCTTCCCGTATCGAAGTTCTTGCGGACAACAGGAAACTCTTCCTACCGGTTCAAAGGGAGACTATGAACAACCAGATCCCTAGATGGGGTGACCTGTGGAAGACGAAGGAAGTGGGTGCCTCTTCCTCTACGCCCGATGACGACGAAGAAGAGCGCGCGGCAGATCGAATTCGGTGCTCCCGGGGAACACCGAATAGGAACATCACGATAACTGCTCGTCATGATGGTAGTGTCAGTCCCCTACCAAGGCTTACGACGCATGGAACGTCGTCTACAAAGACACGTGTCTCTAGCCCTGTCGATAGTATGTTTTCACCGTCTCCAGCGCCTTTAGCCAAAGGCCCCTCCAATCGCGCGACACGTGGTGCGTCCATCGTCGCTGATTCATCCGGACGGGTGACCCTTGCTACTAATCGTCTTGAATCCTCCAAGTGGCAAGCCGAGCTTAGGCCACGTCTCCCAGAGATCTTCGCGATCTCGAGTAAAGGTGATTTCTCTGACCCCCCTGGTCAGTTGGAGACGCGTGGCGTGATCAAAGACCGTTCGATGTCAGATGGTGCTTTAGACATCCAAGCCTCGGGTCCTCTTATCGGGTCTACCTCGGTATCTCCTCCAGCTTTAGTCCTCGGGTAGGGTCCGCTGGTGGCGACGGATCGGGCCTTCAACCTAAACCTCTCTCCTAGTCTTGACCCTCATCTGGACAGCAGATTAATATCAGTGGCTCCTATTGCGACAACTTCAGCCCTCTTTGCCCCCTAGACAATATTGCGATGGCGTGGATTCCTTTGAATGCCTTCAAGCTTGGGACCTCTGCCATCTCCAGACTTATAGCTTCAAGCAATCGGACCTGCCCACCCGACCTAAGTCTCCATTTCCATGAGAGTGAAGATAGAGTGGAATCTGACAACCAGTCCTACAATTCAGAGAATCTGACCTCTCTTGACTCTCTCCCTCCCTCCCCTTCTGCTTCTATTGACGCTCTTTCTGATCAAGCTCTCATCACTCTTTTCCAGGATGAGTTAGACGATCGCATCATAGAGGCAAAGCCTCTTCAGGTCCGGATTGGCAATTCTCCAGAGCAAGGGTTTTTTTTGGAAAAGCATATGTTAGAGCAAGAAAGCAGAGCGAACCTCATCAATAAGATCCAGAAGAAAAAATGGATCAGAGACACTATAGGCCATGTCGGAAGGGCTATAGGCTTATCTTTCGGGGACTGTCTGGGGGATTACATTGCCCTATTTCAGTGTGTGGAAGCTTGTGGAAGACCTCTCTCTGTTACGAGATCTCCCAAAAACATATTATCCAAATCGTGTAGCAACAGAGAGCTTCAACGTCTTGCTTCTTCTGCGGGTTTAGCGTCTAATTTTATCAACTTCGTTGACCTTCAAGGTTCTCGGGGCATCATAGTTCCCCAATGAAGATCATCTCATGGAATGTTAGAGGGTGGGTTCGAAGCAGAAGAGAAGCCTGATCAAGGCCTCCTGTGACGCCCGCAATCCTGATATAATTTGTTTCCAGGAAACAAAAGTTCAGATCTTTAATGACAGAATTTTCGGTTCGCTGTGGAAAGCCATAGATGCTAAATGGGTGGTGTTGGATGCTATTGGAAGTGTTGGAGGCATTTTGATAGCTCGGAAATCCTCCCTTTGGACGCTGGTGAATTCTTGGTCTGTGGCCTTCTCAGTCTCGGTTATTTTGGCTGATAGTTCTTTTAATCAACAGTGTCTTATTTCTTTTGTCTACGGTCTAACTCTTGAAGCCAGAAGGTCTGCTTTTTGGGAGGAACTGAGTGCTTCTAAGCTCAAATTCTCAGGCCCTTGCTGTTTTGTTGGTGATTTCAACATGACTAGGTACGCTAATGAAAAATCCCATGGTAGAAAAGTGTCTCCTCAGATGCGATCCTTCTCAAACTAGATCGAGGACCAGGAACTTGTTGATCTCCCTTTTCATGGGTCCAGATTTACTTGGACCAACTGTCGAGTTAATCCTTCCCACTCTAGATTGGACAAATTCTTAGTTTCCCCAGAGTGGCTAGAAAGATTTCCTTTCGTCTCTCAAACTGCTCTCCCGAGAACTACTTCTGATCACAGTCTCGTAATGTTGTTGACTGATGAATACAACTGGGGCCCAAAACCCTTCAGATTCGAATCCTCCTGGCTTAATATCAGAGGTTTTTCTCAGCTGGTTGCAGATTGGTGGGGTGGTTTCCATGTTGCAGGCTTTGCAGGTTATAGTCTTTGTAGCAAATTCAGAATGCTAAAGGAAAAGCTGAAGCAATGGAAGCAGGAATTGCTCCTCAAAAGGGATTTGGAAACGGAATCGATAACGGCTAAGTTGCATGCGATAGATGTGGAAGCTGAAGATGACATCATGTCGACTGAGATTCTATAAAAAAGAATCCATCTTATTCAGTCTTTGTTTGACAGGGTCCTTGAGAATGAAATTGCTTGGAAGCAAAGGTCTCGTGTCAAATCACTAAAGGAGGGCGACATAAACTCAAAATACTTCCATAGTATTGCCAGTATGCACGCCAAAAATAACAGAATCTCTAGCATCTTTGTGAATGGTTGTTGAATTGAAGATAAAGATGAAATTTCGGAGGGCAGCTATTGCGCATTTCAGCTCCCTACTGAGGGAGGATTGGTGGTATAGACTGCTGCTGGATCACCTTCAGTTGGACAGTTTATCCCAAGAAGATGCAAATCTATTAGAAGCTCCTTTCAGTTTCGAAGAAGCGAGGCTGGCCGTGGCGTTCCTTGGAAGCGACAAGGCTCCTAGACCTGTCGGTTTTCCCATCTTTTTTTCTTTTTTTTTTTTTTTTTTTTTATAAAAAATTTCTGGGAAGTGATAAAAGAAGACATAATGTTGTTCTTCAATGAGTTTCATGAAAGGGGCAAATTATCTAAACCTTTAGGAGCCTCTTTTATTGCTTTAATCCCAAAAGTTCTCGGTGCAAATTCCTTCAAAGATTTCAGGCCTATTAGTCTTCTAGGGGGCCCGTATAAAATTTTGGCTTCTCGCTTGAAGAAGGTTATAGGGAATCTTATTTCTGGACACCAGACGACCTTTATTCCGGGGAGATAGATCATCGATTGTGCCCTCATAGCAAATGAATGCCTGGATTCCAGTTTCAAAGATGGATCGAAGTCCATTTGTTGCAAGCTGGATATTGAAAAGGCTTGCGACCATGTTGACTGGGTATTTCTGCAATACATGATGAGGCGGATGGGCTTTGGAGTTAAATGGAGAGGATGGATCGGTGCGTGCATAGGGTCGGTATATTTCTCCATTCTTCTTAATGAGACTCCAAAAGGTTTCTTTAGGAACTCCAGAGGCATTCGACAGGGTGATCCTTTATCCCCTTTCCTTTTCCTTTTAGTGGGGGAGGCTTTCTCCAAAATGATTCAGGCAGGGCGGGAGGCAGGGGTTATAGGTGGCATCAGTGTAACGCCCCGACTTTTCAGGACCCGAGTATGCGACTCGTTTCCCAAAAACTCTTGTGTTAACTTATAGAGAGTCAAAGTCCACACACACACAGATATATATATATATATATATATATATATATATATATATATATATATATATATTATATATTCTTTCATCAAAGTAAGTTGATGAGCGTAGAATGGACAAATCAGACATAAAGGAAAGTTGCATTATCATTTAAATATACAAGAAGCTGCCCATAATGACTTATACAAACCAATGTCCTTATTCTTATAAAACAAAATGAAATAACATTACATGTGAAACAAGGTAAATTGAAGCAATCTTGAGCTGTGAAATCTTGTAGCAGCCCTTAGCAAATACAACCATGCACCCTTGTCAACCATAGCTGACTCCTCATCAGTCTGAACATGAAAATCAATTGAGCCACCTGTGCTACCTATACGGTTATACATTTGATGGATGAGTGGCCAACTCAATGTGAATTCTCTTCAAGATTACACACCGCCGCATTAGGTAAGCATAGTTATAGAACAAAACATACATGATGCAGGTCTTATTAGATGCATGGATGCGTGAATGCAATCACGCCCCGGGGATGCTCATCCGTGTGGAATTTGGGCTCGTCACCCATGCAAATACGCAATCAACGCCCTGGCGATTAACCGTGCGGAATGCGATCATCACCTGGGAAAAACATCTAGTCGGACAGAGGCTAGTCGTCAGCGAAAGCATACTAAGTGCGGTGTAACGACTGCCTAGCGATAGACGCTGGTATGTGCCATGTATGCATGATTAGTCAAACCATTATTAGTCCAGTTACAATCAGTCAGTTTTAAATAAGCTCAAGGTCACTACGAGGGCTCGTAACCAGCGTAGGCCGACAACTCGGGCATAGGTCCCATACCACCATCCTCGGTTCATGAGGCTACCATCTTAGGATGTTTATTGGAAACCCGTCAACTAGTGGCCAATCATATTATAGTATATGGGGTTTACTATCGTATGATTGCACGATATAAAACATCGAGCCCATATAGGAAAAATATCAGGACGAGCCACATAGGGCGATATCAAAACAAGCCACATAGGACAATTATCAAAATAGGCCACATAGGGTGAGTATCAAAACCATGCGATAAAAGACCATCCTTGAAAACCATTGGACACAACAACCCTGGATGGTAGGCCCACATCAATGGTCAATTTAAACCACCATTCAATAACCACTAAGCCGAAGGTCCATTACAATCACAACCAATCGGGTTACATCCTAAGTATGGGTGTACATTTATAGGTGGGGGTTTCCCACTGATGTACCAGTTTAAGTTCCATAAGCAATCTACAAAAAGAAATCCACAAGCATGAGCAATTATACAGGATAATCATTAAGCATGTAATACATCAATTCAATTTCCACCAGCTAAATTATAAATTAAAATAAGAACTATAACTTAAGCTAATGAGAATATGGAAAGCTCAAGGGGAAGAATCATCACCTTATAGATTGGATCGCCACTAACGTTGCTAGGAAGTGCGTGTGCCTTTTGAATCAAATCCTACCATGAATTGTGAAATTTTACACATGAGACCAATGTTCTACCAAGTGTCTATGGTCAAGATTTATATAACCTAAGGTTTGGATTATTTTTAGGGTTTTAACATAGAATTAGAGCTTCATCCTAGGGTTTAGTTAAATGCTTAGATCTTAGAATTTGAATTCCGAATTATTATTATCATTATTATCGTACCATGGATCGAATAATATTCATATTAATGATGGTTCATAAGTTCATATTCGAATACACCGACAAGTAACATTATCGAACATTTTTATAATGACTAATAACTTCTTAGATAATACAAGTAATGATAATAGGACATTTTCTAATGATAATACAATAAGGACTACCACTAATAATTATTTTAATAAGTATTTAACTAATCCCATAAGGGAAATGATAATATTTTCTAATGATTTTTAAATCGTAACTATCAGTCCCAGTCATGATAATGGATCTACCATGAATTATGAAATTCTACAGTTAGATCCAATCCTGACACACTACTTAGGGTTAAGGTCTTAACCTAGGGCTTAGATTACTTAGGCTTTTAGGATCTAGTCCTAGGGGTTGAAATGTAATATGTGTGTAATTTTAGCAAAACGTAATAATATGGTTAGTCACCATTCATCGTTGATGATATATATGATTAGTACTTGCGATGGTAACAAGTATTACAATGGTAACAAATATTAAAATCTATTATTAATGGTAATAGATTTCAAGTGATGGGTGCCATACTAATATCATTTAATAGTAGTTTCTAATATTAACGTAGACAGTGTGGTGATGGCTATTCATGATTAATAACTATCATGACAAGGTTTAGGAGTGACAAATGAAGCACTTATATTTAACCATTGTAACTAACGTTAGTATAGGCAGTTTATAAATGGTTAATCATGTTTAGTATTAACAAATCTAATGACAATTGTAATGACAATAATATAATCGAAATAATCTTTATATGGAAAGGAAATGTGGCTCACCTAGTCGATCCAACAACTCGAGTTGGTGCGCTGTATTGTGGCTCAGAGATCGCCTCTTGACTCGGTTCGACTTGACGCAACGGAGTTGCCCCAACCCAATCTTTGAGAATGTCAGCTGGACTCGATCCCAAATCGAGTTGACTCGGCAGTGACTTGGGACTCAACTCCCGCTCTTCTTCTTTCTTTCTCTTTTCTTTCTCCCCTTCTTTTCTTTCTTCTCTTTCTCTTCTTTCTTTCCCTCACTCTTCCTTTTCTCTTCATGACCTTTCTCAAAGTTTGGAATGGACCCGACCCACGCCCAACTCGGACCGAACTCGGTCCAGCGAGTTGGACTCGTAGCGGGTCGGGCTAGCTCGGTTCGAGCTGATGCAGCGGCGCACCCTCTCTTTTCCTTTCCTTCTTCTCCTTTCTTCTCCTTTCCTCCCTACTTCTGCTGGGCTTCCAACAATGTAGGCCAAGGCCAGCCTGACTCGACCCAAGCTCGGCTCAGTCCGAGTTGCGACAGTGCAGCCACTCTCCCTCTCTCTCCATTCTTCCTCTTCTTTTCTTTCTCTGGATCTCTCTCTCTCTGTTTCCTCTGTTTCCTTTTCTTTCTTTCTTCCTGACCCTTCATAAGGTTTGGAGTGGACCGAAACTCATGCATCAGCAGGTTGCTGGCCCAACCCGGACTTAGCTTGGTGGAGGAGATGACACGCTCTTAATGGCGTATCAGAAAACACCCACACTTCCTTCAATTTGCCTTCTACAGGTGGTTCGTATGGGCTTTAGAAAGCTCCCAAACAAGCTTTCTCGAAGCTCGGAGGAAGATTGGGAGGTGGGTTCGAATGGAGAAGGGAACCGCCAGTCCCTCACTCTCCCATTTCTTTTTTTTTTTTTTTTTTTTTTCTTTTTTTCAAATACCTAGCTTTGTATGGCTGGGATCACTCTAGGATGGACGACTAAGATGGAGAATCTCTCCTCTCACGCGGATTGCTGAGCTGGCTAGGAGAGGGCAATTTCTATTTTAGGAAATGGTGTGTTTGTATGGCCTCCTTGTGTCGAGGATTGTGTGCCCACCCGCACCGAAAATTCGTTATAACAGTTGGGTTTTGGTCAGCTCCCCCCTCTGAAGTTGATGGACGGTTTAGATCGTCCAGGTGGGAGGTCATGGTGGGCCACGGACGTCCCAAACGGATGTTGTCCGTTGGCCGCTAGAAAACAGAGAGAGAGAGAGAGAGAGAGAGAGAGAGAGAGAGAGAGAGAGAGAGAGAGAGAGAGAGAGAGAGAGAGAGAGAGAGAGAGAGAGCAAAGCTCTCTGTTTTTGGAAAGAGCACGGGTCAGCCCGTGCTGACCGCTCTCCTAGGACCCATGCACGGCGAGTGCACCACCTATGGTGCACACGCAACATTTGTGTGGGGTCCACCGTGATGTTTGTGGGAAGTCCACTCCTTCCATTCGTTTGTACGGGTCCTACTAAGGGCCTCTGACCGAAGATCAGTCAGACCCAAAGTTCAGGTGGCCCATACAAACTAATTAAGGCCCTTTTATTGTCGATTGTGTCAATCCAACGGTCGGATTTGGTCCAATTCGACCATCAACGGTCAAAATGTCCTAAGGGATCCTTTGTATGCTCAAACACACCATCCTATGTTTCTATTTACTTAATATATTGATTTTAATTCTTATTATTATGTGTGTGTGTGTGTGTGTGTGTGTGTGTGTGTACATCATATTGTGGGTTAGGTTATTAGGGCCATCTATCTCATGTTTTCATATTATTTGGATATTTATCTAATATTGTTATTATTATAATAATAATTATTATTATTTTCATTATTATTTCCCTCACATGTGTGCATTTTTAAATCATGTTGTGGGTTCCCATTCCATAGGTTATTAGGACTATTTGTGTCATGATTTTACATTATTATTATTATATTACCTTTATATGTGCATACATGTATATTGTATTTATTTATTGTTTATTAGTAATAATATTATTATCTTGTGTGACTTGCCTCTGAGTAGAGTCGCTAATGGATTTAATCATGTCCTAGTGGGCCATGTATCCAATTCTAGACGCAGTCTCACAGTCGATCTTTGCAATCCAATGGCTACTTAGGGAATCGGTCGTTAGATTGATCAATGAAACGTTGTGATCGATCTACAATTTATCTAGGGAGTCTTAATGCAGTTGTATGGTCCGTCTTGAATGGCTACTAGATCTTCATCCATCTAAGAGACTAATATCCCGAAATAAGTTTTGTAATTACGTGATGGCCCATCTTAAGAATCAATCTAATGGAAAGCTCGATTTATAGGTGAATCCCACTCCCAACGGTCAGGTGACCTAATATAGGAATGAAGATCGTACTAGTCGGTCAGATGAGTAGATTTGTGGGCCACTAGGTGTGCTGCATAAGGTGAGTCACGTGTGTCTCCACACATGTGCGAGCTAACCTAGATCTTTATGATAACACCCGAGTACCGAAAAGTACGGGGTGACAATCAGGGTGAAAGGCTTACCAACTCCGATATCTCATATTCAATTTGCAGATGATACCATGATTTTTAGCGAGGCAGATCCAGTCAAGATAGATAACCTGCGCACGACGATCCGTTGTTTTGAGGCCGTGTCGGGTCTAAGGGTTAACATGACAAAATCTAAGATGTTTGGGGTCAACTTAACAGATGAGGAAGTTAGTAACTTAGCAGAATCTTTTGGGTGCTCTTCAATTTCGCTCTCGACTTCTTTTGTCGATCTCCCGTTATGCTTGGGCTCGCCTCCTAAATCCCTTCGGGATAAGGTCATTAATAGATTCGAAAGCTATCTGGCAAGATGGAAATGTAGATATCTTTCTTTAGGAGGTCGTTTCACCCTTATCAAGGCAGCCCTGTCTAACTTACCCCTATATTTTATGTCCCTTTTCAGATGCCCAGCTTCAGTCTTAGGCAGTCTATAAAGATTAAGACGGGACTTCCTTTGGCATGGCAAGGAAGAAAAGAAAAAGTTCCATCTTATGCAATGGCATAAAGTCTGTAAGCAGTTCAAAGAAGGTGGAGCGGGGATTAAAGATCTCAAGAAAATGAGCAGGGCTCTTCTAGGGAAGTGGGTCTGGAGACTTGGGTCGAAAGACAACAGTCTTTGGAATAAGATTATCATAGGGAAATACAGCAGGTCTAATGGTGGTTGGTGGATCAAAGATTCCTCTCTTTATAGGGCTTCAACTATTTGGAAAAGAATCCTATCTCTGAAGAAGGAAGTGGCCAAAGGTATCGGTTTCGTTCTTGGGAAAGGAGACAACATCCGGTTTTGGGAAGATGTTTGGGTGGGAGAAGTCCCCTTGAAAGAAAACTTTCCGAATATTTTCCGTCTTGCCCCTTATCTAGATACTGTTGTTGCTAGCTGTTTCTCAATTTCGGCGATCGTGTGGAATGTGGTCTGTAGGAGAAACCTCCACAATTGGGAGGTTAAAGAGTATGCGGGGCTCCTTGAACGTATTTACAGGGAACGTATTTACAGGGGCATTCCTCATACTTTTTCTTCAGACAGTATATGCTGGAAGGCAGACAAGTCCAGTAAGTTCACCGTCAAGTCCTTTTATGCTTTGTTGGATCATGTTCGGACTCCGTTTGATGCTCACCCGTCCTTCCATATCTGGAAATACCCAGTTCCTCCTAAATACGTCTCTTTTGGGTGGTTGGTGGGAAACAAGAAAATTCTTATGGTGGACAATTTGAGAAAAAGGGGAATGCCCATAGTTAATGTTTGTCTTTTTTGCATGAAGAATGAAGAATCCATCGATCATCTGCTACTCTCTTGTCCTTTTATTTTTCAAGTTTGGTCAGAATTCCTCAAGAGATTCAACATTCTGTGGTGCTTTCCTAATTCTGTAACTCAACTTCTTCAAGCTTGGCATGGGGTCAGTTTGGGTAAGAAAAAGACTCGCTTGTGGAGAATGGCAGTAGTTGCAATCTGGTGGTCGGTCTGGGAAGAGAGAAACAGTAGATGTTTCAGGGACTCCTCAAACTCGGAAATGGCTATCGCTAGCAAGGCTAAGAGATTAATCATAGAATGGGTTGTTCATGTAATGGGTTTAAAGGATTGTGATTTTCTTTTTCTTGGAGTTTAATTGAGATTGCTTCCTCAGCGATCTCTCTCCCCCCTCTTTTGTATTCCTTCTTTTAATATATTTGTGATCTTTCAAAAAAAAGGGGGGGGGGGGGGGGGGGGGGGGGGGGGGGTGGTGAAAGTCTTGAAAGTTGAAAATTATGGAGATGAGGACAGGAGGAGAGCCGTACACAAAGGGGTTTAGGTGGGTATGATGATATTGGGAGGGACGCATGGGAGGGTAATGGAGGAGGATGTTTGGATGAGAAGAGACGGTTATTGAATTCAAAGAGGGGCTGGTATGTCCAGACAGAAGCAACTATTTTAAGGGATAGGAAAAAAGTAAGAACTGCACCAGTTAGGAGTGAGTGGGTAGAAGTTGGAAGGCTCTAAAAGGGTAATGGGAAGGCCCAAAAGGATGTGGGCGGAGGTAGTAAGAGAAGATAATGCAGGGGCATTTTCATACCGGGCTCGAGTGGGGTAGCTTGTGGGATGCAAGGACACACTCAGGGTGGGTGGCTTGTGAGAGGCGGGCCCATGTGAAGTGGGGCCCACGAGGAGGGTTCGGCCGACGTTCTAACCCATGAGATGTGCAACGTGGGCTATGAGATAAAGGGATTGATTCGCCATTCTCTAACAGTTCGAGCTTTTAGAGCAAGCGGCTAATTGTCCTGCATCAAATTGGTATTAGAGCTGGAGGTCTCGTGTTCGAGACTCCTCACTGGGGGTTATTAAGAGGTTCGCTCATGAGAGGCGGGCCCATGTGAAGTGGGGCTCACGAGGAGGGTTCGGCCGACGTCCTAACCCGTGAGATGTGGGGCCTGGGCTATGAGATAAAGGGATTGATTCGCCACTCTCTAACAGTTCGAGCTTTTAGAACAAGAGGCTAATTGTCCTGCATCAAAAGACTTGACCTATGATTTAACGGAAGTTATAGTCCATGATAGAGTGGAATGGCAGAAAATGATTCATCTAGTCGACCCAAGTAGTTGGGAACTTGGGATAAGGCTTAGATGATCCTGATGATGTGGAAGAAAACTAAGAAAAGAAGGCTAGTGT